>JAYKKT010000054.1:4852500-5260000 GCA_036023115.1 Brasenia schreberi | reverse complement strand
CCAAATCCTGAAAGGTAGTTTCTATCAAGAAGATTCACCCGACGACCCGGCATGAAAATTTAGTGTCTGGGTTGACGGTTGGGAAGGCCTGATCGTTCAAAACTAGCTAGCTCGACAAAATGATTGGGTCAGGTTTGGGTTGAACCAGATCCGACCCAAACCCTACTTCAAATTAGATATAATGTGTGTTTTATGATACATATATATATATAAAGAGAGAGAGAGAGAGAGAGAGATTGAACTTGGCTCATAAACACATTCATCCATGCGTAAACATTCTTAAAAATCTCAACTATTAGATTAGTAAGATCGATTAAAATTTAAAATTTAAAAGCAAAAAAGTACCTTCATACTTTTTACGGGTGCATTACGGGTGCATTAGATGTACCCAGTACATTTGCTTTTTACTAAAAAAATCTCAACTATTTACCTTATAGATTAAATGATTGAAATCTTTAAGAAGATTAAAGTATGGATGAGTGTGCATATAGATTATTTTCTCTATATATATACACAAAAGAGAGCAAAATCCTAATCAACGATAGAGATTTTAATTTAAAAACCTTGAAAAGAGTATTCTATTATGATCATATCATATTTGTTTTGGTAGATAGGATTTCAAGCACTTGAACCCGCTTGGATCACATCTAGACAAATAGAAGCAGGACCACATGCCTTGGCACGATATGCCCATCGTAGAAAGAAAATATGAGTACGTATATTTGTCGGCAAAAACCATGAGAGTAAGACTCACAGAAACACGTACAAGTTCAGGGAAGGGATCTCCTGAATCTTGGTTCGCGGCGGACATCAACTTGACGCTTATCACCCCGTGAAAGTAAAGGTGGAACCTTACCCTATAGGCACGCCAAACTTACCTCTAAAGGACACACTTGTTCAAACCAATGCCACCAACGGGGTTCCTACCAAACCTGAATTCTATACACCTTACCCTATAAAGGACTAGCCCCACCTTAGTAGAGGGACTGAGTAGCCCACTATGGGCGTGCTACTGTTCTGCTGATCAGCTAAGCCCACTCACCTCTAGTTATCCTTACCCCGTTTTTCTCATGGAATGTTGTATGCTCTTATGGGCAATCATTCATTCTTAAAACCACCCTTCTTATGACAAGTAGACATGGCCAGTTTGGAACCGGTGATGTAATGGTAGGTGGAGAGTTCGACTTTCGTAGAGGAAAAAGTCCTTTATCTTTCAAAACTATATTTTTTAAACTGGTTTTAGGGTTGTTTCAGATCTAGAACTAGAACCATCTCCGAACTAGTGGTTCCAATTCCAGGTTCCAGGCAACTCAAAACCCTTGGTAAACCACCAACATGTCTAACACAAGACCAAAAAAGGGGATGTAAAAAGAGGGAGAACTCTCCATTATTTTCTATTGTGGGCCTCTATAGTAGGATAAGTCGAAGAGGCCTGAGAGACAGTGATTACCATGTGGTGAATGTTAGTGATTTGAATTTGCTTATCTTTAACTCGTGATATAAGGTATATGCTGGAACCAAATTGTATTTTAATGTATATGGTGCATTAAATGCAAAGTACAAAAATTATAATGATACTTTTCACTTTCAAATTCAAATATCTATTATTGATCAATGTAAATTAAATGATGAAAATATTTAGGTGTATTTAGACAAAGTTGAGTATGCACATTTACAACGTTAGCGAAATAAAATGTGCTACAAGATTGTATTAATTGCTACTGTTTTTATTATTCTTGCCCAGCAGACGACGAGAATTTGAATTCCTCACAAGAAATAGTGGTTATTATTCAATTGTGACCATTGATTAACATCATTGCAATATCGTGAGGAATAACATCAGATTTTTGCTGCTACATATTGTTCATCAATCAACTCGATTCTGGTCATTAATTCATCGGAAAAATTAGCGAACTCAAATTTTATCATGCTTTCGCAAAAGTTACGTTGATCGGGAGCTCGAAAGTTTGTGTTAATTGGCTTGCAACCGCTGGGTTGCATCCCCTTCGCTAGGGTGAAGGGAGAATGCTCAGAAAGGCTGAACTAGGCAGCTCTACTTTTCAACACTCGCTTAAGATCCAACATATACCATATGAAGCAAGCCATGCCTGGATCACATTTTGTGGTTGTTGATACATACAGTATCATCAGAAACATCATGGATGATCCAGCACCCAAGGGTAAGCTAGCATAACTCTCTCTCTGGGGTGGCAAATTGGGTGATCGAGGTCAGGCTACTCGGGTTCGATCCCGACCTTGATCACGTCAAAATAGGTCGACAAGATTCGACCTGATTTTTCTTCAGGTCATATGACCACCTGATTGGGTTCGGATTCTGTCCAGGTCGACCTGATGATATGAAAAAAATGCTCCTAGATTAAAAGGTCAGAGAGCAATATTACAATTTACACATTCTTCCTTATATATAATATACATATATTATGCATGTATTCTTATATACATGTACCTACCTATGTAGAATACATGTCTGCTATACATATGTATTATGATAGTATTTATGTAGTAGTATTGCATACGATATTGTCTCAAAAATCATAGAATATATTATATATACACATAAATAGAGAGTGAAGTTTATGTAGGTTGTGTTAAGTGCTTAATGTCTCGTTACATAATCTTGCATAAACATCTTTATAGTTCGATGTTTGAGATTAGTAGAGATTTAAACTAAAAAATATTATTATACATTTCTACTTTATATTTAATGTACCATGTGCATTAAATGTAAAGTGCTTTATCGCTGTAATGATTGGTCTGAAAGATCAAATGGAGGAGATGTTTATACAAGATTATACACCAAAGCACATTATACATTTAACTCTCTCTCTCTCTCTCTCTCTCTCTCTCTCTCTCTCTCTCAACGTTATCTTGCTTTTGGCTAGCCAAGACCTGAACTGGACACACACATATTATATATATATATGAGAGAAAGAGAGGGGGAACAGGGGCGTCAATTTTCGACCTGACCCGACCCAGAGCCGAGCTGAAAACTCTGTCTGGATCCAGATTTGAGCACCATGGATTGGATCCCCACCGGCTCAAACTCACCCAATCTATATATATTGGGTTTTTAAACAGGGATGGGACCCCTTGATCCCCACTCCCACCCCACCGTATGAACATCGCTAATTACAAATTATGCTTCAACATGAGTTACAATGCAAGGTGTGCAAGGTATGGGACTGGAGGAATAAGTGAGCCCTACTTAAATCAGATATTATATTTCTTCCATAGTGAAATCTTCATTGCCATTAAGCCCTAGAGGAAAAGGTTGTTCCTGTATTGATTGTGCCGTTAAGTATGGAAGATGAGCCCCTAGAAGATCTTTCCTGGTGTAAATGTGCATATATATATATATATATATATATATATATATATATATATATATAACAGAGAAATCTACTTTAATTAAGATGAATGATGTTGGTCAGCTTTAAGCTTAGGATCAGTGTTTTGGGCATAAAGATTCGACTCAGGCTCCTTCACTTGGGGGAGATATGGTAATGCATCCAAAATATTCTCCACTAGATGTAATAGAGGTGCAAGTGAGCTCAGCTGCTCGCCAGAGTCGAGCTCGATCCAAAAAAAAACTTGAACTCGATCATCTTCATTGACCTTGAGTTGTCCGCAACCTGAGCTCAAGCGTGCGGGTACACAGCTAATAAAGTTGGAACGCTAATTGAGCTTATATATATATATATATATATATATATATATGCACAATAAATGTGTCCAATATAAGTTACTTTTTGACTCACATTTCAACTATTGATCTTTAAGATAAAACGGTTGAGATCTTTGAGGATGTCTAAGCATTTGTGCACGTACTAATTTCTCTTTCTCAACTCACTTCCTACATGTCACTCATATCCACCAATTACTTTTTGTGTATGAGTATAATTTAAATAATTTTTAAGGTTTTTAAAACAGATAAATGGTCATGTTATTACATTTGTACCCTCAAAAAGCAATGGTCAAACATTATTAGCAACATCATTAATAGACAGGATCCAATCTCTCTCATCATGTCGGAGGGCACGAGTGAGATAACATTATCCTTCATTATTTGCTTAAAACTCTTATTTTTTTAAAATTATACTCATACCAATAGGTAGAATGCCAAAAGTGGTGAGATATATATATATATATATATATATATATATATATATATATATATATATATATATATATATATATATATATATATATAAGAAGAAAGACAAGGAGAGAAATTGTTACGTGTACACACCCATCAATGCTTAAAAATCTTCACCATTTGATCAGCGTGATCAATTAAAAGTGAAAAGTATGGTTATACTTTTAATACTTGGTATTAAATGCTTTTTAAATTCAAATCACTACCGATGAAAAGTATAGATGTTTTGTGCTCTCTCTCTCTCTCTCTCTCTCTCTCTCTCTCTATATATATATATATATATATATATATATATATATATGTGTGTGTGTGTGTGTGTGTGTGTGTGTGTGTGTGTGTGAGCTCATTCACGAACTTGATCATTTGATCAAGCTTGATCGGATTCAAGCTCACTCGGCTCAAACACGAACCTATCTTATCCGAGGCAATCTTGGTTTCAGGGAGCTAAAGCTAACCTAACAAGCTGCTCAAGTTGTACGAGCATGGCTCCAGCTTGAGCTTGAGCTGAAGATCGAAGTCCAATCACATCCCTACTGACAAATATTGATTGAGATGACATTGAGCATTTTTAAATGCATTTTTTGTGTTTTATAAATCTCATTTTAAAAAAAGTAGTATCCTTTATCATTTTTTTTCAAGTATTGCCAAAGCTGAGGGATGGATTTGGGCTTGGCTTGGAAGAAAATAATGTTGCTTGAGAAACCCACCACTAGATTATGTCTAGAAAATGCATATGCCCACGACTATTATGTCATATCAACATGATCTATAAGCACCATCCAACCCAAGCCGTGCCCCACTAAAGATAATGGAACCCTAATCAATTCACCAAATTCATCTTCTTTGTCTTTATGCTAAAATTCGATTCAGCTGGCCAGTGGTCCTAAACTATAGGTTTCGGTTTGCGTGAAACTTATAACCGGAACTGAACTCCTTCAAGGCCGCTTCTGGTTTTGGAACCGCTATCGCGGTTTCAAATTTGTTTTGATGTGTAAGGGCAATGCACCATGTGTAAGTCAAACTCGCCACCAATCATCCTACCGTTGAGCTAATGTTTTGTTTGTGGTAAAAGTTTTAAAAAAATAGTTAAAGACGGTTTAGAACCACATTTTCCGGTTTTAGTTTTAAACTGGTTTATGGAGATCATGAACCATAACTGAACCGAGGAATCCTTGTTAAGCTGGTGCCTGTTGGTAAAAATCGTAGACAGACATTCATAATAACATAATATGCAACAAATGTAAACATGGTCAAATCATAAACAACATCTGCAAATTCAAAATAAATTATAATCAAGTCGTACGAAAAACAAAAGCAGAAGCAAAATCAGAAATTTATCTATTCGAGTCTCCCTTGCGAACTTACCTTAGAGAAATCAACACACCGCTATGAGTACATACGGGTACTTTCTCTTTCATCTCAGGATAAAATACACACATAACTCGAATAACACGTACCTCACTTCGAGTCGACCTCGACCATACCTCTGTTGCCTAAGGTGGAGCAGAAAGAGGGACCTCCTACGAGCATAGAGACAGAAGAACCACAGGTAGAGAGGCAGGACCACGAGAAAGAGAGAGAGGAGAAGGAGCGAATTGCTTGTTTAGGAAGGACCCTTAATCACCTATTTATAGGTGCGCATTTGGATCACGGATCGTGGATTTGATCCAAGCGACACACTGCTTTATCCTCAACCGATCTGTCTTATCATCAACCACCCCACCTTATCTAAAATTGCCTCATCTAATCCCTGTTCGTAACCGAGAAAATTTTGACCGTTACATCAAAAGTTTTTCGTACAAAAAGATAAATCAAGACCCAAGCCACAAGCTCAATCCCGGCCCAGCGTGGGTGCACGTGTATAGTATAACATGTCCTTCCTAAACTCTTTCAATTAAGGTTCGTGAGCTACCAACTATATAAAAGGACATGTGGGTTTGTTACATCCATCAATATGGGACTAAACTTTGTCTCATCTTAATCATTTATCGCAAAAGTCTCTCATATTTTACTTTTTACACTTTAGGATTTTTACTTATATTAATCAAATATATAGGGATACTAACCTACATTTAATACATATTAAATGTAAATCAAATCCAACAATCCCTCACAAAGTCCTTAAGTGAGAAAGTATCATTTTAATTCAACCATCATATTATGCTTTTAGTAAAAGTACCTTCCAGTTTGAACTGTTACCTGAGTTATCCAATATTACCCTTACAAGAACTAGATGAACATATATCTTCAACCTTAACCTTGGTTGTAAAGTTGTCTATTATTACAACATAATAAAAGGTTATGGTATGATTTTTAGAGGTGATACATTAATAGTCATGCATTCATATATTGTATCATGATTGACTTTAGAGAACAACCCAATTCTCCTATTACGGCCACATAATGTCAATCACTTAGCTGGACATCTGTAAGGATGTATTACTATTATTCTGTCCTACGACTTGATCTATTTAGAGAATAATCGTTTGCTAAACTTGTAGTCATAACACTTTAGGTTTATAGGAAACATACACACAAATATCGAAAGTATCACATAATATAAAGTATAATCTTATTCACCCAACAACTTGTTACTACCATATCAAACCTCTTTGTAGGATCTCCACTCAAGTAGGTTGGGTTATCACTTCTTGTGAATAAATCGTGGGTTTCAGTCTCATCCCCAACCTCGATTTTTTAATCAAGGTTACTGATAGACCTTTACTTAAAGGATCAATTGTGTTATCATTGGTTCTAATAAAATCTATAATCATGACCCCATCTTACATAAGAGCTCTTATAGACTTCAGTCTAACTTAGATGTATCTTTGTTGCTTTTGATTGTACTTGAAACTATTAATCTAAACAATTATAGTCATGCTATCAAATTATATTGAGATTGAAGGAAGTGACTTCTTTACCATAGGTAAACTGGATATAAGTCCTTTAAATCATTCAGCTTGAAATCCAGTCTCATCCAAAGAATAAAGTTCTACCTTAAAGGTAGAACGAGCTAATATAGTTTGTTTCTTAGATTTTCAGGTGACAGCACCACCATCACCTAGAATAAATACATATCTAATGACCCCATTACTCTCAGAATTCTTTACTATCCAACTAGTATCACTAAATCCTTAAAGGATTAAAGGATGTTTATCGTAATATAGTCCAAGAAAAATCGTTTCCTTCACAAAGTGAAGTATTCTATCTAGAGCTTTTCAATAGGGTTTATCCGGACAACTGGTGTATCTACTCAACTTAAACACATCAAATACAATATTTTATCATGTATAATTGGTTATATATATTAAACTATCGAAAATTTGAGAATATCGTAGTTCAGACACAAGAATACCACTTTCATTCTTATACAAAGCCTTAGATGAAGCATATGGGATCTTAACAAGTTTATAATTTATATATCCAAATCTTTATAAATCTTTCTCAACATACTGAGACTGAGAAATTACTATACCATTAGTAGGTCTAATGATTTTAAGCCCTAAAATCATATCAATCATACCCATATCCTTCATCTCAAACTTACTACGTAAAAATGATTTAGTCTCATTTATTATTCTCATATCGGATCCAAACAACAATATATCATTTACGTATAGACAAAAAATGATAAAAGCATTATTGATCGATTTGTAGTACTCACACTTATCATAATTATTAGAAATAAAGTCAAAAGATAATATCACATAATCAAATTTTTCATGTCATTGTTTAGGGGCTTGTTTCAAACCATATAATGATTTAACAAGCTTACATACCTTAGACTCATTCTCACGAGCCACAAATTCATATGGTTGATCTATATAAATTTTCTCATGGATGTCACAATGTAGAAAAGTAGTTTTTACATCCATTCGATTGATTGTGAGGTCACATACAGAGGATAGTGATATAAGCACTCGGATGGTGGTCATTTGAGAAATTTGAATGGTGTATCCCTTTACAACTAATATGGCCTTGTACTTATTGATTGTTCCATATGCATTCAGTTTCTTCTTAAAGATTCACTTTCAACATAGAATAGAACAGCTAGAAGGTAAATCTATCAATTTCTAAAGTACCATTGAAAAAAATTGACTGGATTTTATCGTTAACAACTTCCTTCCAAAACTTCACCTCAGGTGAAGTCATAGCCTGTTGAAAGGTGATAGGATCATCCTCGATATTAAAAGTAATAAAGTCATTTATAAAGTCCTTTACCTAGGTTGTTTACTTCTTGGTTTAGTTATTTCTTCAGAGTCATCTGATCTGAAAATAACACAATCAGGATCAACCCACATTTGTTATCCTTTCCACATGATTGGGAATAAAACAAATAGTATGATCAGAATCTCTACAAGATACACTTTAAGAAACTTCAGTCTTCATGAGAAACACATCTCAAAGAATGTAGTATCATAGAGCTCAACAATTGTGTTGACATTTATGCCAGAAATATCAGATCTAATGATCAATAATCTGTACGCATAACTTGCCTCCACGTAACCGAAAAATATAGTATCTACTATTTTCGGTTTCAATTTCTTTTTCTTGTGTTTAGGGATAAGTACTTTCGTAAGGCACCCCTACACTTTGAGATATTTAAGACTAATCTTTCGACCCTTCCAAAACTCAAAGGGACTACTTTTCTTATGCTTGTGAGAAACTCTATTAACAATATGACAAGTCGTATTCAAAGCTTCCCCACATGTAGATAGGTAACCCATAACTTTGAAGTACAACATTAACCATATCACAAAAAGTTTTATTCTTGATATCCCATTAGACTGAGAAGAATATGGAGCAGTAACCTCATGAACAATATCATTTTTTGATACATGAAGAAGTTTTGAGGTATACTCTCCTCTCCTGTCAAACTTTAATCGTTTAAGTATCTTACTTGTTTGAGTTTGTGCTTCATTTCTAAATATTTGAACTTTTCTAAAACTTCATCTTTACTTTTAAGTAAGTAAATATAACAATATCTATTTTAATCATCAATAAATGTGATAAAATATCTTTTGATATCCTTCGTAGTCATCCCATTGAATTCACAAATATCAATGTGCACAAAATCCAAAATCTCATATTTTCTTTCAACCGTATGAAAAGGTTTCTTAGGTTGTTTTGCTTGTATATATATATTACATTTGTATTTTCTGTCTATGACAATTTTAGGGATAAGATTTAAATTCATCATTATTTTCATGAAATCAAAGTTTACATGACCTAACCTAACATGCCATACATAAGATGATTCAATATTGTACATAAAATAATAAGAAGTTGAAGCTGAAGTAGAGGCTTTATTATCATTATAATTCATGCAACAATCAACAACTAGTTCTATATAAATTTTAAATAGATCCTCTACATTACACAAATAGCCATTCGCAAAGAAATACCCAGTACTAAGTCATATAATGATGACCTTGTTACATTTACAATCTAATCTTAATCCCATCTTAACTAAAGTAGGACTACTTAGGATATTTCATTAAATCATTAGAATATGTCTAACTTTCTTAAGAGTTAAAACTTTTCTCGAAGAGCTATTGACTTCAATAGTCGAATGATCTCCTAAGGTTATTGTTTGCCCACAAACGGTTTGATAAGACACAAACAGAGACTAGTCAGCACGAACGTGCATATTAGGCCCAGTGTGTACTATCCAATACCGTGGCTCATAAATAAAAAAGAGATGGAGTTTAAGAGATAGATATCTGTCACTAACAGGTGCAACGGTCACCACCATATTGACCATAGCTCCTTCAAAGGTCGTAGGTTTCTTGGATTTCTTAGAAAGACAATCCCTCACCCAATGTCAAACCTAACCACAAAACCAACACAGTTTGGTTTTGAATTTCTTTTAGATCTTAGCTTTTGGTGTATGTTCCACTTTTTTTCCCTTAGTATCACTAGGTTGTTTTTTTCTAATCATTAAGTTAACCTTAGAGGTGTTATTTATAGGCATAATAGGTTTCTCACTTCTATGTTCTTCCTCTATTATTATTTCTACCATAAGATCATCAAGGGTCATCTTACCCTTCTTATACTTAAGATGTAGTATAAAACCCTCCCAAGACTTAGGAAATTTCTCTATAATAGACATAAACTTGTGAGAAAGTTTCATTCCGGTTTCCTTTAGATTATGCCATAAAAACTGAAACTCGTGGCCTTGTTTGGTCACAAATTCCCTCCCTACCATTTGATACCTAAGGAACTTGGCGACAAAATACTTTTCAAGATTAATGTCTTTAGTATTATATTTTTGATCTAAGGTAGCCCACATATCTTTCGTTGTCGTGAAAGAAAAAGAACTATACACATCAAATAAAATATTTGAAAGTGTCGATAAAATGTAACAGCGGTACAAAGTGTCATCCTTCTACTCGACGATTTTATTCGAGCTTGTAGGGTCAGTATCATCGAGTTAGGGACAATATGATTCGATATACAAATGTAACTCTAATACGATTAACCAAATTTTTATACATTACTGTCAGCATTTAAAATGTGGATCGATAAACTTTTTTGACATCAAGGTTAAGTCGACCTTAAGTTGGAGGGTAGCAGTCGTAGACATGTTTACTATGATAAAATTTGATTTCTCTAAGACTATTGGTAAAAATGATAGACATATATGCATAATAACATAATATACAACAAATGTAAACATGCTCCAATCATAAACAACAGTCACATATCCAAAATAAGTCATAATCAAATCATACGAAAAATAAAAACAAAAGCAAAATCAGAAACTTATTTGTGTGAGTCGTCTTTACGGACTTACCTTAGAGAAATCAGTACCCCACTATGAGTACGTACGAGGTACCTATGCCTTTCTGTTAGGATAAAATGCATACATAACTCGAAAAACACGTACCTCACTTCGAGTCGACCTCGACCACACCTAAGTCGCCTATAGCTAGAGTAGAAAGAGGAACCTTCAATGGGCACAGGTGCAAAACCACGAGTAGATACACAAGACCATGGGAAAGAGAAAGAGAGAGGAGAAATAGCGAACTGTGTGTTTAGGGAGGACCCCTAATCACCTATTTATAGGCGCATGTTTGGATCACGGATCGTGGATATGATCCAAATGATACACTGTTTTATCCTCAACCACCCCATCTTATCCAGAACCGCCTCATCTTATCCCTAATCATGATCGGGAAAATTTTGATCATTAGATCAAAAGTTTTTCATACAAAAAGATACATCCTGACTCAAATCACAAGCCACAAGCCCAAACCCAACTAGGCATGCGTGCACGCATGTGTGTAGTATAACATGTCATCTCAAGCTCTTTGAGCTAAGGTTCATTAGCTACCAACTATATAAAAGGACATGTGTGTTTGTTACATCCATTAATATGGACTAAACTTTATCTCATCTTAATCACCTATCACAAAAGTCTCTCAATTTTACTTTTGATACTTTAGGATTTTTACTTATATTAATCAAATATATAGGGATATTAACATGCAGGTCCCGGTTCAAACAGAGGAACCAATTGCTAATGGACCATGTCTAATCCTAATAAATGAGCATTGCCTTAATTATTTGCATTGGTTAAGTTCTCGTTTTGAAGAAAATATCATTCCCTGCAACCACAAATGAAATCATTTTCAACATTGAAATTTGGAGTATCAAGTACTTTATGATCAACTCACTTCATATCAACTCACCTCTCTCTCTCACACACACACAGAGACCGATGAACAATATATATTCAATCTTTTGTATAAAATATCATACCACAAACTGAACGTCTATCTGTAGTTTCATCTTATATGGACTATATACATACACTTTATATGTTATTTATACAATATGTGTCGTTATGAGTTAGGCCCAAAGTAAACTAACAAAGCTGTAACGACAAGAGTTATGGGACATTATAGCCTGTGACTTGACTTGGAATTTGATTCATATGGAGTCACAATCTTGTCTGTATAAGGCGGTTCGCGATGAGCCTCCAAATTTGACATTGAATTTTCTGTGTTTTTTTATTTATGTTATTTGTCTTTAAAGATTTTATTTTTTTAACAAGAAGAGGCCAAAGCCCGAAACAAATGCACCCTCTGAGAGTCGATTTTTTTTAGCAGCAACAGCGCCATAGTGTTGTGAACTTTTTTTAGTACAACGGAGATGCTGAAGTCAGATGAAAATCCTCGTTGTCGAACTCATGATGCTCGACCTGAGAGTAGGCCACCTAGCCAGGTGAGATTTTACCAGCATCTGGTATACCAGCATCTCAAACGTGACTTGGATTTCAATTTTCTGGATCCACACCGAGGATTCGACCCATTCACACCCTTTTCATTGACGAGATTTTACAGCCCCACAGGAAAAATGGGTGGGCTCAATGACCCCACCCAACCGTTGGCGCAACTCTCTCTCTCTCTCATATGCCATCGTCGTCTCTGCATATTCTCTTCGAAGACTCTAACCCCAAACAGTGAAGGGATTTGCCCTCAACACTTTTTCCTCATTCCTGCAATCGAGTCACCGATACCCCCTTTCTTCAGAGAGAAAAGAACGAGATTGAAAAGAGATAGAAACGAAGAATCCCACCATGAAAGATGAGGCATTCCCCATCTTTTCTGATCCCCAGAAATAATTTCTCACCTACATTTGATGGCCGCTTGAAAAGCGAAATCAATTTGAGTGACAAAGAGGATGAATTATGTGACTTTGATGATGCCACCATGAAGCGTTAGGCACGAAATCTTAAATTGGGGAGCCGAAGCTCTACAGCGTGTTCTTCAAGTTCCTCTTGAAGCAACGTTTGCAGAACCGGATCCAAGCCCAGCCCGAAGAATCCGACCCGTTCGGCGTCACATCCCGACCCGAGGAATCGGTCGCCGCCGCCAACCCCTCCTTCACCGACGGCGTAGCCACCAAGGACATCCACATCGACCCCTTCACCTCCCTCTCCATCCGAATCTTCCTCCCGAATCCGCTCTCACCCCGCCCGAACCCGATTCCAAACCTCACCCTCCCAAACCTAATCCCAACCCTAACGCCCATCGAAAACCAGCTCCCGAACCTGGATCAGCCGCGCAGGTCGATACGGCGTCGCATCGTCACGGTTCGAATTCGCACCCTTCGCGGCGCAACAGTTATGACCCTTCCGGTGCGCCACCGACGGAAGAACCTTCCAGAAGGAACAGCATTGGTTCCAGCAACGCCGTGGAGGGTTTGAATTTGATGACTGGCGGCGGCGCGCGTACAGGGGCTACTCGCCGGCGTTAGATAATCGCCGGAAAAAGATGCCGGTGATGCTGCAGTTTCACGGCGGCGGTTGGGTGAGCGGGAGCAACGACTCAGCCGCCAACGATTTCTTTTGTAGGCGAATCGCGAAACTCTGTGATTTAATCGTTGTTGCCGTTGGGTACCGGCTTGCACCGGAGAACCGATATCCGGCAGCGTTTGAGGACGGGTTGAAGGTGTTGAATTGGTTGGCGAAACAGTCGAATTTGGCAGAGTGTAGTAAGTCAATGGGGATTAAGCAATTGGATGCTCATAATAGGCATATTGTTGATTCGTTTGGTGCTTCAATGGTGGAGCCATGGTTGGCTGCTCATGGGCATGCCTTTCTTTTGATACATGTTGGAGTTATTTTATAGCTCGAACGAATTATGTGGAAATGGCTTTTTGAATCTGTGGTTACTTGCTGATCCGTACGCTGCTTGTTTCCTTCTTGGTGGTGATTACGAACCTGTTGTACGTTATGTGTAGAATACACAAATTGCAAGCCATATACTTTACTTGTAGGGCTCGTCACATCAAGAACTTGGTTTCTTCTCACAGAAGGAGTCACCCTTTCCTGAAAAGGAAAATAGATAAAGATGTGAGTTCAGTTTTGGAGATATTAGGTGAATTTGATTAGTAGAAGCTTCACAAACTGAAAGACAGGTGTATTTGTATTGCATCCTCTCTCTCTTGTATATATATATATATATATATATATATATATAGGCATGATAAGGTACTCAAGAGTACCATGATCCAATCGTCCATCAAGGGCAGGGCAATGAGATACCTTATATACTCTTGGATGACTTTATCATTCCTAAAATAAATTATATATATATATATATATATATATATATATATATATATATATATTTTGTGTGTAACAACAACTAAGCCTTTTGCCCATACTAGATGGGGTATGCTACATGGGTTCTTTGTTTACATAGGGTTTGATCCTATAACATGCTAACTATTAACTTGATGGAAGCTAGATCATTTCTTCATCTTCCTCTTTTACATATTCATCTTCTTACCTGAGCGTTTTTGGTCTTTTATATATATATGACACTCATGCGTGACACATTTATCAGTCAGATTGTTTTGCTGAAGTTGAAGAATTCACTATTGTAAATTATAAATCTGTTGAATACTTCTAAGTTTCTAATGATACTTTAGTAAGTGCTGTTGTGCAAGTTTAAAGAATTACTGTAAGTGGCAAGCCTTAGGCTTCTGGATAATGTGAAATATTGTGGTGCCTAGAAATTAGCAACCTATGTGAATGCCTGCACATGTTGATACAGCCGAATACTTAGTGCCTTTTAACTTTAGCTGGTCTAATATCTGTTTTATGATATTGTGATTTGTGTCTCTAATTGCATGTCTACATAACTGGTGGTTGTGTTCTCTTTCTCTGTCTACCATTCTCGCCATGTTGACATTTAGAATAAGTGGTTTGTGACAGTGTTGTGTGTACCGTATCGTAATGTGTATCGTTTTTCTTCATGGCAGTTAGGAGTATATTTGCTTCATTGTCTTCCATAATCCACTCTTTCAAGACATCAAAATTATTAAGACTTATTGGATCAAATTAGTTACCATGCCTACTTGAGGATAACTTTCTTAAATACGTGCAAGAATGATAAGTGAATACAACAACAACAACAACTAAGCCTTTTCCCATACTAGACGGGGTCGACTACATGGATTCTTTGTTTCTAGAGATCCCTATCGTGTGCCATGTTAGCAGTTAACTCACAATAAGCTAGATCATTCTTTATTGTTTCTTTCCAACACTTTTGTGATCATCTTGTACCTCTTTTAATACTTTCCAAATTTAGTTTTTCTAACTTCCTTAAAGGTTCTTCTTTTGATCTTCTTTCTATATGTCCAAACCATCTTAAACGATATTCTCTCATTTTATCCTCTATTGGTGTCACTCCTAATTTGTTTCTAATAACCTCATTATGTATACGGTCTTTTCTTGTATGACCACTCATCCATCTCAACATCTTCATTTCTGTCACAGACATCTTTTGTCCATGTTGATGATTAACTGCCCAACACTCAGAACCATAAAACATGGCAGGCCTAATTGCTACTCTATAATATTTACCTTTTAACTTTAATGGTATCTTCTTATCACAAAGAATACCCGATGCTCCTCTCCATTTTAACCAACCAACATTAATTCTATACGTAACATCTCCATCAATTCTTCCATCACTCTTAAAATTTGACCTTAGGTATTTAAAACTTTCCTTTTGGGAGATGCAATGTGTGCCAATTTTAATTTCTGTGTCCTCTGAAGTAACCAATTGATCAAACTTACATTCCATATATTCTGTCTTTGTTCTACTAAGTTGGAGGCCTTTGCTTTCTAATGTTTTTCTCCATAGTTCCAATTTTCTATTAACTTTTTCCTTTGACTCCTCCACTAATACAATGTCATCTGCAAATAACATACACCAAGGTACTTCATCTTGAATATGTTTTGTTAACTCATCAATCACCATTATAAATAAGTGTGGACTTAAAGTTGATCCTTGATGTAACCCAATATTAACTTCAAAGAAGTCTGTTATTCCTTCGTGAGTCCTCACAGTTGTTTTTGCACCATCATACATGTCTCTTATAAGGTTAATATATGTCAATGGGATACCTCTTTTTTCCAAAGTTCTCAAAAGAACCTCCCTCGGTATCCTATCATAAATATTTTCTAGATCAATAAATATCATGTGAAGGTCTTTCTTTTTTGCTCTAAAATGTTTCATAAGACGTCTCAAATGGTGAATCGCTTCAATAGTAGATCTTTCTGGCATGTACTTGATACTTGTCTTAACCTACGTTCGATAATTCTTTCCCATAATTTCATAGTATGGCTCATTAACTTGATACCTCGATAATTCGCATAATTTTGAATGTCTCCCTTGTTCTTATATATGGGTATAAGTGTACTTGCTCTCCTTTCCTCGGGCATCTTTTGGTTTTTCCATATTTCATTAAATAGTCTTGTGAGCCAAGTGATTCCTATTTCTCCTAGTATTTTCCAAACTTCTATAGGAATATTATCTGGTCCTATCGATTTACCACCCTTCATATGTTTAAGAGCCTCTTTGACTTCATTCTTTTGAATACGTCGGTAGAAATTGTGGTTTATATACTTTTCTGATTTGGCTAACTCTCCTAAGCTAATACTAACATCTTTATTTTCATTAAAAACTTAATAAAAATAAGTGAATACTGGATTGATAAAAATAAAAATTAAAAGTTCAAGAATAAAAACTTAAATTGAATTGAATACTTAATTAATAACTAATATATTAATTATCTCTCTCGTAACCACATGTTAGAACATATGAATGATCATTAAGCCGCTTATGTTTAAACCTGTCATGGTAATGTGTTTAAAAAAACTTTAATTTCTTTCGCAACCAGTTACACTACTTGGCTCATAACCTTATTGCAAAATCTCTTAAGTTTGGGCAATCACTTCTAAACCTACTCCATCAAACATATAACATAAAAAGATAAATATAAATACCTATTCCACTATAAATATAAGATTTAAAAAACGTAAATATGAAAATAAATGATTGGTATGTTTATGTGAGTGTATATTAGTACAGTTGCGAATGGCTACATACAAGTTCATCCAATGAAGAGAATTATCGTAGATCTCCGTCTCCCGATATATAGTATCTGCTCTACTCTTATCGTGGACCAATCAATCTATACAATAAATGAAACCTCTATTGACCTGTCTCTTTTAAATGTTAGAGTACTTAGGATTTAGGTAGTAAGTTGTATGAATAGGTTAATGCAATTATCTATTTCATTTATTATCAATAATCCTCCATACGGGTACTAATCATTTTTTCTTTCATTAAAATTGCTCTCAATCACTTCCGTAGTCATTCATAAAAATAACCCATAGGTGGCTTCCCTTCACTCTCATTTAATCTTAAAATTTAATCTTTAATAACCTAATACATAAGTTCTAAAATATACTCGTGAAGACTGTCTCTGAAATCTCATTCAGTTGTATGTTCCTCCTATTTTGAAATAAATCTACAAATTGTTGCCACTTATGTAAAGTAAACATTCTTTTCAAGACTTACTTTTGTTTCACACTGCTATGTACAAATAAAAAATTAGTTGCAAACCGAAAAATTAATTGTAAATCGAATAACAAGAGCACAAAAGAGCTCTCCACCATCAATTTATATCTCCTCATCATATATAATACAAATGCGTGGTTATAAATATATTTGTGATATCTCGACAACACTCAATTGTTGCCTTTACCTCATCCATCTCTCAATATCCTCAAGAATAAGGTCTACAATGGTTGCACATGGTGTCCAATAAGAAGTATAATAACTCTCAACTAACTCTTTTGTAATTGAATTATCTGTAATTAATTAGATTATATTTTTACGCCCAACCTCCAATATCATCTTATCAAATTCTTACATTAGAACCTTTGCAGTAATGTCGTTCCTTTGACATGTCAAGTGATCTAAAAAATGTAAGTTTTTTGGGACAATAGGTGTTGAATTTCAATAAAGTCCTTCATTGCCTATCCATCGATACATTTGTCACGATAGTGCATCGTGTCTCCTTCCATGACTCCCTCAAAGTCGAATAATAGTATTGTACTAGAACAATCTTATCCAATAATTTTCTTCTCAACTTATTATAAGAGGACATCTTATACTTGGTCCAATGTTAGTAATGACATTTGTCATTGCTTGAAAATGAAATGAATTCATCGGATTAAATGGAATACATGCATCCCTCCCACTATAAGGTCTACCTGCTCATGCAGTTGCTTTGAAGCCATAGCAATATAAATTCCAGGCTAAGCACCGAGTGTAGTAGGAAGAAAAAATGACTTGATGCCTGAACAAAAGATCTTTCTCTGCCTATTCCTCTTCTATAACTTTCATCCTCTTCCAGAACCTTCTTTCCCTTGGTCAATCGAGAACTACTACTACCAACCTCTGTTCCTTCTGCTCTGGCATCAGAAGGAATACTATCATCATCACCAACATCCTCTAACTCTAACTCTTCCTCAAATATCCCTCTATCTTATTTTTCTTGCCTTTTCTCAACCATACTCTCAATCATTTATAAGGATTGTCATTTAATGACTTCTGACACTTATAAAGAACAACTTCCTCTCTTGTTCTAAGTTATGTTTCAATCGAGAAACTCCACCACTCATTTCTTACAAAAATTACATGTTATTCTCAATTTACTTTCCCTAATTGAAGTACCCTATTGTCATGTCGGACAATGTTGTAAAAGGCATATCGAAGCCCTATTGCATTGGGCTCTGATACGCGATAAACACACCGTATCACACGATATAGTGCAAATTTTTTGATGATTTACTTTTTTTAAATATTAATAAATCTAGTTTATGAAAAAATTGAAATTATCAAATATAACATATCTAATTCTAACACAATCAACATTAAACAAAATTGAATCTAAAAGCTTGATTCGAATCAACAATCTTAAGAAAATTATAAATGATCAGTAAGAGAGATTAGAGAATGAATTTGTAAGCAACTTCCATCATCGTTAATTAGATAATAAAATACAAAGTTATGAAGTACGAACTACATGAAATTAAACTACTAAATGAAAGTTTACAACAACAACTAAGCCTTTTCCTATACTAGATGGAGTCGGCTACATGGATTCTTTGTTTTCACGGAGCCTTATCATGTGCCATGTTAGCATTTAACTCACAATAAGCTAGATCATTATTTATTGTTTCTTTCCAACACTTTTGTGGTCATCCTCTACCTCTTTTAATACTTTCAAAATTTAGTTTTTCATACCTTCTTAAAGGTTCTTCTTTTGATATTATTTCTATATTCCCAAACCATCTTAAACAATATTCTCTCATTTTATTCTCTATTGGTGTCACTCCTAATTTGTTTCTAATAACCTCATTATGTATACAGTCTTTTTTTGTATGACCACTCATCTATCTTTAATCTTCATTTTTGTCACATACATCTTTTATACATGTTATGATTAATTGCCAATACTCAGAACCATAAAACATGACAGGCCTAATTGTTGCTCTATAATATTTACCTTTTAACTTTAATGGTATCTTCTTATCATAAAGAATACTTGATGCTACTCTCCATTTTAACCAACCAGCATTAATTCTATGCATAGCATCTCCATCAATTCTTCCATCACTCTGAAAAATTGACCTTAGGTATTTAAAACTTTCCTTTTGGGGGATGCAATGTATGCCAATTTTAATTTCTATGTCCTCAGAAGCAACCAAATGATCAAACTTACATTTCATATATTCTGTCTTTGGTCTACTAAGTCAGAGACCTTTGCTTTCTATTGTTTCTCTCCATAGTTCCAATTTTCTATTAACTTTTTCCTTAGACTCCTCCACTACCACAATGTCATATGCAAATAACATACATCAAGGTACTTCATCTTGAATATGTTTTGTTAACTCATCAATTCCATTATAAATAAGAATGGACTTAAAGTTGATCCTTGATGAAACCCAATATTAACTTCAAAGAAGTTTGTCATTCCTTCATGAGTACTCACACATGTTTTTGCACAATTGCACATGTCTCTTATAAGGTTAATGTATGTCAAAGGGATACCTCTTTTTTCCAAGGTTCTCTAAAGAACCTCCCTCGGTATTCTATCATAAGTTTTTTCTATATAAATAAATATCATGTGAAGGTCTTTTTTTTTTTTTGCTCTAAAATGTTTCATAAGACGTCTCAAAAACATCTGTATTTTCATCCTCGTCTTTGATGCATATAACAAAATTAAGATCTTTAGTTTTCTTATATCTAGCCCTAGCTATCCTAAAAATATCTCTTTCACCCTCTTTTGAGTTGAGTTTTTTTTATGTAAATCTTCTCAAATTTTAGCTTTTGCTTCACTTACGGCCTTTTGCACTTCCTTCTTTATTTTCTTATAAGCCTCTAAAGTTTCACTAGTTTTCTTAACATAATGTAATTTGTACTTGATTTTATTTTGCACTACTTCACTCCACCACCAAGCTTCTTTTTATGTCGGTACACTTCCCTTAGATTCACCTAACACATCTTTCGCCACTTTCGTAATATATATAGCCATATTATTCCATATATCACAAGGTGTACCAACATAATTTAAAGCATCTCCTTGAAGGACTTTCTGTTTAAATATGTCTTCTTTCTCGCTTTTGAGGTTCCACCATTTAGTCTGAATAGCTCGATGCACTCTTTTCTTCTTTGTCCATTTTTTATTTGTAAATCCATAACTAAAAGTCGATGTTGGGTGGTTAAGCTTTCTCTTGGAATTACCATGCAATCTTTACAACACGCTATATCTTTTTTTCTATAAATAAAGTAATCAATTTGTGTTTGTGATAAGCCACTCTTATAAGTAATTAAATGTTCATCTCATTTTTTGAAGATTATATTGATTATAAAGAGATCAAATGCCATAACAAAATTTAAAATCTCCCTACCTTTCTCATTTATATCCCCAAAGCCAAAGTTTTCATGAATACCGTGATATCGTAATGCCTCTTTATCGGCATGTCCATTTAAGTCTCCTCCGAAACAAATCATCTCTCTTTGTGGAATTCTTTGAATCACTTTATCTAACTCTTCTAAAAAAGTGGTCTTTATGCTATCTTCTAGTCCTACTTGGGGTGTGTAAGCACAAACTATATTCAAAACCTTTGGTCCTAACACTAATTTCAATGTCATGATTCGGTTACCATATCATAGTATGTCTACTACTTTAAATCTTTATTTATGATAATACCAACTCCGTTTTGAGCCTTTTTCTTACGTGAGTACCATAATTTAAAACTTGTATCCTCAATCTCCTTTGCTTTTTCTCCAATCCACTTTGTCTCTTGTAAACATAGAATATGAATCATTCTCCGAATCATACTATCTACCACCTCCATTAGCTTACCACACAATTTTCCGATATTCCAAGAACCAATACGAATCTTTTTATCTAGGACCAGCTTCCTTACCCTCCGCATCCGTCCATATTGAAAATGCAGAGACCCCCTTTGTAATTTATTCACTACATACATGCGATAACGTAGCAGAACTAACTTTTTTACCCACACCCGTCCATGATGTGAGAACCCTCTCTGTAATTGATTCAATACATTCGGGCGAAGATGTAGTGGCCCTTGCTTACAATTCACTGCATTCGGGCTCTACAACGCGTCGCTAGGCGGAGACGCCCCAAAGCAATGCTCATAATTTGTGTAATCCATGATATAAAAGTCCGACAAAGTTTTACGCTGGCTGTTGGAAGCCTAACATAACCCTCCTCCTTTATTCGGGCTTGGGACCGGCCATGCAAGGGTGATCCCAAGAATTCTTTGTTTTCACATAGCCCTATCATGTGCCATGTTAGCAGTTAACTCACAATAAGCTAGATCATTCTTTATTGTTTCTTTCCAACACTTTTGTAGTCGTCCTCTACCTCTTTTAATACTTTCCAAATTTAGTTTTTCATACCTTCTTATAGGTTCTTCTTTTGATCTTCTTTTTATATGTCCAAACCATCTTAAACGTTATTCTCTCACTTTATCCTCTATTAGTGTCACTCCTAATTTGTTTCTAATAACCTCATTATGTATACGGTCTTTTCTTGTATAACCACTCATCTATCTCAACATCTTCATTTCTGTCACAGACATCTTTTGTACATGTTGATGATTAACTGCACAATACTCAGAACCATAAAACATGGTAGATCTATTTGCTACTCTATAATATTTATCTTTTAACTTTAATGGTATCTTCTTATCACAAAGAATACATTATGCTCCTCTCTATTTTAACCAACCAACTTTAATTCTTTGCGTAACGTCTCCATCATTTCTTCGATCACTCTTAAAAATTGAGGTATTTAAAACTTTCCTTTTGGGGATAGAATGTGTGCCAATTTTAATTTCTATATCCTCTGAAATAACCAACTGATTACTTTTCAGAACGAGGATGAAAAATATGAAGATGTTGGGAGATACCAGAGATTGGTGGAAAACTAATTTATTTAACTATCACCAGACCTCATATTACCTTTATAGTGTGTTGTGAGCAGAGATATATGCAATGCACCATCCAAATGTCATATGGACGCAATCTATAATATCCTCAGGATACCTAACCCTATTTGGAGGCAATTTGTATCCTAAAAAAGTAAGAAACAATCAAGTGTTGCTAGATTAAGTGCAGAAACGAAATATAGATCAGTAGCTCATGGTTTTTGTGAAGGATTATGGTTTGAGGTACTTATTAAGGATTTAGGAGAAGAAATTCAATTACCTATTCATGGATATTGTGATAGTAAGGATGTCATACAAATTGTATTGAATTTGGTTTATCACGAGAGAATAAAACATATAAAAGTAAATTGTCATTTTATTAGAAAGAAGATATTGAACAAACAATTTCAGTTAATTCATGTGAGATCAAGTGATCAAATGGTAGATATGTTGACTAAAGCAGTGCCAAAAGGAATATTATGTAAGACTATGGACAAGTTAGGTATATATAGTGTTTTTTTCATGTTAGAGGATTGACCAGATGCAATCAAAGTCTATAATTGTCTATGACCTGCTATTATGTGTTTTTTGTTTTTAAAGATTCCTATATTTTAATTCATTAATGGCAGATTTGTAATATGCCTTGTATTGGATGTATTTAAGTCTCTTAGGACCTCAACCCTAAAGAGAATAAGATTAATAATTTGTTGAGAGGATTGACTGGATGGAGTCAAAGTCTATAACTATCTATGACCAACTATTATGTGTTTTTTGTTTTTAAAGGTTTCTATATTTTCAATTCTATAATGACATATTTGTAATATGCCTTATGTTGGATGTATTTAAGTCTCTCAACCCTAAAGAGAACAAGATTAATAAAAGAGAGAGGGGGGTTGCCGATACAACCCAAGAGGTTGATCGACAACCTATGATTTTACTCCTCAATGTTGCGCGTAATCAAGTGTGATTGCTGTGAAATTAACAACTTCCATATCATCTTCAATTGTTGCTTCTATTGCCCTCCAGTTTTATTCTCTAATTTGATAGGAGGTTCTTCGTCTTTGACCCAATCATCAAGAATATCAATATTATTTCTTTTATTTTCTTAACTCTAATATAACATTATATTTCTTATTAATCATTATTAATAAGAACTAAGGAGCAATAAGCATATTTTTAAATACTTAAATCAAGTTACCTTTTTATGCTATATAGACCAAATCACAAAGATGGGCATGCTCCAATATGTTTCTTTTCTTCTTGTGAATGCATTAGAAAAATTCAAATTACTTTCGCATCCATTGGAACTACATATTTGGCTTAATATATGTTGAGCAAAACTCGAAAAGTTTGGTGCATCTATACCAAAGTGAGTCCACCATTCATCTAAAATAAAATACAATAATAAGAAACACTTAAAGTCAATCAATTCATAATCAAATGAAATAATTGATAACTTATCAAATATAAAAAAAAATCATACCTAACCGTATTTGTGTGAGTTAATTGCTAACATAGCACACGATAGGGGTATGTGGAAACAAAGAATCCATGTAGCCGACCCGAAAAGGCTTAGTTGTTGTTGTTGTATACCTAACCGTATTTGGGAATGGAGTTGTATTGCAATTGACCTTCTAAAGCCTTCAACACTATGTATATACATGCTTAACTCTAAATGGATATTGCATTTAAGACATAATCTTGTACAAGATTAATTGCTTTTAATATCTCTTTTTTAACTTCTTTGTCTTATATAGAGTTGGGAAAAAATATAATAGAAGGGTAAAGAAAATAATCAGTCACATGCAAATCGTAATACATTTGTCGGTTCCACCGTGCATCAGTACACTTTCAAAGTGTGATCATTTGAGGTCAAGGTTTGCTTTTATTTTCAATTTGGCCTTATCCTTTAAAAGCTTAAGTCAATTTTCTTAAAAATTATCATTAAAAGCAACACCTACTATAATAATCCCCTTTTTTTCTCTTCAATCAACTAATAGAGCCTCATTTATCAAATGCAAATATCTTTTTCAATACATTTTTTTGTATGACAAGACTTTAAACAATAACAACACTCTAGAAATCTTGTCAACAAGGCCTAATCAACTCTTTTTCACCAATATGGATTCTCATCAAATGCAATACATAAGAGTGATTATAAATAAACTTTGTAACATTTCTGCATGCATTAATTTCTCCTTAATTTCATCCATTTCACTTAAATCCTTAAGCATTAAGTCTATGCAATGTGCAACACATACTAAAGATGGATGGTTTGACTCAAGCATCTTACCATCTTACCAACTCTTCTTAAATTTGCAGCATTGTTAGTAATGAATTGCACAACATTTGTAACACCACTTCCTCAATAACTTTTTCAAAAATAGGGAGTAAATTATATATAGTTTTGTCAATATAGGACAAGTCATATGATTTCAAAAATAATGTCCTCTCAGGACAGTAGACCAAAAAGTTTACTAATGATATACAGTGAATGTATCTCCCTACCTCTACTTCCTCTACAACCCCTCGTAGTCATCGGACGATTAGGACCTCTTGAAGTGAAACACAAACCAACTTCACTGCTACTACCCTAACCTACACTCTTTCTCTTAGCTTGCCCTCCATCTTACATTCTTAGCAGACACTTCTT
This sequence comes from Brasenia schreberi, assembly GCA_036023115.1. Lineage (NCBI taxonomy): Eukaryota > Viridiplantae > Streptophyta > Magnoliopsida > Nymphaeales > Cabombaceae > Brasenia > Brasenia schreberi. The sequence goes on along the minus strand of JAYKKT010000054.1, from coordinate 5,234,833 downwards.
CCTCTTCGGCTGCACCATGAAATTTTGTACAATAGCAGTATCTTAAAATTGTTGAGTTTGTGACATACTCCAACCGCCTATTTTTGCCCTTTCTTGCAATCGTAATTTTTTTCTCCTTTCTAACCTCTAATACTAGCTCAATTTCATATTTTACTGTTTCGGACACCCGAAGACAAGCACTATTATCCTTCTTGGTTCCTTCAAGATGCTGTTTCATCCGAGGAATACCTCATTGCTTAACTTCAACAACAACAACAACTAAGCCTTTTCCCATACTAGACGGGGTCGGCTACATGGATTCTTTGTTTCCACAGATCCCTATCGTGTGCCATGTTAGCAGTTAACTCCCAATAAGCTAGATCATTCTTTATTGTTTCTTTCCAACACTTTTGTGATCGTCCTCTACCTCTTTTAATACTTTCCAAATTTAGTTTTTCTAACCTTCTTATAGGTTCTTCTTTTGATCTTCTTTTTATATGTCCAAACCATCTTAAACGATGTTCTCTCATTATATCCTCTATTGGTGTCACTCCTAATTTGTTTCTAATAACCTCATTATGTATACGGTCTTTTCTTGTATGACCACTCATCCATCTCAACATCTTCATTTCTGTCACAGACATCTTTAGTACATGTTGATGATTAACTGCCCAACACTCAGAACCATAAAACATGGCGGGCCTAATTGTTGTTCTGTAATATTTACCTTTTAATTTTAATGGTATCTTCTTATCACAAAGAATACATGATGCTCCTCTCCATTTTAACCAACCAGCATTAATTATATGCGTAACATCTCCATCAATTCTTCCATCACTCTGAAAAAGTGACCCTAGGTATTTAAAACTTTCCTTTTGGGGGATGCAATGTGTGCCAATTTTAATTTTTATGTCCTCTGAAGTAACCAAATGATCAAACTTACATTCCATATATTCTGTCTTTGTTCTACTAAGTTGGAGGCCTTTGCTTTCTAATGTTTCTCTCCATAGTTCCAATTTTCTATTAACTTTTTCCTTAGACTCCTCCACTAATATAATGTCATCTGCAAATAACATACACAAAGGTACTTCATCTTGAATATGTTTTGTTAACTCATCCATCACCATTATAAATAAGTATAGACTTAAAGTTGATCCTTGATGTAACCCAATATTAACTTCAAAGAAGTCTGACGTTCCTTCATGGGTCCTCACATGTGTTTTTGCACCATCATACATGTCTCTTATAAGGTTAATATATGTCAATGGGATACCTCTTTTTTCCAAAGTTCTCCAAAGAACCTCCATCGGTACACTATCATAAGCTTTTTCTAGATCAATAAATATCATGTGAAGGTCTTTCTTTTTTGCTCTAAAATGTTCTATAAGACGTCTCAAAAGGACCTCATTGCTTAACTTCATTTCAAAAAATACAATTATTCACTAGCCTATTACCTTTGTACACCTGAGTACAACAACTCAATCGGAGGTCATTAAGTGGAGAGGAGATAAACAATAAGAAGAAAGAAGCTTTTGAAAGGTCAAGAATCACAAATCTATTAAAACTCCAAAATTTTCAAGTGAAAAATCGGGTGAAATGAAAAGAAAGGTATTATATCACGGATTTGTCAAAAATACTAGAAATGGGGAAATGGATTGAGTGAAAGAACTTGATAACCTTGAGATTTCTCTATAAAATCAATAAAAGCAACAATGGGGAAGAAGTGTTTGAGAACAAAGGATTGGAGTAAAATAGCGGTTGGGATAAAAAATGAATTTTGGAAACTCGGATCTTGTGTTTTATACCCAAAAAAATTGAATCGACTCGTACGATACAAGTGTATCATACAATACAACATGATAAATCACACAATGCAATACATGTGCCTGTATCAAATCATATGATACGATTTTAATAACATTGATGCCAGGTTTTAAGACCGAGATTGAGAATGTGAACTTCTTCCTCTTGGCATCTCAATTTATGTTCTTGAATCTTAATAAACCTAAAAATAAAAGCACTTAATAAATGACCACAAATCTATGCATTTCATAAAACTCTACTTCATAAACCGCCAAAACACCCAAAAACATTCAGCAAGATCATAGATTGCCACAAATTCATTTTCATAAAAAAATGACTGAGCCATGAGAAATTGCCATCATCTGGTTTGCTAGCATTTGAAAATGAGTGGTTCAGATGATTCTTCCTGAGCCAGATTCTCTCTTCTTTGAATACATGCCACAGGGGCAACAAACTGAAATAGATTCTTCCGGAGAGAATCCATTTCTTTGTAGTCTTGCAAAAAGGGATCCACAACAGCATCTCTGCAGGGAGTCCTTTCTCGTAAGCTTCCTTGCTTGGTAGATCCCTTGAGATATGGAGTCAGTCTCTTTTATGCCCATTTCAAAGGGTATGGGAATATGCCCCATGGACACATTAATCTCATGGAGAAAGTAGTCACCTTTCTCATACCCATGGGATTATGGGAGGTTTCTATGGTGCATGAAAGCTGAAGATTTATGAAAATTTTGGCTATTTGTTTAACTCCCATGAGAAAGGAAATTGCTTGCCTGAAAACACAGGCAACTTGAGTGTTAAGTGGTGAAATGTACAATGGTTTCAGCAAAACCAGCAATAACCATACGTATACATAGGCTCCACTGAAATGGTTCTACCAGCAAAAAGTGGTGAACAGAACTGCTTCAGTGACAGGTGGAATCTTTCTATTGCCTATTTTGTTGTTATTAGATGGTGCTTCCATATGAAGAAAAACTCCTTTCTTCGTGAAAAAATCATACCCAATGGTGTGTTCTATATGTAATGGCTGGCCCTCATCATCAGTCAAACATTCCTAATATTTTCCCCATTGTTTTAGTGGAAGCACAGAGTGATTTGAACATGATTTTAGGCATACTACCCACTTTCTCATGATAGAAAAGCTAACGGCCAAAAAATGTTAGAGAAGTTGAAGTTTCAATATGTCATGGAGATGAGCACTGGAAGGGACATGCCCCAAATGAACACGGGAATCCAACTCAGTTAAGTTTTGCCTCCTAGATATGAATTGAATTCTAATTAGGCTGGGTTTCAAAATAGGGAGCTATATCTGGTACTTTTGTCAGATAGTTGTTACATTAGTTTGGATGTCTATTTCAGCTAATCTACTGAGTATATATTTTGCGGATGATGGACCCTTTACTTTCTCATCAGGTCAAGATTCTTCTTGTCTTTAAGAGCACCTTGGTGACTCTGCCTGACTCTAAGATTCATGTGTGGGGTCCTACGTAGGCATTGACTAATCTTTTGTTTGAGCCTGCAGATAGGTGCCAATGAGTTACTTTGGCTGCTAGGAGTATATAGCCATTTACTTTTTCATGACTTATCTTGATAACAGGTCAAGTATATTCCTACAATATCTCTTGCCAAGTAGCTCTTCAGTTTTAATGGTTCTGATTCTTGGTCTTTGATTTTTGACAATAGCCAAACTATATGTTTGTCCATGAGCAAGTCTTTTCTTCTTTTAGGATTTAGTGTCCCAATATTTATGCTTCTAAGATGGTAGTTTGGAGCATGACCTCATGTGTATTAGAAAGTTATTAAACAAGGTTTAAAATGCTCATCATTTAATTTAATTCCTCCTCTAAGTAGGTGCGAAGATCATTGGAGTTGTGATTCCAGATAGGCTAAGGGGATTTGAATAACATCCATAGCTTTTACTGTTTTGGTGTCTTAACGGTTGGGTTTGGAATGAATGATAAAAACTTGTGTATTAGGTCCCACAAGGATGTGATTGGGTGAGATTTTGAGCATGAGTCTTTGTGCAAGGGTTCCCATGGCAATTTTTCTCCAGTGGTGTCTCAGTCTTCTTGTTTCCAACTAGGGAATAACTGGATGCCTACACCCCATAGAAATGAAAAAGATAGATGACTTTTGTTGCTTGGGAAGATGTGGCTGAAGGAAAACATATTTACTACGCTTTGTTGCTTATGGTCTATGAAAGAATGTTAGAATCAGTGTTGTCTGTATCGCATTGTGGGACTCTATGATGCGATACACATTACTTTATCGTAGAAGAAACAGTATCGTGCGATATAGGTTATAGACCTTTATACAACGCGTATTATAAAGGTCTCTGGCCAAACAGAAACCCGTGTTTCTGCAGGGTTTCTTGCTTTTGTTTTGGGTCTTCAAGTTCCTCGAAGGTGACTTCTAACTTGGGTAAGGCATCTCCAACTAGGTTGTAGACCTTTATTTTGGCCATTCTCTTCAAGGCTTGCTTTTGTTTAATGATGTTTTGTAATGATAATAAATTAGTTTTAAACTAAGTAGCGGTTGTACAAAGCTCTACACCATTTTTATATCTCCTCATCATACATAATACAAAAGCATGGTTATAGATAAATTTTGTGATATCTTGACAACACCCAATTGCTACCTTCAACTCATTCATCTCTGCAATATCCTCCATGATGAGATTTATACAATAGGTTGCACATGGTGTCTAATAAAAAGTCTTATAAGTATCAACTAACTCTTTTTCATATGCTTTATAGTTAGTTGCATTGTATGAAATTAATTGGACTACATTCTCAAGCCTTAATTGGATTACATTCTCGAGCCCAACCTTCCATATCTCCTTATCAAATTTTTGCCTTATAACCTCTATAATATTGCGTTCTTCTGACATGTCTAGAGATATCAAAAACATAAGTCTTTTAGAACAATAGAAAAAGAAGTTTAACAAAGTCTTTTCTCGCCTATGTGTTAATCCGTCTGCCATGATAGTGCATTATGCCTCTTTCCATGACTCTCTCAAAGTCAAATAATATTCTTGGACTTCAAGGATGGCCTTATCTAATAGTTTCCCTCTAACTTTTGATAAGACGACATCTATACTCTTTACCAATGTTAGCAATGGTATCTGCCCTTACTTGAAAATGAAAAGAATTTGTTGCATTAAATGGAATGCATGTATCATAAAACCATCTCCCCACTGTAAGGTCTGCCTGTTCATGCAATTGATCTAAAGTCACAGCAACATAAATTGCAGAATTGCAGGTTAAGCACCAGGAATAGTATTAGGAGAAAAAAAAAACGTATGCTAGAATAAGATCTTCCTCTATCCCTTCTTGTTCTACCTCTTCAACAACCCTCTTTTTCTTGATTGGTGATTGAGAACTACTACTACCCCTATTATCAGAAGGGATGCTCTCATCACTACCACTAAGTCTAACATCCCCTTCCTCAAACATCCCTACATTTTCTTTTTCTTGCCTCTTCTCAATTATACTTTTAATCATTTGTAGAAATTGTCATTTAATAGGTTCTGTCACTCTCCTAATTTTGCCCGTGGAAGGAGTAACCTCTTTCCTAGTCCTTGCTAGGTGATGTTTTAAACGAGAAATTACATCACTAATCACCTTCTCACAAAAAACACATTTGATTTTCAATCTGTTTTCCTCAACTGTTGTACCCCACTCCCATGTCGGATAATCTTAATAAACCTGAAATAAATCTTCAATCTTACTTCGTAAATCACTAAAACCCTCAAATAAACTATTATAGAGTATCTCCTACTTCACAAATACAATGAAAAGATACTCATGCACTTCATATATTTTCATTTAAAAAATAAATAAATAACACAAGAAAATACTAAATACACAAAGAAAAAGCAAAAAAAAAGTTATACCGCAACCACCAGATCATCGGTATTGTCACTGCCAAAGTTATTGTGGTATTGAAAACCCTTAAAACCATTAGAGGTGCCTCAACCTAGCTGGAAGTCACCTTGGAGGAGTCGAAAGACATGGACGGAAGCCAAAAACTCTGTAGAAACGTGGAATTCTATTCAATCGGCGGACCTTTATAAAAGGTTCAGGGCGTATCGCCCATATCGTATTATACAGGCGATATCATACGATACATGTTGTATGGCACGGTACAAAACGATAAGTTCTGTCATGTGATAGAGCATGTTGTATCATATTGTGGAGTCCTACGACGATACGGATAACACCCGTTAGAATTACTTTTTTGCGCATCTTCTGTTTCTTGTACAAAAATCACCTGATTCTGTATATATTGCATATGAAGGTGTGTTCTCCTTGGAGTTAGTTGTGGTGCCAACGTTGCAGATTTTGTAGCTAGGAAAGCTGTTGCGGCTGGCAAGCTTCTGGAGCCCGTCAAAGTTGTTGCTCAGGTTTTGATGTACCCTTTTTTCATCGGAAGCGTGCCGACACGATCAGAAATCAAGTTAGCAAATTCCTACTTCTATGACAAAGCAATGTGTATACTGGCCTGGAAGCTGTTCTTGCCGGAGAATGAGTTCAGTTTGGATCACCCAGCAGCAAACCCTCTCATTCGTGGTAGAGAGCCACCACTAAAATTTATGCCGCCCACTCTCACAGTAGTTGCTGAGCATGACTGGATGAGGGACCGTGCCATTGCATATTCTGAAGAGCTCAGGAAGGTGAACATCGATGCACCGGTGCTTGAGTACAAGGATGCAGTCCATGAATTTGCCACTTTGGACATGCTTCTAAAATCACCACAAGCACAGGCTTGTGCAGAAGATATTGCTATTTGGATGAAGAAGTACATCTCTCTAAGGGGTCATGAATTCTCATACTAAGTGTTTAAGTACCTATTGTGCATGTCGCGAGGAGCCCACCCCTTTTTCCCCCTTTGTGAAGTTTTGGTCAGGTACGAAGATGCATGGCAATGTTGTCTCTGACAAATCTGTAGTTGATTTTGCACCCTTTTGGTTTCTGCCTTGTTTGTAATATAGAACTGCCAAAGTTAAAAGGCAAGCATTTATTCATCTATTCACTTTTTTTGTAATTAGATGTAAGATCCTATCCTGTACTTGTGTGTTCCTCTAATTTTCTTGTTCGAATTGAATGAATATTTCACGGATGGCTTTCTCCTACATGTATACATGATCATAAAGCATCGACTGTTCCAACTTAAATGCTTCTAATGTTGCACTTTCCACCCTCAAATGACAAAGCTGTGTTCTGAATCACCCAGCCATATGTCCCAATCTTCACCATTATAAAATCATTTTCAAAATGTCCAAAGAACTTTGATATGATTGTAAGACGATTCATTCTTTAGCAAATTTGCCACCACATCTCATAGTTTTGTCGTAAGAGCTTGCATTTACTAGATCAAAGTTATTACCGTGATTATTCTTTAGGCGTAATAAAGTTGCAACTTCTGACAGCTTACACTTAAGATCAAATTATTTAAGTACTTGTCGCAACAGCTAATCTTTTCATATTCTCTTGTGCTTATATAATCCCCATATTCAGTTGAATAAACTTACTGTTAGAAAATAATCGAAAGTGTTTTTCGCTCTACAAGCAGAAATTGCCTTCTTGGTTAACCGAAACCATAACAAGCACGTTCTTTCCAATTCGACTTTGAATCTGATTAGTTGAATTCAGTACCTAAAAACCATCCTAAATGATTAGATTTGGTTTCTGATTGACTCAAACAGAAACGTGTTGTGTTTTGTCTCACGTCTTGTCGATATATGTGCAAGGCGGTCTAGGGTTCAAAGTAAGCAAACTATTTTATTGAACTTACTAGTTAGAACGTTTAACCTATCTCATGCATAACAAAAATGAAATTGTGTTGCGTGGAACGTAGATCTAAAGTCAATTTCACGAAGAGGTCGTCAGCTCATGAGAACCTATGAAGGTCAAGTTCGATAGCTGGGTCCGTGCAGTCGAGTGGTTCGTTACTCGTTTCATTCAAAACATTTACGAGCTGTTCGTTATATGATACTCTCTGCTCCCAGTGTCTTCACAAACTCTTGTAGATAAACCAATCCTGTCTTATGTTTTGTTTCTGGAGGGTCTTTTTGTTGTGATCCTCCTTGCACACATTGTACGGGGGCCTGCCTAACCACATAACCTGTGCCGGTCCGTGACATGCTTTTCTGGAGGGTGACCAGTTACATCTTCTGAGATGCTCAGCATTCTCTTAAGGTGATCCCCAGGTCATTTCTGTGGAAAATATAAGAGCTTGCATGCAAACTCAGCGGTAAGATTAACTTTAGTTCCAAAGACAGCTGAAGACCATAAAGCAAGGCCCTGTGTTTCCTCGTATACTCGCCAATAACCGATTTTGTTGCAAGAGCCACCATCTTCCCGGTGACATCTCTGAAGATACAGCCATCCCAACTAAGCCATTTGCACATGCTGCAACATCTGTATTGATTTTTATATAGCTGCAGGAAGTACCCATCTCTGCTCTCTGTTGGAGGGTTGATTTTGTTTTATGGCCTTCGTGTTTCTTAGTGCTAGCACGTCATCTGCTAAGGATTGTGCTGCTCTAACTGCTTGCAGTGCATTAAATTGGCGTTCTCGTGGTACATTTGGTTTCTCATGCCCTATAATTTGTAACATATAGTACAGAATAATGTGGGTGTTGATGTGTCCAAGCTAGGCTTTATGTTTGCAAATCATGGTTTAAAATTTACGCCATCGACATTGGTTGCCTCCATCATAGCTCTCTGCTCCCTGGACTACTGTCGATTGGACAGTCTTGAAGGCAATGAAGCACAGTTTGCTCAGCTGCGCATTCCGGATTGTGGCTTTACTGCGACTATTCGCTGATAAAATCTTGCTCCTGCTGACAACACTTCAGAACGGCCCTCTACGTAAAATTTTATCTTTGCTATTACTGGAAGCGACCATAAGGCCTTCCAAAAAGGTTTATCTTCTGAAGTAGAGGAGGAAGCTGGTACATTATCTGTAGATAATCTTTACATGTAATTGTACGTACATGTAAAGAGCTCAAAACCACTCTTGACAGTGCATTGGGCTTTTGAATCACAAGGCCAAACGATTTCGTCGTCTTCTTCTGTCATGGACAACATCAATGTCCACAGGTCAGAAGGAGAAATGGGATCCCATCTCTAGCATTTATTGACCAGGTCAACCAATTCAGTCACTTTAGAATCTTCTTCTAGGTTGCATGGCTGAGTAATAACTTCGAAGAAGTGTGGTCAAGTGATCTTTCCTCCATAAAACCATAGGCCTCTTCGTCTTCTCCCAAGTGAATGGATATCCTTTATACTAGTCTCACAAAGGGAAATCTGAAATCTTAGACCTAAATGCATCTACCAGGTGTTCAGGTCTTTGGCTACCTCCCACCTCCGAATGTTTGAGGATTTCATTAAGATCCTGATGACCAGCCATGGTAAAGAATGAGCAATGCTCAATGTTGGAGAAGTTGCAGCGATCGCTCGGTGTCAATTCTGCAATTGAGCCCATCCTCAGAAACTAGTGAAGCATCAGGCTGAGATCGAGTTGGTTTGCATCACCTCGAAGTTGAAGTGATGATCAGAGTAATGATAATTGTTTCAGCTGGACATTATCCCAAAAACAAGCTAGACGGCCTCCTCTCCCGTCCCCTGTAGATGCAGTGCCGTTTCGATGAACAATGTTGTGCTGGACAAAACAAACTCTTTAAGCATTTACTCTAGCCACCATAAAAAATGGTACGTTCAGGGCTTCCGACTGGTTGAGTCGCCTCAATCTACCAATTACGGGGGTGTCCTCTAGACCTGACAATTGTAGCTTTTGATTTTCATGGCATCAGGTGACTAGTTTGAGCTGACGGTTGCCTGTGTTATCTCAACATCTTCAGTAAGCATATGGTTATATTTGTGCCTTTTTGCCTTTGCATCATCGCATTCCCAATGCATCAACACATCGTCAAGTCCCGTTCATTAAACGCGGCACTCGTTGCTGTAGTGAAAAGTTCCATAATCCCAATATGAGTAAAAAATGTTAGCCTTCGAACTATCCAATTAAAAACTGATAGGTTCCTCATTTCACATAAACCAGCTTTAATCGATTGGCTGTAACACCGATTGCTAACGATGTTGATTCGTAAATGTTGGAGTCGAGCTCTTATAGGTGGCACGGTTCTTGAGTAGTTGGCACCAAAAGATCAAATTTGACACCCTAAAAAAGGTTAGGATAACACTATTATTCGAAGTGTAATGAACACTAACCTTTAAGTTTATTTACCGTCACCGGTATCAAATAACCGAATGTAATGGATCCCACAAATACCTTCAGGATACAACAAAGACCCTCAGTTCATCTTCTACAAATGCAATCAAGTCGTAGACAAATCAACAAAGTAAACATGATGATATTGTAAACCCAATTAGCATGACAATTGAACTTACAAACTCTCTTAAAAACTAAGTTGCAAAGGACTCACACAATGAGAGGAAAGTTGATGAATCTTGTTTACAATACCGCTATATATAGATATGGTGAAGATGTAACTCATGATATTTTACTAAATGCTCAAGAGGGTGGCTCTTAATGCTATAACATTGATGCTAAATGCTCAAGAGTTGCATCCATTTCATGTGCTACTAATGAACATATTATCACTCAAGTAAATAGGTCTTTATGCCAAAATATGCTGAAATTTTTTCAAGAGCAACAACCACAACATGTACTACAAATGAGCACAATTATCACTTAAGAAAGTAGCTCTTAATGCCACAGCATGACTAAAAAAAGCTCAAGAATTAAAGTCACTACATGTGCTGCTAATAAGTAAAATTATCACTTAAAAAGTAGCTATTAATGTTACAAACATGGCTAGAAATGCTAATGAGTTTTAGTCACTATATATATTACTAATAAATGCAATTATCACTTAAGTAAGTGTTAATTAATGTCATAACATAACTGTACCCATAACGTTCACCAAATATATATTTTAGTTTTGGTATTTTAAAAATACACCTAACATTAAATATCGCATAATAGGATCTCATACCATGAGACAGAACGCGAGTCATCTTTTCCAACATAACAAGCTAACAAATATTTCTGGAATTCGTGAATTATAATACATGGTATATGGTATAACTGGAGATTATTCATCCCACCAGAAATAGTTTTCTTTTATTACATCCCACCCAAAATAGTTTTTCATTTATGATATAGAGCCCAACACTATCTCCCCCACTCTAAAGTACTTCTAAGCCCGCCACTGTAGGGATCTTGGCAGCCAGCGCTCAGCTGCCGGAACAGTGCGAAGGTTGACCTGTGGCGGAATTGTGCTCAGCATCCCTAGACCGGTGATCTTCAAGTGAAACTCGAATTTCGCTGTCAAAGATCTTCACTAAATGCGATAATTCGGAATTAAGTCACTATAAGATAGTTGAAAATAATCGAGGCACATACAACACAGTTGCTGATCAAATCCACCAACGCGTACAACCGAGCAGTTGCCGGAAAAGCACAATGATAAAAATCACTATTCTAACAACTGAGATATTCACTTTGCAAATAAATGTATTATTACCTCAACAAACAGTCACAGAGAACTGAGAGAGAGAACATGAGGCAAAATGGAATCTCAGATGGTCAGTGCATCATCATGTCGTGCAGGATTACATGAAGAAGATGGAGTCTGCAGCAAAGGCAAGGAATGCAGCCATTATCGGATAAGGAACAAAGGATGCATGCGCATAACTTGGCGACATTGGACTCATGGAAGGGGAAGACATGCCATGGCCCTCATGAGAAGACACCAACAAGAAGCTGGCGAGACCGATCAGCATGACGAACAGGAGGACTCTCTTGAAAGCAGCCTGAGCCATGGCCTGAACGAAGCTGAATGCAGTGAAGTTGGACAAGAAGCTTATTAGGTTGTGGCCATTCTGGGCAACCCAGTACACGTAAGGGCTTGACTGGCCATCGAGTCTGTATCTCAGGTTGAAGATACGGTGGCGATAACTATCAGACAATTACCGGAAATTTCAGTAACGGGGAATACGAGCTGTTATATAAATAGGGAGCAATGCATACTCAAAGCATAAACGGAAAAATATCGAGTAGAAAGAAATACACCTTTCCCTTAAAAACTCCACTATGAGAAAAACTCAAACAATTAGACACTCACCTTTTTGTTTCGGTGCAGGCCTACCTGGGAGAGCCCAAAGGAAGACAACCTAACACTCAGAAGTACCCAGAATCAGGCAACCAAACTCAACATCTGGTATTAGAGTCTCGGTTTGACCCTACAAAAAGGTATGCATTACTGTTCGTAAAAAGAAAAAAAAGAGAAGAAGAAAAAAAAAAAAAAAAGAGAAACGAGTGAGAGAAGGAAAGGCTGAAAAAGTGGTAAGGCGGCAGAAAGCCACAGTCGACCGAAGGCCGAAGGGCCACACCCAAGCCGGAGACGGCCGAAGGCTGAAATGCCAGACTCAAGCCGCAGATGGCCGAAGGCCGAAAGGCCAGAACTCAAGTCGCAGACGGTCGAAAGCCAAAAGGCTAGACTCAAGCTGCAAATGGCGAAAGGCCGAAAGGCCAAGAAAAGGAAAGGCAGCCGGCTACGAAACGATGTCGACCGCCATACAAGGCGAAAAATAAGTCATTGACCGCCACACAGGGCTGTAGGCCACCCTCTCTCTCTCTCTTTCAATCATTCTCTCTCTCTCTTCGTTTAAACCAACTCGAAAACCGTCAGGCCATTTTCAGAAAACTACGGGCCGAAACCAATGATTTCGCAGAAACTGCCTCGGGCAGCGGACTAAAAAATCCATTTTGCCCCGGTCGGTTTTCATATATTACCAAACTGCCACTAAAAAATCACGAAAATATCCTGATATTTTTGGATAAAAAGATTGTGTTGCCCTTATTGAGCGAAAAGTTTCTTTTACCCTCCGACAGTTTGTAAAAATTACGAAATATCGAGCTATTGTTTTACGTTATTGCCCTTCCCAATTTAAATTATTACTTTTCTGTCATTGTATCAAAAGACAGATTTGTCTCTTTACTTTTGAGAAAATTACAGATTAGGATTGACGGTTCAAATTACAGATTTAACCCCGATCAGTTACGAATTTTATAGAAATACCAAAAGTAATTTTACGAGTCTGTCCTTGGGCATTTCAGAAAATTACAAAAGTGATAGATATTTAAAATTATAGTTTTACCCCTAGTATTTTTTGAAAAATGTTAAAGGCAAAAATTTTTGAGAAAATTATGAATTTATCCCAGGTTGCTTATCAGTTATTTTTAGCTCATTTTTCTGATATTATGCATCGTTTTAACAAGATTCCTGCTATATGTATTTGTTGCTTATTGTTTATTTCCTTATTAGACCGTCTAATTGTTATAATTACCAAACACATAAAAATGAATTGTAGAATATGTGTGTCAGAATTGGCAAAAACTGAAAAACTAAATGGTAAAAACTTTCAAACATGGAAGAGAAGAATCTCACTTCCTCTAACACTTGAAAGTGTTGAGTATGTTCTGAAGGAAACTGTGTGTCCGCCACCACCAAACGCAATTGAGCAACATATAGAAATGTATAAAACATTTCTAAAAGATTATACAATAGCAAGGACAATCATGTTGACATACATGGAGGATGACTTGATTATGATCTTTGAAAAATATGATACCGCAAAAGAGTTGTTTGATTCAATAACATCTAAGTATGACACAATTGTCAAACTACATGTGTAGTTGCTACTATAGAAATATAACTTTTTTAAAATGAGAAAAGGAGATAACTTGGTAGAACATGTAAATCACATGTTAGTAATGGCTAGGGACCTAGCCGTGGTAAAGTTAGTCATCCCAGAACCGATGCAAATATCAATAATTTTAAACAGTCTACCTCCATCATGTAACATGGTCACCACTATCCTCAAGTTAGGGCTAGAAATTAACCTTTCGGAATTGCCCCTAAAACTAGCAAGAGAGGAAGAACATATGAATAAAAACAAGAAAGAAAAATTGCTAATGGTAAAAGATGAGATAGCGTCTAGCTCCAAACCCAACTAGAAGAAAAATAAACCAAATAAAAGGTTTGGCAAGAATAACCAGAAGGGCGGCCAAAATTTTAAAAAATCGAAGGAAACTGCTTTTCGGGTTAAGTGTTTCAATTGTGGAAAGATGAGACACTAAAAGAGGAATTTCCACAACAACAAAGGTGGAGGAAACAACCCACAGCGTGAACAGTCAAAGAAGCAGGATATAATCTGTGTGATATTAGAATGTTTGTATATGGACCGCCCGATGAAAGGTCGTGAATCAACTTCAGAGCTACCAAACACATCTCAAAAACTAATGAAGGGGCAATGGATATAAAGGAATACAAACCAGGCGAACATCGAGTGTACATGGGTAACAACACCTTCTCAGATGTTTTGGGTATTGGTTCCTTTAGAATCTATGTACAAAGCAAACTGATTATATTAACTGATGTATTAATTTTGTCATCTATAAGGCGCAATCTGGTTTTGGTCTCTACCTTAGTAAAGAAAAGTTTTGATGTTAGGTTTATTCCTAACAAGGTGACTGTGGAGAAACATGGGAAAATATTATTCTCTAGGGAATTTTATGTAGAGCATGGACTGTTTAAGTTAAGTGATAATGAAATTGGTAGTTCTCCTGCTTATATTGAGTGTGTCTTTAATGTTGATGTGAATATGTGGCATAAATGCCTTGAGGAAATTATCCAACTTTGATTTATTGCTTGAATTTGAGGAAAATACTTTCAACAAGTACGAACCTTGTATACAAGGAAAATGACAAAGAAAGTTTTTTCCAAGGAATTAACAAGGGCAACAACTCTGTTGGAGGTGATTCACATGGATTTATGTGGATCCTAAAAAACAATGATAAATGCATTGATGATCTAGTAGACCTAGATTAATCATCATTTGAACCCATATAAGATATTCCTAATACAACCGAAACCTTAAGTGGACATAAAAGGTCAAGGGTCACTCCGTCCTACTTAAAGGATTATCACACTTATCTTGCAGAAGAAGTGTGTAATTCGGTGGATTTAGATGAGTTGACTGATAACTTTAATTATCAACAAGCTATGAACTCATTGAAAGCAGCAAATTGGAGAAAAACCATGAATGAGGAAATTGAATCCATTGAGAAAAACAAAGTCTTAGAATTGACTGATTTGCCAAAATGAAGGAAAGCCATAGGGTGTAAATGGGTTCTGAAAAAGAAATACAAAGTCGATGGTTCAATCGATATTTAAAGCGAGGTTAGTTGCAAAGGGTTTTTCACAAAAAGAAGGGATAAATTATGTTGAGACATATTCTCCAGTTGCGAAATTTACATCCATAACAATAATCCTGACAATATCTGCATATTATGATTTAGACTTACATCAGTTAGATATAAAGACAATATTTTTAAGTGGAGATTTAGATTAAATCATATACATGCAGCAGCCCGAAGGATTTGTGGTTGAAGGCCAAGAAGATAAAGTATATAGGTTGTGAAAATCCTTATATGGCCTCAAATAGTCACCTCGCCAATGATATTTGACTTTTCAAAATGTCATTATAGAACTTAGGTTTATGGCTAATAAACTTGATCACTGTGTATATGTCTGGAACAATGGGAGCCACTTTGTCATCCTATCATTATATATAGATGACATATTATTAACCGGGAACGACAACAAGATGATTGTCAAAACCAAGTCATGGTTAAACTCAAAGTTCGAAATGAAGGATATGGGGGAAGCATCCTATATGTTGGGTATAAAGATCTCTCGAGATATAGAATCTAGACTCTTATGCTTGAGTCAGGAGAGATATATTGATTATATCCTCAAGAAGTTCAAAATGGGTGAATGCAAGTCCCTTGTTACACCTGTTGCAAAAGGGGTTAAACTAAGTAAGACTGATTGTCCCGGTGAAGGAGACGATAAGCCTAATGTTTCTTATGCACAAGTTGTTGGTAGATTGATGTATGCTATATTGTGTACAAGACCTGATATCAGCTTTGTTGTTGGTCTTATAAGTAGATATCAAAGTAATCCTGGATGGCAGCACTGGATAGCTGTAAAAAGGATTTTAAGATATCTGAAAAGAACAAGAGACTTGAAACTGTGTTTTCAAGCAGATAAACTTAAAGTGGTTGGATACTCAAATGCTGACTTTGCTGGAAGCAAAGATGACAACAAATCAACCTTGGGTCAAATATTCTTATTTGGAAGTGGTGTTATTTCTTAGGCATGTAAGAAATAGGGTTGTGTAGCATTGCATACACAGGAAGCTAAGTATGTAGTTTATTGTATGGCTGCAACAAGTGTTGTTTGGATAAGCTGCTTTATACGTGATTTGAAGTTGGAAATAACTGATGAGTCAATTGTCATTTACTTTGATAACAATGTAGCAATTAATATTATCAAGAGTGGAGCTGATTGCTCAAAAAGCTAGCACATAACGATTAAATACCATTATGTTCATGATATGGTTATGAGAAAGGAAATATCCATCTCATACATGTCAACAAATGATATGTTGGCAGACCCCTTGAATAAAGGCATAACAGAGGAATTTTTCTCAAAACATGTTACAAACATGGGTTTGATGTATGTTTGATTGTTGTGTAGGGAAATAACCACACAATAGGTATTGATTGTAGCAACAATCATGAAAAGAACATTATTAGGTAAACCCTACAAAAGTGGGAGGAAAACCAGTATGTTAGTACACTTAGCTCGAATGGCCAAGTGGGAGATATTAGGTTGTGGTCATTCTTGGCAACCTAGCACAGGTAACGACTGGACTAGTCATCTAGTCCGTTACTTGTATCTCGGGTTGAAGATACGGCGGCCATAACAGTCGGACGGTTACCGAAAATTTTGGTGACGGACCGGATAAGAACGCTCTAGATGAGGGAAGCCTAGTAGGATAACTGGGAAAGGGGAAGCATGCGTTGCTCTATAAATACAGAACAATGCATACTCAAAGTATAAACGGAAAAAATATATAGTAGAAAGAAACACACCTTTCTCCGGAAAACTCCACTTCGAGGAAACCTCAAACAATCACACACTCACCTTTTTGTTTCGCTGCAGGCGTACCTAGGAGAGCCCAAAGAAAGACAACCTAACTCTCGGAAGTAGCCGGAATTAGGCGACCAAATTCAACAAAGCTAAGGTCAATGTCGCTCCTTGCACCTCCAAGGCTCATTCAACTCACCTTCTTTCCCTTGTGAGAGATCATGATCTTTGCGACACATATATAGGCAGAGAGAGAGAGATTGACTTTGAACTTGGCTTAAGACGTCTATTATAATTCAGAAACAGGTACAATTCAAAAGTTATGGCTTTTTAAATTACTTAAATTGAAGAATTATTGCATGCTTGACTTTTAAGCCTCAACCAAAAAAAATCCTTGACTTTTAAGTACATGAAGCATGCTTCTCTCCTCTATGTATGGGCGACGGGAAATTCCTGAGTCTTTGTGTTGTTGTGAGTAGTGTTCATTTTTTTTTTTACAACAGGAGGGTGAAGCCTAACATACACACCACACGTACATCCTTTGGGAGTCGAACTCCCCACCAGCAGAAACGGTGCTAGAGCGCCTTGCCGTTGAGCTATGCTCTCTGTGCTGAGTAGTGTTCGTTCGAGGTGCAAGGATGTAAATGGGTCGGGCCTTAAATAATCGGATTTACATGGATCCGGGCCATAACTGACTTGCTACTATATCAGACCCAGATCTGCACCTAACCCAACTTAAAAGTCACTTCGAATTAATTGGCAAAACAATTTTATTGTTTGTCTTTAGCACTTTTGGATCTTCAATAGATTTTACCTAGAAACGAAAATACAGTTTGGTATATGATTTCGTACATCATGCCAGGTTGGCTTAAAGCATTGTCACAATCCAAACCCGAAACCAAAAGCATTGTAACTGTAGATGGATTTTCAAACAAACTATCGTGACTTATCTTTCTTTTTTGTTATCCAAAGATGGGGTTATCCCAATCCCATGACCACGTACAGAAAATAAGGTATAAATGCACCCCAAAAAAAAGAATGTACAAGGAAGGAACCCATTATGCGGGTTTCTCTCTCCAGAAAAACTGACTACCAAGAGTCCCAATTATCACCATTATATATAGTGCTTAGTCATAAGGTCTTTCGAGCATAATCTTGCAAAAATATTTTTATTATTCAATCTTTGAGATCATCGGTAGAGATTTGAATTAAAACATTGTTGTAGTTTTATACTTTTTATTTAATGCATAATGTACATTAAATGCAAAGTAATTCAAATATCTAGGAGATGTTTATGCAATATTATCCACCAAAAGGTATTTTATATATAGAGAGAGTATAGTCCATGCTTAAATTCACTTAATGAACACAATTATTGCATTCGTGAATGCAGTAGCTATGTTCAATCAATCAACATGATCAACCTTAGAGATCTTTAAGTGAATTTGAGCATCAATAAGTGTGCACATATAACAATTTATATAGTGTGTGTTAACTGTGACTTAGATCAAGTAAAAGCTGTCTTGTTAGCCTTCAAATAACATGAATGTGCATGTCTGGAAATTTCACATGGCCAGTCACTTCATTCTAAGTGTGTATTAAAATGCGCACACTATTTTGGAATTATTGATATCCATCACACGCATATGTATCATCACAAGGACACGAATCACATGTCATTAAGGGCCTTTCAATTTTTTCGGGTTTTATACGGGACTAAGTTTCTTTCAAGGTCAGAACAACCCGACGTAAAACTCCCGGACAGTTAGGGCTGTCTATCTCAATGTCTATTTTGATTATCAATTTGTGTAGGTTTAGTGGCACCAATTCGAGTCGAATTCTTGACCCATCCAGCAGCCAAGGACCCTTCATACCACGCTAAACCCTTCGAAGGCATTTTCTTATTTGCCTCACAAATAACTTTTTTAATGTTAGCAACGTAACTTTGCATTCTGTAAAATGAAATCTCACATCGAGACCTCTCGAAGAGTTATAGGTTCGTGTCTATCATATGAAATCTTGAACACGAAAACGGACTCCGTGTTCCTGTCACATAGCATTGCTTCTCCGTAGACTTTCACATAGAAATTGCGAAGCATGTACAGCAGCAGGCACTACAATTTGACTTAAATATATCATAATATATTTGCACCAATATCTATCTTGTGCGCGTGCAAGATGATTTGGATCTAACGGTGATGGGTGTGGATTCAACCAGGATCCATAGATTGACCTTGGAAAATAATACTTTAATGCTCCGAGTATCAAATTAGGATTTAAACCATTTAAAATTGAGACTTTTGCGGAAATGCAATCTTAGCCGTCTAGTTGATAATGGAGGGCTATTGCATTTGCGGATTCGCTCGATTCTAAGTGTTAGCACTCAACCGTGGTTGTATTCTGTTTTTTTGGTTTCATGGAGCTTATGATCAGGAATATGTGCAGTTGGGTATATAGACAGAAGAATGTTGGTATGGTTTTTAACCTCATGTACATGTATTCTGCTTAGGAAGCTATGAGTCTTCTTTGAATGCATAAGGTTGTCCACTGTGGGGATTTCATTATATATATGTGTGTGTGTCTGTGTCTGTGTTTATTGGCTCGATTTTGAGAATATGATAGCACTCGTAATTGATATTACTCATCTTCTTGTTCCTTGATGGCATTAAATAAGCATAATGATGGCCTAATAATCACTCACATGCACACACACAGATCCATATATAAAGGGACGGTCCAAATTAAGGAAGTTTCCCAGAACGATGTCAACCATCTTCATTCGCATAGTTAGGAGGTGGACTTGCATCAATGGCAGCGCTGGTTTTTCTCTGACCACGAGAGATGCGAAGCATACACGACGTAGCCAACGTCACCAACGGACTGAATTTCTAAACTAAGAAACTTATCCTGGAAATCGATTCTCAAAACACGAAGATCAAAAAACGCAGAAATAATCACACAAGCACAAGCACACGAGACAAAATTTACATGATTCGAACAAAAAGACTCCTACTCTATGGCTGTTACAAAGAAAATTACTTCATTACAATCAATAATATCCACTTATTACAAAGAAAACAACTGAGATATTCACTTTGCAAACAAATGTATTATTACCTCAACAGTCGCAGATAAGAGAGAGAGAGAGAGAGAGAGAGAGAGAGAGAGAGAGAGAGAGAGAGAGAGAGAGAGAGAGAGAGAGAGACAGAGAGAGAGAGAGAGAGAGAGTAAATTGGAAAAGGTTCACAGATGAGCCAATTATTCAGGCCATATAAAATATGAAGCCAAATGGTAGCTGAGATCATCAGCACATCATCATGTCATGCAGGATTACAGGAAGAAGATGGAGCCTGCAGCGAAAGCAAGGAATGCAACCATTATCGGATGAGGAACAAAGGATGCATGCGCATAGCTTGGCGACATTGGACTCATGGAAGGGGAAGACATGTCATGGCCCTCATGAGAAGAAACCAACAACAAGCTGGCGAGACCGATCATCATCACGAACAGGAGGACTCTCCTGAAAGCAGCCTGAGCCATGGCCTGAACGAAGCTGAATGCAGCGAACCAAGTTGAGCTCAGGTCAATGTCGCTCCTTGCACCTCCAAGGCTCACTCAACTCAGCTTCTTTCCCTTGTGAGAGATCATGATCTTCGCAAATAAATATATATAACGCAACGAGAGAGAGAGATTGACTTTGAACTTGTGGCTTAAGATGTCTATTATAATACAGAAACAGGTACTATGCCAAAGTCATGGCCTTCTGCATCCTTGACTTTCAAGTGCATGAACCATGCTTTTCTCCTCTATGTAAAGGCGACGGGAAATTGGGGAGTGTTGGTGTCCACTTTCTTGCCAGTTTCGGTTTACTTGAAACCACGAACGAGAGTATAACCAGGACAGGACTGACTCCGATTCCGGTTTGAGGCTCAAACCGTTCGGAACCAGAATTTTTTTTTTTTAATTTAAAAAAGAATTCAAAATATAAAGATCGGTCGTTTTTGGTTTTGGGCTGGTTCCAGTTCTATAAAAGGTGGAACTGAAACCAAACCGGGTGATCACTGGTACGAGATCCAGTTCTAGGGCCCGAAACCAAAAGCGTTGTCATAATCCGAACCTGAAACCAAAAGCATCGTCACTATAGATGGACTTTAAACTAAACGATTGTGAGTTATCTTTCTTTCTATTATCTAAAGGTGGGTTACGCCAACCCCTGATTTGGTACCAAAAATAAGGTACAAGTGAGCAAAAAATAAGGTATATATACGATGCCAAGTTTGTCGGTGAGAATTGGGATGGAGGGTATTAGGTTTTCCTCAAAGAATAAACCTGTTAAATGGGTCTTATATATATGTATATGTATATATATGTATATGTATATGTATATATATGTATATGTATATATATATATATGTATGTATGTATATATATATATATATATATATATGTATGTATATATATATATATATATATATATATATATATATATATATATATATATATATATATATGTATGTATGTATATATATATATGTATGTATGTATATAAGAATATCCAAACAATTCTCAAAAATCAACGAATGATTGAAATTTGGATTAAAAAAAATTAAATGTGTACAATGTACTTTTTACAAGTATACTTTTCACATGCATTCCTTTTAGTTTTTGTATATATATATATGTATGTATATATGTATATGTATATATGTATATATGTATGTATGTATATGTATATATATATATGTATGTATCCAAACAATTCTCAAAAATCAAAGAATGATTGAAATTTGGATTCAAAAAAAATTAAATGTGTACAATGTACTTTTTACAAGTATACTTTTCACATGCATTCCTTTTAGTTTTTGTATTCAAATTTTAATCATACATGAATTGAAGTTAGATGGTTGAGATTTGTTTTGATATCCTACCACCCAAGTATAGTAGCATATATCACGTTCTCTCTCTTATATATTGGGCAAATCCAGTC
Source organism: Brasenia schreberi (assembly GCA_036023115.1). NCBI lineage: Eukaryota > Viridiplantae > Streptophyta > Magnoliopsida > Nymphaeales > Cabombaceae > Brasenia > Brasenia schreberi. Next base: position 5,213,037 of record JAYKKT010000054.1, on the reverse strand, counting down.
TTCCTGATAGATGAGATTTGTTTGGATATCCTAACACCTAAATATAATATTATATATCACGTTCTCTCTCTTATATATTGGGCAGATCCAGTTTTCCTATATATATGTGTGTGTGTGTGTGTGTGTGTGTGTGTGTGTGTGTGTGTGTTAACTATGACTTTAAAAGTTGTCTTATTAACCTACAAATAACATCAATGTGCATGTCTATGGAAATTTCACAACATGCCCAGTCACTTCATTCTAAGCGTGTATTAAAAATGCACCACACTATTTTGGAATCGTTGATATCGATCACACGGATATGTATCAGCACAAGGACACGAATCACGTCATTAAGGCATTTCAATTTTTTTCCGGTTTTATACAGGACTAAATTTCTTTCAAGGTCGGAACAAACCCAACGTAAAACTCCGAGATGGTTAGGTCTCTCTATCTCAATGTCTATTTTGATTATCAATTTGTGTGAACAGTGGCACCAATCCGAGTCGAATCCTTGACCCATCCATCAGCCAAGCACCCTTCGTACCATGCTAAACCTTTCAAGGCTACTAAGTTATCCCTTTATTTGTCCTCACAAATAAATTTGATAAAGTTTTTTTTGAGGGGTACAAGAGGAGGCCGGAGCCTAACACACACATGCACCTTCTGGGAGTTGAATTCCCCACCAGCAGCGCTCTATAGAGTGAGCCAACGCTCTACAGTTTGAAACGCAACTCTGCTTTCTGCGAAATGAAACCCTACTTCAAGGCCTCTTGAAGAGTTGTTAGATTCGTGCCCATCACATGAAATCGTGGACACGAAAACGGACTTCGTGTCCCTGTGACACATTGTTATTCCGTAGTACTTTCACATAGAAATTGCCAAGCATGTACAGCAGGCAGTACAATTTGACTAAAATCTATAATAATAATATCTATCTTGTGTGCGTGCAAGATGATTTGGATCTAAGCGTGGTGGGTCTGCATTCAACTAGGATCCATAGAGTGACCATGAAAAAAGAATATTTTAATCCTCCTAGTATCAAATTAGGATTTTAAACCCTTTAAAAGTGAGACTAATGTTTTAAATAGCGTACCCGTGCCCGAATCATACAAGGCTCCAACACATGTTTATCGTATCGTACATGACACCATTATGGTATGACACATATGATTTTTTTATAATTTTTAATTAAATTAATATAAATTTAACAATTAAAAAAATCAATAACACATTCGCTAAAATTTGTCGTATTCGTATAAAACAATGAAAACATAAAGGGATGCATCATGCATGGAACCAAGGTCCTTTGAAGACTGAGGACTAAGGAGTCTAAGGAGTGTGCATGGGATCTTTCGAATCACTATTCACAGAGGTTGAGTCATGCATGGGTTTCACCAATCTGCATCGAATTCTGTCACCAAAAGTAGCAGAGCACGGCAGAAGGGATTGGTATAGTGACGTAATGGGTCAGCCCATGCAGACATACGACCCGGCCTGCGAGCTGCGTCGTCTATTGCAATCACGAGGAGTAGGAGTGGGTTATTACTTTGTTTTAAAAAATGAGTTAGATGCCATTTCTCACTGCTTTAAGGTGGGTTGGCGGGTTGACGGGTTGGCCGCGTAAAAATAAAATGAAAAAAAATAGATGAGTTGATGGGTAAACTAGTTTAGCACGCTTAAAAAATAAAAAAAATAAATATAAAAAATCCAATAAATACTATAAAAAATAATAAATAATAATGGTAAAAAATTTCAAACTACATATCTAAAATATAATTTTTAAAAATGAATCTAATTAAATGATTGAGCATCAAATTATATAATAACCAAAGAATTTTTCATTTATAGTGTCTACTTATTATTATTTAAAAAAAAAAACCAGCGCGACATGAGGCCAAGCGCACTTACGCCCAGCATTGCTTCGCGGATTATGCGGAGACGGATTATCTTGAGACTTAAAAAAGAAATATGAGTTAAATCGCAGCGAAGGCGTATCCGTAAAATAACGGGTTGGCAGTTGTACCATGAGTTGAACGTTTCTAGAATTTCCACAGAGATCTAGGGTGAATTGCATCTTTTCTCCAAACCATTCAATCCCCCAGCCCTGCTCTGCATTCCACCAGTTCACGAGGCAGCTCTCAGAATGAGAGGTGGCAGCACTTCAATAGTCATCCTCATTTGTGCAGTAGCACAACAAAACAACTATGGAAATAACCCATTTATATTTTTTAGGATTTTTTATGTAAATATTTTAAAAATATTTATTAAAAGAATTAAAGATAAATTTTTAGGTACATTTTACTATATCTTCTTAAAACATCTTCTTAATAATTTTTTTATTACTTAATAAAAATATTAAATAAAAAATAAAAATCGCTAATATTTTAAAAAAATAAAATGTAACTAATATTTTAAAATATAAAGATATTCAATATTTTTTATTTAATAATTAAAAAAATTATTAAGAGGATGTGTTAAAAATATTAATCATTTTTCATAGATTTTTTATTAAAAGTAATGTATTTAATATATTAAAAATTCAAAAATTTTACTTTTTAATAAAAAATTGCTTAACTGATTCTTTGCTAAGTATTGTTCTTATGATACTTGTTAAAAAAAATCCTTTACATAATGAAAATAAAAATTAGCCAAATAATTATTTTAATAAATATAAGTTGTTACTTTTTAAATAATTATATAAGAAGATATTAAATACATTACATATATATATGAATTTAATATTAGTGAATTAATGAGTATAAAAATTTTTTCACACTACAATAATGCAGTATAAATGTATGCATAGTACAATGGGAAAAATAATAGCAGAGTGTAGCAGCACATTCTACATTAGCTTATAGCATTATAGTCAGCGCAAAAAGCCCGTTATTCTGCAAGAATAGAGCATTGAATAGCACGAGCACTCACCTATCATGTCCTCTTTTGCTCCCTATATTTCGTTGACCGTCTGTGCCAGCTGGCGGCTGGGAGCATTTATCATGTCCTCTTTTTGCTCTATATTTCGTTGACCGTCTGTGCCAGCTGGCGGCTGGGAGCATTTATGGCGCGTAACGTCCAACATCAACTCGATGTTAGCGTTTGTGATTCTTTATCTGCATGCGCCGAGTCAGTGTACCACCTTAATTTTGGCGAAACATTATTTAGATAATTATATAGATTAAATTAATTAATATTTGAATAATTGTATTAATTAATATATAATATAATTTATTTTATGTTTAAAATAATAAAAAATATTAGATAATTTTTTAAATATTATTTTAATATTTATTTTATTCATTAATTTATCGTCATACACTTAAAAAAATTAATAATATTTGTTTTTAAATTAACTTAATAAAGTAAATATTACAAAAATATAAAAAATATGTTGTTAATATTTTTCACATTACAATATATCAATTATCAATTATCAATTAGATTAGAACTACATAACTTATATAGACAAATATTTTTCCATAACTTGTCTAAGAGAAATTATACCACACTTTTGGAGATAATACTAAATATATACTCTAAAGAATCTCTATTATTAATTTAGAAGTTATTTTATTTAAAATTCTCTATTATTAATTTAAGTTATTTTTATTTAAAATTTATAATAGTTAATATTTTCTTAAAAATATACTATTTTGTTTTTTATATGATTCATGAAATATACATTTATTATTGTTATAAGAACATAGTATAATTTCTCATTCGTCTAATCTATCTGAGCACGCATCTTCCTTCGTGTCACATGCACCACTATACCTTTCTCTACCGTTTTGGTGTTCCTTCTTAACCCATTGCATTCTTTGAAGCTTAGAAAGCTTTATCTGGTTACATCTAGGTGTTTCTCCCTGCACCTTTTTTTGTGCTTTTGGATGGATGCTGTATTATATCTTCTCTCTGTATTGTAATGTGTCTGCAGCTTTGTTCTTCTTTTTTGTTTTCCTTCTTTTAAGGATGGGTTTTCAACTTTTTAGTCTACTTAACTTACAAAAAGAACATTCCGCCAAATATATAAAATCAAATCTTACATAAAATAGCCTTCTCCTAGGCAGAACCAGATTTCTTTTTCTCTTTCTTTCTTTCTATCTTTTTTGAGATTGTACAACGAAGTTTTTAATTAATCCCAAGTGAGCCAGTGTGGGATTACATTTTTTGTATAATAGCACGTCTTAACAAAAAAAAAAAAAGAGAATCAATAGCATGTAAAAACATTCCAACTATGCCTATATATATCTAGCTTTTCTGTCATCCACTTGGATTAAAAAAAAAGTACTGATCCCATTAAACCTTGATTAATATCAGTTCTCTATTTTTTCTTTTGTTTTTGTAGCGTACTAATAATATCAATACATCCTTAAGGATATTCGACTCCCGAAGAGTCATAATTCAAAATGAACAATAATGTACAATGCTAGCTCTCATTTATTTTCTTTTCTTCATATTTATAACATCTAATTTAAATTGGCCTATGGCCATTAGTTTTTCTTTGTTTTCTTCCCCAGTGTTGAGAATCTAAAGACTATCTAGGTTGACATATGGAAGATTCGTACAAAATTATCCGCTGGATGTTTCTTTTGCACTGGATGTTTCTTTTGCACTAGACTTATGGTTGTGTTTTCATGCTGTTTGAATACTTTCGGGTTTTTACTGCACTAGTTCTATCTTGCCATGTATAAACTGATTCAAAATATATTAAGCTATTTGTTTCATTGGTTTGGAAAAACTGGAAGGCCAATTCAGTGGCCATTGTAATCACCTTAAAGGAATTATTTACGTTAGGAGTGAAATCAAATACATTAATAGAATGGTCAACTATAACTACTTTTTGTGCTAGTGCATGCAACATGACAAAAATCCATCACGCCAAGAACTATTATCCTTGACTATTCAATGTAAACAAATGTTCGTAAATCATGCATGACATTTTTTTTCTTTTTTCTTGGGGTCATAATCATGTCAATTGTAGACACTTGTAAAAGGGCAAAAAAAAAGATGTCAAATTGGACCACTACTGTGCTGGGCCATGTTACAATTTGAATGTGAAGAAGGGTGGTCCTTTTGGCCCACTCTAGCAGACAAAGAAAGCCACGAACACACAGAAAGCCACGAACACACAGTGCCAAACAAGCCCTTCCTAGTTCCTACCATCTATATGTCTCATGTCTTTTTAGAACATGATAAATTAGCTTAACGTATTATTTTAAATACTTTTTTTTTAATATCTATTTTATTATTAATTTATTTTATAAACTTAAAAAATTAAAATAAATCTTCTTCCTTTATAGTAGAGGTATTTGCATCACCATTAAAACACCCTCTTTTTTTACTCAACCAAGTATAAGGTTGGACGATTTCGAACATCTCCAGATATATATAAAAATTAGTACATGCTTACATAGATATATATATGCTTAAACATTCCCAAAGAACTCAGCTTTGTGATGTTAAAGATGAATGTTTGAGATCTTTGAGTCAAGAGAAACTTATACCAAACGCATTTATTGCACCTAAAAAAGTACCAACATACTTTTTTGCTTTTGAGATTTGAATTTTAACTATTGATTGGATAGTTAATATTTAAAAACATATTTAAGCATCGATTGGTGTGCGCAAGAACTACTCTCTCTTTCTATATATATTTATATATTCTATAATATTAAAGTGATTCATATATTTTTTTGTTCCAAAGAGAATCTAATTAGTGTGTGGGTGCCAAAGCTGACTTTGTTAGATTGCCATATTGTTAAACTCTGGTGTCATATATACCCAAAACGCGTCCAGTTTGGGTTTAATAATTCGAGTCAAATAAATAAAAGCATGGAATTTGCTAGGGCACCAGGCTGTGCGATCCAGGAAACTTTTATGTGGGGCCAATAGCACACAATGATATCCTGGGTTTTGTATTCCATTGGAAGCTTATACCGCAGACTGTTATAAATAGTCGCACATTGAATCATGCTTGGGCTACACATTATAAGGATAGATCGAATAGCTGCAGATGGATTCAACTGTAGTTTATAATTTTGATTAATTTTCCTATTTTCAGTGAGATGAATGCTCCATCTCATCTCAATGTAGATCTTCTGCTGGCTCTGGGTTGCAAATATGAGCTCTTGGCTAATATTTCTCAAAACTTCAACTATCAAAACCTAAAAAAAAATTATGATTGAATCGATGTAACTTTTGATCAAGATGATAGTTTTTATACTTTGAGACCTACTCCTAAATAAGGACCTAAGGTTTGAGCTGTTAATCAACTAGAGACTTGAGGTTTTAATTGTTAATCTAATGCATGTACTTATTTGATTAATATCATTACTCATGAGGTCTTTATTTGATTAATGATTAAAACTTGAGGTCCCTATTCACGAGAAAAATAAAGTCTCAAATTGTAAAATTTACCCTTTTCATAACTAAACGAGGACAAAGAGTGTCTTTGATTTATAATTTTTACAAAAATATTCTATGGTTTTTATTATTTTATAGTTTGAGACCTACATGTTAAACAAGGACATGAGGTTTGAGTCATTAATAAACTAGAGATATGAGGTTTTAATTATTAATCTAATAGAGGTACTTATTTGACTAACATCAATAGTCATGAGGTCTTCATTTGACTAACGGTTGAAACCTTAAATCCTTTTTTTGCAGGAAAAAAATAAAGTTTCAAATTGTAAAATTTACCCTTTCATAACTCAACGAGGACAAAGAGTGTCTTTCATTTACAATGTTTACAAGGTGGGGAGTTAAATCTAGCATATAAAACATTAGACGGTTATGTGTAAATAGCTTATTGGTTGGCCCTGTTTCTGTAAATGTCTTCATTTAATTGTACTGAAACTGTAAAACGCTTAGATCACACATGAGAACGAAGCAGTCTGGAAAACGCACTTACAATCCAAATAACTGACCTTTCATACAAAGTGCAGAAAGCAAAGGCATTGAGGAGCAACGTCTTGCTCGCAATCAGGACGCAGAGAAAAGGAAGAAGTAGATGAAACCCAAAGAGGCCCATGACTGGCATTACTATTGCAGGAGATGCCTGGGACGAGCTAACCGGAGCGGTGGTAGGAGAAGATGCAGGCGTTACAGCGATGGTGGAGACCACCATCATCATCATCATAATGAGAACAAGACCCTGCACTGTAGCCATTTACTCTGTGTGTGTGTGTGCGTGTATGTGTGCAGATGGCCAATCTATCCAACTTCATGTGATAATTGCAGAACTAGTTAATCACCTCTTGCAACATAGATGGTATCACTGTAGGCTACGCCTTGGCATCTTCATGCATCTTTGCCTACGGTTCAAGTCGCCAACTGTCTATGTTTGTGAGTGCTGTGTGCCAGAAAGAGAAAAAGAAAGGCAGACTTGTAATTAAGCTGCTGATGCATGTATAAAATGCCAACAACAATTCAATATGGCACTGTATGCTTTCTTGTTTGTATAATTATGAGCGACCATTTTATGACGTGGTAGTGGGAGTCATTGCTTCATGTACATAAAACTCGGCCAATATTTAACCCTTCAATGAAAGATCAACACAACTGAAACATAAACGAGCGCGAGATGCCAGTCTGGTTTTCAACTTCTCCTTTTAGACTTGAAAAGGAGGCGTATCGTACTGGTGACGAGAACAAATTTCGGTAGCCAATTTTTTGTTATTTATAAAACCAACAAACGATTCTACACGTGCGAGTAAACGGCCACACAGACGTGCATGTGTTCGTGCATGCCCATACCATTGTGCGTGTGGGTGTAAGTTTGTGAAGCCTAACATCCCAACAAGGAACACTTCAGCTAGGGTAACTCCAAACAACAATCGGCAATCAGAAAATGACTAAAATCAACATTGACCAGGAAATTTCGACATGTCCTAATGATTGAAAACTGTTTAGCATCAGTACATATGTTAAACCATGAAATACATGGCAATGATACATCAAATAATCATACCTTAATTCAATGCATATAGCTTTTACATATTAAACATGACAGCTCCCTCAAAACCATGTGGGTTGGCGAGGAAAATTCATATCACCCAACTCGTAGTCATAAGGAGGCTGGTAGTATCCTTCATCCATGTCCCCAGCAGGTTGCATCACGTAGGCTTCATCCTTGTTTCCACCAACTTCATCATTGTCGTCATACTCATCATCCCCGGAGCATATAAGCTCATCTTCATCGTTCATATTTATATGTGTACCAGGACTAGATCCAGACCTATCAACCATGTTTAGTTCATGAGGTTGTTCATGCGAAAACATTGATGGCTCCCCTTCAACCAACCATTCGTCAGTAGGATCTTCATGGAATATGCAATCCAAATTGATGGGGTTATAATGTTTAGCATCCATATCGACCTGTCTGGCACGCAACCGCAAGTTATAATGCACATAAATCAACTTCTCTAGCTTTGTGGTTGTAAGCCTGTTCCTCCTCTTAGTATGGATCAAGTCGAACATGCTTCGGGTCCGTTCACAACCAGATGATGAGCATGTTTGGCTGAGGACTTTTATTGCAATGTCTCGCAATTCAGGACAGTCCATGCTGTATGTCTCCCACCAAATAGCTGGAAGAATGTAAATATCACAATCCACCACTTGCATTTTTGTGTGGTGTGTGGTGTGTGGAATGTGGCGAAGTGTTAAACAAAAATAGTGAATACCTGGGTCCATCTTTTTCCTGCTTCTAATAGCCAGATCACTCCCAAAATCTCCAAAGGCTTTTGAGTACTTGCTGACTGCCTAAAATTGGACGCAGAAAATTTATACAAAATTCACAGTTCTCACAAAAGTAGAGACACGGTACCTGATTCATTGCCTCTAATTGCGCCTCTGGATCAGGTTGTAACTTTTGTATGCACGCCTGCAAACCTCGTATAATCTCAGGGTGCCTTGTGAAGTCCTGATCATACCGTATTGCAGGGTTTAAATAATATCCTGGAAATTTCAACAGCAACGGATGAGCACACTCACAGAGATATACATGCAGACATGTACACTGATGCACACCCACGGTAAGTTTATATTATATACCTGCAGCATGAAGGGGATGAGAAAGAATATCTACCCATTTAGCATCAATGATTCTCCATATAGACCGGTAATATTTCCCCCCGTTTGCATCTCGGACTGCAAGCTTTGCACGATCAATAGCATCGTAAATATATCCCATTGTGGGCTTCCCATCAGTATCTATTAGTTTGAGAACTTTCACAAGGGGTGATGTACAACGGACTGCATATTCAACTTTAGTCCAAAATTTCTGATCTGCCACCAACCTCTCTACCTGTTTCCCTTCTTTTAACTTGGCAAAACTTGATTGTCTCCACTCTTCAGACATGAACATTTCAATTAGAGCTGCTTTTGCTGCACTTATACTCTCTAAAGTCAAATAACTAACAGCAGATCTTGTTACAGCTGGCCGAATGAGTTCTCTACCCTCTGTAAACCTTCGCATGACACTTAACACCCAAGCATGATTATATATAAACTTTGTTATTTTCTTTCCCTGTTTTAAAGCATCAGAGACAGATCTCATACTCGAAATTTCTTTCAGTATCTCATCTATACAATATGCAGCACAAGGGGTCCAAAAGAGGTTTTTTCTCGTTGCCATCAAACTTTTTGCTGCATCTGCATAATTGGCAGTATTTTTGGTAATGACCTGAACCACATTTTTCTCTCCAACCTCATCAATGACATCATTCAGCAATTCATACAGTAAATTTGGGTCATTGATCACATGGGAAGCATCCACTGATCTCACAAAAATCGTTTCTTTGGGGCAATAAGCAAGAAAGTTAACCAGTGTTCTTCCATTATTATCTGTCCAATCATCCACCATGATTGAACATCCTGCTGTATTCCATGACAATTTCAGCTCTGATATGTAAAATTTACTTGTTTCTACCTCTTCATCTAAAAGTGGCCCACCAATCTCATATGGAGATGGAGGTCTGATTCCAGACCCATACTGTGCAATTACGTCAAGCATAGGCTGGAAATATGGGCTACTGGCTGCATGAAACGGAATGGCAGCATGATAGAAGAACTTTGAAATTGCCTTGCAGATCATTTTCCTTGCATCCTTGACTGAAGCGGCCTTCTGTTTTTGTTTTGAAGATTTCTGAATGATTGGATCTAGAGAGGGTGCTCCACTCAATCGTGATGAGGAACCTAGAGCTGTTCGTGATCGTAATGCAACCAAATTTAAAGCACCATCATCGCCCACCACTGTTTTCCCACGCTCTGATCTGCCTGAAATGTCATCTTCAAAAATCTGTCTAGCTACATCCATTCCTGCTTCCTCACCATCATCTTTCAAAACGATGTCCAAGTTACCGTTGTCTATAGCCTTCTCTGAGGAGTCTTGTTTTTGTTGCCTCTCTAATTTCTTTCCTGCTATATACTCTCTCATCTCCCTGCTAACTGCAGGTGGGACCCGAGTGCATCCTTTACATTCACCTTTAAGTTTCGCAATATGTTGCTTGAAACGACTTATCCCACCATGTATTTCCCGTTGACAAAAATTGCAACGTACAAATGACCTATCTGTCTCAGAGATCCTTGAACAATACTGCCAACCCAGATCCTTCTGTCGCGTCATTTTAGATTCCGTCTTTCGACCTATCAAGAACAAATTATAATGCGATTATTGGTAACAGGAAAACAAGCATGCCCCTACAAGAAGCATTCGTAATGAAGTGTAGTCACATAAATATACGTTTGCAGATAAGGTACCAATTTCTTTTGCTCTGCAAAACTTCTTTCCCAATTTCTCCAATTCTCAGTTTATGTCAAGCTGTCAAAACTCAAGTAAACACAACAAAGTGAGAGATCAGCAAAGGGTATGTCTCACTAAGACACACCAATCAAAATTTTCAAAGAATGAGAGGTTTACATATGATGTTCGTTGATCTACAGAAATCTTCGAATGAAAAAAAATAAAACAAAGAAGCTAATTCATCAGCATTAAAGACCAAGTAGTTTTATCAACCTGCATTCTTATTTACATACAATGTTTTGCCATACTTTTAGTAGATTCAGCATTCAAACACTCAGGCACTGATTTTCTTTACATCCAAAAGGGGTGTGCTTTTTTGTTCCTCTACAGTTTCTCTTTACATCTAAAGGTTTCCCAACAAGCTGCGGCTCCACTAGCAGAACCATCAAGTTGAAAATCACAAGTTTACTGCCCATGGCTATGCATATCTGGTAGTGGGTCTGCCTAACCCCAGGTTGTCAATAAGTTGAGGGTCCTCCTCTAGTTGTTCACAATGATCATTTCTAAACATGTCCCAAGGATGTGAGAATTACAAAAGAAGACCAAAGGCAAAATATAGAAAAGATCAGTGCTGGAAATGTGGGACATAACGGAATTATCTAAAAGAATAAAAGGCATCAATAGAACCCTAAGTAGAAAAGTACCGCATGGCATCATAGTTTTTTGAGTCATGGGATTGGTTAAAAGTTGTAGAGATATGTTACACTAACTAATCTAGAGGAAGATTCGAGAGAGTCAACTAGAACCATCCCTCTATATGCCAAACTGATGGCTAGGATTAAGCTTTTGGGGGATGTCCTAGCCCTTATAAGATTGCTCACTTCTCTTTCAATTGATAATGCTGGACAATCAACAGAGTTTTGAATGCCTTATTCGGTTCACTTCTTTCTCTTGAAGTTGAATGGAAATGGGATAGCGGTTGGTTCTCCCAAGAGCCTCTTTCTTCCTCTTCACTTCCTTCTTATTGCAGCCAACACCTTTATCTTCTCCATTTCGCACCTTCATCCTGAGACACCTGCAGCACCTCACTGTGAACCACCTACAACCACCACTTTTCTAATTTCCAATTTGGTGTTCAAAGCCCATAACCACCAACCGCCTTAGTCTCCATATGACTACCTGCTTAATAACTAGCCTGTTTATCGTGAAACCTACTGCAGAAAAAGGCCACTAGTGTCCCTTACCCCCATCATAGGAACCGCATTCCCCTGCTCAGACAAAATCCATGCTTCAAACTACCAAAATTTCAGCTTGTCGTTGTTCCTACAACCAAGTAAAGTACATCCAACTACTGTCTGCCTATCAGAAGTCGCTTGCCTGAACTGCCTCTGCTACTGACACCTGAACTTCTGAGAAAACCCACCTCTGCCACCAGACAGCCTACCCTCACCCTACACCGCTTCCTTATCTGCAATCAACCACTGTTGCTGCTTCTGAGCAGCTGACACCAAATTCTGCCACAAACTGGTCTTCCACCACCTAATTGAAACATGTCTCAACCCAAAAGTCAAAAAAACTCCCATGAACCTCAACTCTCCCTTCCTCTTACTGCCAACGAGAACCAGTTAGAAAAAGCATCACCTCTGACCTCCTCATTGTGATTCACCTTTGTCAGTCTCACTTCCACCTCACCTCCTAGCAGGGCCATCTAGATAAGCCTGCTCAACCCACCAAAGTCACCATTAGCATTAACTCTTTGTTGTCAAACATCCCAAGTTTATCGAACATTCACTGTAGCAAATCCTTTTTGGGTCGGATTCACCACAATGACCACATATCCTAACCTAGACCCATTTTCCAGGCCCATTTCTGATCGAGCTGAAACCTAGTCATCCCTGGTCCAGATCCTGTAGAATTACATATTGCTGGACAGCTCTTTCCAAGAATGCCAATTTCAAAGCATAATTCTGCAATCTGAAGCAACTTGGTTTTCTGTATGGGCTTGTCACTGGGAAACGAAGACTTGAAAGCCAATCTCAAGGACAAAACTGCAAGTACCATAACAAGAAAAGCCAAAGGCAGGCCATTAATGTTGTAGTTCACTAAACAACTGATCAAATCTTTTTTTTGTCAATAATCTTTAAGAGGAAAAGAACTCCAAAAATGACCTGAAATTTCTTTCTATCCATACAGATCTCCAAGTGGAAGCAGTTCAATGCTTCTACACAAAGCGCCGCTTCTTACTCCCTTTAAAATTCATTAAGCCTAATAGGAAGTGTCACAGCTCAACCTCAGGTGAGATTAAGATTACTCAATCCAATTCAATCAGGTTTTTCACAATCAAATTAAGACTTGAAACTGCATTAGACACAATGAATCTCAATTTATTAAGACAGATGTGCTTCATATCCATCTGCCAAATTACATCTTAGATTCTGGACATGATGCAAAATGCACATGGGAAACTCAATATGAATAGGTTGGATCCAATTCAGCTATCCCAGTTCCAGATAAGGATTTCAGGTGTATTCCGATCCAAACTGACCCAATAATACCCCTAAAGGTAGAACAATATTTGGCTTAATTCAGAAATGAAACTGCATTAGATCTCCATAAGTGAAACATAAGAGTGGAAAAGAACTATGAGAATCTGCTATTTTTAATTGAAAGGCTATAGTCCATAGAAGATTCCAAAGAAGGATTAGAAGTTGTGCATACAACAACAACAACTAAGCCTTTTCCCATACTAGACGGGGTCGGCTACATGGATTCTATGTTTCCACAAATCCCTATCATGTGCCATGTTAGCAGTTAACTCACAATAAGCTAGATCATTCTTTATTGTTTCTTTCCAACACTTTTGTCGTCGCCCTCTACCTCTTTTAATACTTTCTAAATTTAGTTTTTCTAACCTTCTTCCAGGTTCTTCTTTTGATCTTCTTTTTATATGTCCAAACCATCTTAAACGATATTCTCTCATTTTATCTTCTATTGGTGCCACTCCTAATTTGTTTCTAATAACCTCATTATGTATACGGTCTTTTCTTGTATGACCACTCATCCATCTCAACATCTTCATTTCTGTCAAAGACATCTTTTGTACATGTTGATAATTAACTGCCCAACACTCAGAACCATAAAACATGGCAAGCCTAATTGCTGCTCTATAATATTTACCTTTTAACTTTAATGGTATCTTCTTATCACAAAGAATACCTTATGCTCCTCTCCATTTTAACCAACCAGAATTAATTCTATGCGTAACATCTCCATCAATTCTTCCATCACTCTGAAAAAGTGACCCTAGGTATTTAAAACTTTCCTTTTGGGGGATGCAATGTGTGCCAATTTTAATTTCTATGTCCTCTGAGGTAACCAAATGATCAAACTTACATTCCATATATTCTGTCTTTGTTCTACAAAGTCGGAGGCCTTTGCTTTCTAATGTTTCTCTCCATAGTTCCAATTTTCTATTAACTTTTTCCTTAGACTCCTCCACTAATACAATTTTAATTTCTATGTCCTCTGAGGTAACCAAATGATCAAACTTACATTCCATATATTCTGTCTTTGTTCTACAAAGTCGGAGGCATTTGCTTTCTAATGTTTCTCTCCATAGTTCCAATTTTCTATTAACTTTTTCCTTAGACTCCTCCACTAATACAATGTCATCTGCAAATAACATACACCAAGGTATTTCATCTTGAATATGTTTTGTTAACTCATCTATCACCATTATAAATAAGTATAGACTTAAAGTTGATCCTTGATGTAACCCAATATTAACTTCAAAGAAGTCTGTCGTTCCTTAATGAGTCCTCACACATGTTTTTGCACCATCATACACGTCTCTTATAAGGTTAATATATGTCAATGGGATACCTCTTTTTTTAAAAGTTCTCCAAAGAACCTCTCTCGGTACCCTATCATAAGTTTTTTCTAGATCAATAAATATCATGTGAAGGTCTTTCTTTTTTGCTATAAAATGTTTCATAAGACGTCTCAAAAGGTGAATCGCTTCAACAGTAGATCTGTCTGGCATGAATCCAAATTGGTTCTCTGTTGTACTTTATACTTGTCTTAACCTCCGTTCGATAATTCTTTCCCATAATTTCATAGTATGACTCATTAACTTGATAACTCGATAATTCGCACAATTTTGAATGTCTCCCTTGTTCTTATATACGGGTATAAGTGTACTTGCTCTCCATTCCTCGGGTATCTTCTGGTTTTTCCATATTTCATTAAATAGTCTTGTGAGCCAAGTGATTCCTATTTCTCCTAGTATTTTCCAAACTTCTATAGGAATATTATCTGGTCCTACCGATTTACCACATTTCATATGTTTAAGAGCCTCTTTGACTTCATTCTTTTGAATACGTCGGTAGAAATTGTGGTTTATATACTTTTCTGATTTGGCTAACTCTCCTAAACTAATACTAACATCTTTATTTTCATTAAAAAGATTATAAAATTAGTTTTTTCATCTATTTCTTATATCATCATTTGCCACTAGAATTTTTTCATCCTTGTCTTTGATGCATCTAACATAATTAAGATCTTTAGTTTTCTTATCCGTAGCCCTAGCTATCCTAAAAATATCTCTTTCACCCTCTTTTGAGTTGAGTTTTTTATATAAGTCCTCCCAAATTTTAGCTTTTACGGCCTTTTTTGCTTCCTTCTTTGCTTTCTTATAACCCTCTAAAGTTTCACTAGTTTTCTTAGCATAATGTAATTTGTAATATGCCCTCTTTGCCTTGATTTTATTTTGTACTACTTCACTCCACCACCAAGCTTCTTTTTGTGCCGGTACACCTCCCTTAGATACCCCTAACACATCTTTCGCCACTTTCCTAATATGTATAGCCATATTATTCCACATATCACTTGGGTGTACCAACATAATTCCAAACATCTCCTTGAAGGACTTTCTGTTTAAACATATCTTCTTTCTCGCTTTTGAGGTTCCACCATTTAGTCTGAATAGCTCGATGATAAGAGCTTCAACAAAGATAAAAATTTATTTTGCAAACCAAAATGAGAATTAGCTTAGTTTGAAAAGTTTGAAAAATTCGCATCTCATGCAGACCCAGAGAAAGTTGTGTGAATAAATTCATGAGCTGAATAGATGTGCCACACAAACCACACCCTATCATCTCCTCTCAAATTGGAAGAACATACATGTAATGTTTATTATTTATACCGGACTCTAAAATGATCAATTAGTTTGAGGTTGTGTTATAGTCAGTGTTGTGTATTATGTATCGTATGATACAGTCCATATCATATCGTATTGAAGGAAATTTCAAGACAAAACAGGGCCCCTATCGAGCCAGGCAAGCGTATCGGGGAGTATCATGCAATAAAGTGAAAGAGTCTCTATCGGTAATACGGGTCCAGTGCATGAGATGAACCTTAATTTTCGCAAACTTAAGTCTTTTTTCTTCATTTCTCCTCCATCTATATAAGATCTACACTTATATGAAAGAAGATTTTGCTACTTGACTTACAAAACTACACTTTTTCGGTCGCATGAGTGCAATTTATTTACGTTTTGAGATATAAACTTTGTTTTCTTTTATTTTTCATAGTTTTTATTGCATTTCAAGCTCATGTAGACACACACACATATATATAAACCTTATTTTCCTTTGCTTTGATTTAACAATATACTAGATCAATTGGGTCGTTATTTTTCGTTGTCAGTTACCTTATTTATTTGTTTATACGATGAACTTATGAATATTATTACAACAACAACAACTAAGTCTTTTCCCATACTAGATGGGGTCGGCTACATGGATTCTTTGTTTCCACATAGCCCTATAATAATTTGTAGAAACCATGACAGATAAGTCCGACAAAGTTTTACATTCATTGTCGAGACTCGAAAGCCTAACACAACCCTCTTCCTTCGTCTTGGCTTGGGACCGGTCATGCAAGAGTCATCCCTTACATGGGCGGAGTTTTATGAATGTTATCAGTTAATGACAATTTAATATAGCATTTGTAGGTGCTTACTACCTTATTAAATAATTTAAATAAGTCATACACTATTGTTTTAATATAATGCTAAAATTTGTCCAACTTATTTTGACTCATAACGATTATTTTTTTATTTTTTCTGTTTATCTTGATTTCTAAAAGTAAACAACAGCAACTAAGCCTTTTCCCATACTAGATGGGGTCGGCTACATGGATTCTTTTTTTTTATAATCCATGGTAAGTCCAACAAAAATGAAGATGTTGAGATGGATGAGTGGTCATACAAGTAAAGATCGTATACATAATGAGGTTATTAGAAACAAATTAGGAGTGGCACCAATAGATAGATAAAATGAGAGAACATCGTTTAAGATGGTTTGGACATATAGAAAGAAGATCAAAAGAAGAACCTATAAGAAGGTTAGAAAAACTAAATTTGGAAAGTATTAAAAGGGGTAGATGACGACCACAAAAGTGTTGGAAAGAAACAATAAAGAATGATCTAGCTTATTGGGATTTAACTGCTAACATGGCACACGATAGGGATCTGTGGAAACAAAGAATCCATGTAGCCGACCCCATCTAGTATGGGAAAAGGCTTAGTTGTTGTTGTTGTAATCCATGGTAAGTCCGACAAAGTTTTCCAACAAAGTTTTACGCTGGCTGTCGGAAGCCTATCACAACCCTCCTCCTTTATCTGGGCTTGGGACCGTCCATGCAAGGATGATCCCTTACATGGGTGGAGTGTTGATAGGCTTCTAAAAGTATTTTAAAAACATTCACGATACGATATGATACAGTAAAAGCAAGCTGGTGGAAAGTGAACCTAAAGATAGAGAAAGAGTTTTCTCATCGACAAAGCTTTGAGGTGGATAAAGAGCAATTAAGAAAAAAACTGTACGTTGCCTGTTGTCTACGAAAATTTACTTTGTAACCTATATATCAGTATCAAACATACGTATCTGACTACGTGCACCCGAAAGGGCATCTTCCATCAGCATAATTTTACATGATCTCCTAATTAACAAAAATATATAGCAGATCAAGCCTCAGTTGCACTAACAAGATCAAACCTAAGGAGCTGTCTGAGGTGTACTTAATGACCAATAAGTAGCCAAACTAGATTTAACCACATATATGATTCACGAATAGAAGCAGAACAAGCATAATATACCAACATAGCAAACATATGAACTACTCAGCCATCTCCTCCGAGACGCAAAAGGTGCCTTTGTTCATCCTAAAACCCGCATTAAACCCAATGTCAACACCAAAGATCTCACTTTGGCTTCATGGGCTTCTTCGAGTGATCGACGTGAACCAAAACAAAGCAAAAGAAAAACAAAATTGGCCCCAAAATTATAGTCACCCTCCCACAAAACCACGAAACAACAATGACCCATCAAATCCTTCGAAACGGTCTCCTCTCAAACGACCAGCAAAGCCTTCTGGATGCCGCCAACAACTAACGAATAACCAACAACAACAAGAGAAGAGCGCTAAATTTAAAGGGAGAAAAACGAGGAACGGTGAGAAAAGAGTGACAAAGAACCGAACCGTAGCCATATAGCGAATCTTCCTTGAGGATCTTCGAATTGGGACACTTGAGGTTCGAACCGGAAGGAGATGGCTTCCTCTCCCTCGGACCCCGCATCCCATGAGCGAATCGCCTCCACAGCTTCTGCAGAAACTCCTCAAACCGATATATCGGAATCCTCGCAAGTCAACTCACCGATATAGCCGATTTTTTCCCTTTTTCCCTTCATTTTCATAATTGTCTTTTTAAGAGAAAAAATTTTCAAACCCTGACCGTCGATGTTGGTGGGATTCTTGCTCGATATTTCATCTTCCGGTAAAGATTATTCTTTTCTTTAATTTTCTTTTAGGCCAATGGTGTTAGGGCTCCAACCACACCCGGGACCAATTGTAACTGGGACGGTCTTGAAACTTTTAACTAAACTGGCCTTTATGCGAAATGCTTGACATGAGGGGAGGGGTTGGGTTGCTTGATATGAGTTTTTTCGAATTCTTTAATGCCTTTTTTCTTACAAGAAGAGGCTGAAGCCCAACTCCCCACCAGCAGCAAGGGCGCTAGAGCGCCCTGCTTTTGAGCTAACACTCTCGGTGCTAATTCTTTAATGCTTTTTATGTATAAGACATGTCTGCACGCAGTCACTTTCTGTGGGTCTCCGGTTGTTGTCGAAGTCCATAGCCCATCCCTACCCCAAGCTGGGCTGGTCGAGAAGCACGGCTAGGTTCATCAAAAAAAAATTTCTAAACCACGAGTTTTCAGAAGGCCTTCTATTGGGTTTACGATTGAAGGGTTTTTTTTCATTCATAAGGCTCGGAGATTGAGACCTTGATTAAGGGCAGTGGCGGATCTAGAAATTCCAGTAGAGTGGGACGGATAGATTACGAAACAGTTTAGGGTGGGGCGAAGAATGTTTCAAGCTTAGTTTTCCTTCTGAATTCTAAATTTTGGGTAGGATGGATGTCCCACCTCAGCTCAATGTAGATCTGCTAGTGCTTAAGGGACACATGCCAAACCACTTGAACCAACCAATCGGTACTCAGGTTGTTGTACTTGATAGTGGATGGTGGTGGTGATGGTTGGTAGGAAGCGTAGTAGTAGAGGAAAGCAGTGAAGGTGGTGGAGGTAGTGATAAGATAAGCACCATGATATGTACGTGGTTTTTCTCCTATTTTTCTCCAACTTATCCATCATAAATTCTTTGTTAAATTCACAATAAACTTTATATTATTTTCAAAAAGAAATTCATGCTAAACCAACATAAAGCCGCATTCCAAGCACTCGCATGATATTGGCCAAAACCTTCACAGTTGGTGTGAAGAACATGATGTCTCTCTTCCATGTTGGGTCATGAAGACCACTAAATCAAGCTTCACAATTAACTATTTGACACTTAGATATCCAAATACATCTATTGCTAACAGTGGTGGATCTTGGTGTTAGGTGGGGCTAATGCCTCATGAACCTGTTTAAGGGGGGGATGAACTATGTATTTCAACCATGTAGCTTTTATGTTTATATTTCAAATTTGAGGGGGCCGGCCACCCCACCTCCCCTTTATATAGATCCTCCAGTGATTGCTGATCTGCACTCAAGGTGTTAGCCTGCCTGGCAGGTCTCTCAACCCCACAACATGCAGGGTTAGGGTTTGATTCCTGGGGTTCGCATGCATGTCTTCAGCATCCCATTGTAACCAAAGAAAAAATCCATTGCTAATATGTCCGACCATCGTTGCACCTCTCACCTCCCACGCTAGACCAACTAAAATTTATGATTCGGCTCCCAAAAAAGAATCAAGAAAATCTGTCAATTTTCAAGAACAAGAAAACCATCGGTTGGAATGTCGACACCTAATGCATTCCTAAGATCCTTGGGGTACTATAGCTAAGCCTTTTTCCACATTAGAGGGGGTCGGCTAGGGGTGTATCGCGAGGATTTCTTATAAGGTCACCTATCCTAATACTATTTTACCAAGCATGCTTTACGTTGGAGTTCAGATGGGAACTGATCAATCTATGTTGAAAATGTCACACTCCTTTAAGAATTGATAAGAACACAATCCTCCACATTTATCCAACCTCAAGACCAACCATACGAGAATGATCCCTTCCATAAGTAGAGTTTGGTGCAATCCTAGAATGTGACTAAAACATACAAAAGGCGAATTCATTTGCAGTGAAGGCATTGGCAGCTGATGCCCCAGGTTCAACTCCTTTTGGAATGGGTGTCCATCGTAAGATTACATGGTTGGACAATCAAGGCATTGTATCAAGGATACCATCGTGGAAATTTTAATGGAACCTACCCTAGATTTTTCTTTTTCCTGGTTACAAGAGGAGGCCGAAGCCTAACACGCATGCACCCCTGGGCGTCGAACTCCCCACCACCAGCATCAGTGCCACGGCTTGCTGCCATTGGGCTAACGCTAAGTGTGCGAACCTACCCTAGATTTTGGTTCTGGGGTATTTGAAGACAACCATGATTACTTTGATGACAGAGAGCGGTGTTTTTCATCGTGGTTCTATGTTGCAACTCCCCTCCGGGCTTTACCTCAAAAGGGTTCTCCTATGAACAACTACACATTATGGCTTACATTGATGATAGAGAGCAATGGGTTTGTTCAGGTTCTTTAGCTCAGATGTCTTCAGTAAGGGCTTATCTCGATTAGGGTTCCCATCATGAAATAAAAAAGAATAGAAACTCATGCAAGATTATATATTGTGATTTTAACCAAAATCAACTAGCTAAAAGGCCAACTCTTGAACTGCTGAGGTACCTCGTCAGGGAGTGCATTCATGTGCATCATGAACAAAAAATTATGAACGTCCACACCTTCTTGTGAGTGCCTTCCAGATAAATCACAACTTTTATGGGTAAAAATTCAGTTTATGAGCCATATTTCATGCTTCATTTGAATCCTCAAACAATAGATATATAAATGATATTTGCTTAGTAGGCTCTTTTCGGAATAGTATTTCATAATAGGTTGTGTGCGTTTGGGTGTGTAGTGAAGGCCGAAAGCTTAGTTAGAATTAGGAGTTCGGTACAAACTTCTTTTTATGTAATGAACACTTCATTGCTATAACGAAAAAAAAGCATAGAAGGTCTTTGCCATTTGAGAGGCGTGTATACAGCAAAAACTTTTCACAAACATAAAATGCCAAGAAGCCGTGTCATTTAGAACGAACAAATCAAACAACCGATATTACGAAATCACAAATCATGTGCATATGCATATGGTTCCACTCTTATCAGCAGAGGCCAAGGGCTTTCCGAGCCCACTCCATGAACAAGCCAGAACTGGAGCAGTGCGTTCGACCAACCTGCTTACATCTGCTGTTAATTTTGACCACACATATACGGAACAATCAGATGATGATCCAGCAGCCACATAGTTGTCATCAAAACTTATGCAGGAGCAGCTCCAGTTCGTCACAACCTTGATACCAGTTGCTTTGAATGTGCCACAAACCTCCAATGTTCTTATATCAAAGAGATTATGCAGGTTATCCCTACCACAAGCAAGCACAGTGTTGCCACTGCGAGACAAGATAATTGATGTAACAATATGAGAGTGAGAAACAACTTCATTCATTAGTTTTCCGTTATTGTATCCCATAAACGTAGGTTTCCATCAACATGACCACTGCATATAGTCTCGCCATCAGCACTGAAACAAAGTGCATTGCAGTTGCTATGTGACAATAGTATTCAGACTACCCTTTCTGAAGGTCCCAAATCTTTATTGTTCTGTCATAAGCAGAACTCACTAAGAAACGGTTCGATAGTTTGCCAATATCAACAGCACAAACTTTATCAGCATGCCCAGTCAAACTATGTTGGATTCGACCAGAACCCACATCCCACATGTACAAGTTGTTGGAGCTACTTGCAGCTATAACTAACTTGTTATCATGAGAAACGGCAAGGTCAAGCACTGAGCCGAGGCAGCCAGAGAGGGATCCTCATAAAACGCCAGTGTTCATGTCCCAGAACTTGACATTCTGCTCCTGGCCCCACTGATTAACTTGTTTGAGTTGTGCTAAAAAATCACTGCATTACAGCAACCTCTATGTGCTGGAATCTTGCGCTTGCAAGTAGATGAAGCAGCTGACTCTGCAAAATCCCCAGCAACCACTTCGCCATGTCAAACAATTCCATCAGCATGCTGCAGTGCAAGTTGTTGTAAGCTGCTTGCCCTTAGTCGATTCCTCAGATCTTCATATAGAGCATTAGCCTATAAAAGTAAGGGGTTGGTTTACATGAGATGGATGCAATTAAGACGGCTCCACTGATTGTTCTTCTGAATCAAGAGACCATTTTAGTATTACAGGGGCCTCACAGAACTTTTACCAGGAACACAGGCCAGAATATCTAATAATACATGGCCTCGGAAAGGAAAGCAAGATCCAACAGACACTGAAAAGAATATACATCTAACCTCCAACTCATCGTTTACAGCAAGAAAAGACCTCAGGCACCAAAAAGCAGAGGGAAAAGAGGATCTTCTGACAGTTAATATGGTAAACAAGTCCAATTTTTCCCATCTAGGTTGAATCCTATCCTATGCCTATATTTCTCTCCAATTCAGATGATACTGGGGATTTTTTTGAAACTGTTCATTTGGATAAAGGAATAAAGGAGGAGGGTTGCGTTAGGCTTTTGATAGCCAACGTAAAACTTCGTGAGACTTATCTACCTTGGATTCACAAATTATGAGCATTGCGTTGGCATTCCCTCTTAATGACGCAATGCAGAGCCCGAATGCAGTGAAAAGTAAGTGAAACTTGATAAGAAGTCATGTGGAACAATATAGTTATACATATTAGAGAAGTGGCAAAATATGTGTTAGGCGAATCTAAAGAAGGCGTATCGGCACAAAAAGAAGTCATGTTACAAATTGCACTATGCCAAAAACACTAGTGAAACTTGGGAGGCTTATAAGAAAGCAAAGAAAAAAGTGAAAAAAAACATTGGTAAAGAAAAAGCCAAAATTTGGGAGGATTTATATATAAAACTTAACTCAAAAGAAGGTGAGAGATATTTTTATGATATCTAAGGCTAGAGATAAGAAAACTAAGGATCTTACTTTATAAGATGCATCAAAGATGAGGATAAGAAGATTCTATTGGCGAATGATGATATAAAAATAGGTGAAAAAATTATTTCTATAAGCTTTTTAATGAAAATACATAAGATAGTATTAGTTTAAGAGAGTTGACCAAATCAAAAAATTACATAAACCATAATTTCTATCGGCATATTCAAAAGAACGAAGTGAAAGAGGCTCTTAAATATATGAAGGTTGGTAAATCTTTAGGACCGAACAATATTCCTATAGAAGTATGGAAAATCCTATGAGAGATGGGGCTCACTTGGCTCACAAGATTATGGAGAACCCAAAAGATGCCCGAGGAATAGAGAGCGAGTAGAACCCATATATAAGAATAAGAGAGACATTCAAAATTGTAAAAATTATCGAGATATCAAGTTAATGAGTCATACTATGAAATTATGAGAAAGAATTATCCAATGTAGGTTAAGACAAGTATCAAGTATAACAGAGAACCAATTTAGATTCATATTCAGTAGATCCACTATTGAAGTGATTCACCTATTGAGATGTCTTATGGAACATTTTAGAGCAAAAAAGAAAAACCTTCACATAATATTTATTGAGCTAGAAAAGAGAAGTATCCCATTGACATAAATAAATCTTATAAGAGTCATTTACAATGATGTAAAAACATGTGCGAGAACTCATGAATGAATAATAGACTCCTTTGAAGTTAATATTGGGTTATATCATGGATCAACTTTAAGTCTATATTTATTTATATTGGTCATTGATGAGTTAAAATACATATTCAAGATGAAGTACCTTGGCGTATGTTATTTAGAGATGACATTGTGTTAGTAGATGAGTCTAAGAAAAAAGTCAATAAGAAATTGGAACTATGGAAAGAAACGTTAGAAAGTAAAAGCTTACGACTTAGTAGAACAAAGACAATATATTTAATGTAAGTTTGATCATTTGGATACTTCTGAGGATATAGAAATTAAGATTGGTACACATTGCATCCCTCACAAGGAAGTTTTAAATACCTAGGGTCAATTTTTAAAAGTGATGGAAAATTTAATGGAGATGTTACACATAGAATTAATGCTAGTTGGTTAAAATGGAGAGGAGCATCAGGTATTCTATGTGATAAGAAGATATCATTAAAGGTAAATATTATAGAGCAGCAATTACACCTACTATGTTTTATGATTCTAAGTGTTGGGCAATTAATCATCAATATGTGTAAAAGATGTCTCTAGCAAAAATGAAGATGTTGAGATGGATGAGCTCTAGGAAAATGATCCTTCAGGTTGCTCGAGGAATCTCAACCAATTGTCAATTGAACAAACCGAGAATAACCACGAAACCGATTCACCAAAAGCTTGGTGTTTCAATGTTTAATACAAGTCAAATGTCAATACAATGAAGAATCAAACAAATTTCAAGATCTGCAAAACAAAATATGTTATTAAGAGGTAAGAGGCTCTATTTATAGAGCAAGAATGTACAACATTTTACGTCAAAGAGATAAGAGAGAGAGAGAGAGACATCCACCATTCAGCCGTTGGAGAGCCCTGATGGCCCTGGCTATCCAGTACCTAAACACGGGCCTTAGTGGCCCATCCTATTTATTATATTTTAACACCCCTCAAACTTATGGTATATATACCAAAAGTTTGTCTATCAAAAAACTAAATCTAGAAGCCGATAATGACTTGGTCAAGAAACATGATAACTAAGTGCTCTATTTTCAGCCAAAGGTCAATGCCTAGATCCATCAAGACATGTCTTCTACATCCAACTTCTTGTCAATTAGTCTAAAAATCAAAAGCTTGACTACATGTGTTTTGAGTTCAAGGAGCATTCTTAGCCACAGCTATCGTTCTCTTCTAGTACGAGGGAACTATAAACAAAGCCATGTTTTAAAGAGGTCGCCACCAGTATTCAGAACCAACAGACTATCAAAGATATGAATATGCCACATCGCATCCTTGCCTTAAATATGTATGAACTAGACGTCGCAAGTCCGCAACTTTGAATACATGGACAAAGCCACTGATATCACGTTGACTAAAAAAACCTTGTCAAAGGGCAATGCTGCCAAAAAGGTCAGTTGTACTTCAACCTCATAACAGCTCTCTATTGGCAAATGATATAGATTTCATAAAACAAGTTAATGTGCAATCACTGTAATGTTTCATGTCCTCTATTGCTCTACGTATCAAACAACAAAAAATAAGACACATCACTTAACCAGTTAACCTGACCAATGCATTCCATCATCCTTTTGTTGCATTCTACTGCAAAACAATAAGCCTTACCCATTATCAAGCTATGCTATGAAACCTGACCTGTTGATTATATTACATCACATGGCTATGGATAAATACAGATCTAAACTAGGATATGAGTTTGGTTATGATGACGACTGCTATACCGCTTGTGTTGCACCTAGCCTTCGAATTTGAAGTACATTTTACCATCAGAAACTTCATTTGCTTCCTACTCTAGAAACCTATAAAATGCTTGGAACTCCAGGTATCTTTACAATTTTCCTGATTAAAGTAGATTAACTTCAGGTGCAATCTTAATATTTTCCTTCCTGCAGTAAAACAAAAGAGCTTCTGGAGAAAGTATATTTGGCACAATATTAACATAGGAACTAATTTGAAGTAGGTTGTTTTGAGATTTTGAGTAACAACAATCTTTCAGAAGTTTGTGATTTTTCATCTTATACTGTGATGCCAATACACTTGAACTTCAGTCCTGAATTTTATTTAGTATAAGTAAAGCATGCTTAGAACTCCACCCCATGTAAGGGATCACCCTTGCATTGCCGGTCCCAAGCCCGGATAAAGGAGGAGGGTTGTGTTAGGCTTCCGGCCAATATAAAACTTTATCGGAATTTTATAACATGGATTACACAAATTATGAGCATTGCTTTGGGGCGTCCCCACCTAGCGACGAGCTGCAGAGCTCGAATGTTGTGATAAGTAAGCAAGGCCACTACATTTTCGCCCGAATGTAGTGAATCAATTGCAGAGAGGGTTCCCACATGATGGACGAGTGTGGGTAAAGAAGTTAGTCCCGCTACATTGCCACCTGAATGTAGTGTATAATTTATAGAGAGGGTATCTGTATTTTCAATATGGACGGATGAGGGGGGGTAAGGAAGCTAGTCCTAGAAAATAAGATTCACATTCGTTCTTGAAATATCGGAACATTATCCGGTAAGCTAATGGAGGTGGTAGATACTGTAATTCGAAGAAAGAATCATATTCTATGTTTATAAGAGACAAAGTGGGTTGGAGAAAAAGCAAAGGAGATAAAGGATATAGGTTTTAAATTATAGTACTCAGGTAAGGAAAATGCTCGAAACGGAGTTAGTATTATCATAAATAAAGATTTAAATGATAGTGTAGTAGACATACAACGATATGGTGACCGAATCATGATGCTGAAATTAATGTTAGGAGCAGAGGTTTTGAATATAGTTTGTGCTTACGCACCCCAAGTAGGCCTAGAAGATGGTATAAAGACAACTTTTTGGAAAGAGTTAGATAAGGTGATTCAAAGGATTCAACAAAGGAAGATGATTTGTTTAGGAGGAGACTTAAATGGACATGTCAGTAAAGAGGCATTAGGATATCAAGGTATTCATGGAAACTTTGGTTTTGAGGATATAAATGTGGAAGGTAGGGGGATTTTAAATTTTGTTATGGCATTTGATCTCTTTATAGTCAATACAATCTTCAAAAAACGAGATTAACATTTAATTACTTATAAGAGTGGCTTATCACAAACACAAATTGATTACTTTATTTGTAGAAAAAAAGATAGAGCGTGTTGTAAAGATTGCAAGGTAATTCCGAGACAAACATCGACTTTTAGTAATGGATTTACAAATAAAAAATGGACAAAGAAGAAAAGAGTGCATCGAGCTATTCGGACTAAATGGTGGAACCTCAAAACGAGAAAAAAAATATATTTAAACAAAAAGTCCTTCAAGGAGATACTTGGAATTATGTTGGTACACCTTGTGATACGTGGAACAATATGGCTATACATATTAGGAAAGTGGTGAAAGATGCGTTAGGTGAATCTAAGGGGGGTGTACCGGCACAAAAATAAGCTTGATGGTGGAGTGAAGTAGTGCAAAATAAAATCAAGACAAAGGGTGCATGTTACAAATTACATTATGCTAAGAAAACTAGTGAAACTTTAGAGGCTTATAAAAAAGCAAATAAGGAAGCGAAAAAAATGGTCAGTGAAGCAAAAGCTAAAATTTGAGAGGATTTATATTAAAAACTCACTCAAAAGAGGGTGAAATAGATATTTTTAGGATAGTTAGGGCTAGAGATAAGAAAACTAGAGATCTTAATTCTATTAGACACATCAAAGACAAGGATGAAAAAATTCTAGTGGCAAATGATGATATAAGAAATAGATGAAAAAACTATTTTTATAAGCTTTTTAATGAAAATAAAGATGTTAGTATTAACTTAGGAGAGTTAGCCAAATCAGAAAAGTATATAAACCACAATTGCTACCAACGTATTTAAAAGAATGAAGCCAAAGAGGCTCTTAAACATGTGAAGGGTGGCAAATCGATACGACCAGACAATATTCCTATAGAACTTTGGAAAATACTAGGAGAAATAGGAATCACTTGGCTCAGAAGACTATTTAATGAAATATAGAGAAACCAAAAGATGCCCGAGGAATCGAGAGCGAGTACACTTATACCCCTATATAAGAACAAGAGAGACATTCAGAATCGTGCGAATTATCAAGGTATCAAGTTAACGAGCCATACTATGAAATTGTGGGAAAAAATTATCGAACGTAGGTTAAGACAAGTATCAAGTACAACAGAGAACCAATTTGGATTCATGTCAGGCAGATCTATTGTTGAAGCGATTCACCTTTTGAGATGTCTTATGGAACATTTTAGAGCAAAAAAGAAAGACCTTCACACGATATTTATTGATCTAGAAAAAGCTTATGATAGGATACCGAGGGAGGTTATTTGGAGAACCTTAGAAAAAAAGAGGTAACCCGTTGACATACATTAACCTTATAAGAGACATGTACAATGGTGCAAAAACATGTGTGAGGACTCATGAAGGAATGACAGACTTCTTTGAAGTTAGTATTGGGTTACATCAAGGATCAACTTTAAGTCCATACTTATTTATAATGGTGATTGATGAATTAAAAATATATATTCAAGATGAAGTGCCTTGGTGTATGTTATTTGCAGATGACATTGTGTTAGTGGAAGAGTCTAAGGAAAAAGTTAATAGAAAATTGGAACTATGGAGAGAAGCATTAGAAAGCAAAGGCCTCCGACTTAGTAGAACACAGACAAAATATATGGAACGTAAATTTGATCATTTGGTTACTTCAGAGGACATAGAAATTAAAATTGGCACACATTGCATTCCTCAAAAGGAAAGTTTTAAATACCTAGGGTCAATTTTTCAGAGTGATGGAAGAATTGATCGAGATGTTACGCATAGAATTAATGTTGGTTGGTTAAAATGAAGAGGAGCATAAGGTATTCTTTGTGATAAGAAGATACCATTAAAGTTAAAAGGTAAATATTATAGAGCAACAATTAGACCTGCCATGTTTTATGGTTCTTAGTGTTGGGCAGTTAACCATCAACATGTACAAAAGATGTCTCTGACAGAAATGAAGATGTTGAGATATGAGTGGTCATACAAGAAAAGACCGTATACATAATGAGGTTATTAGAAACAAATTAGGAGTGGCACCAATAGAGGATAAAATGAGAGAATATCGTTTAAGATGGTTTGGACATATAGAAAGAAGATCACAAGAAGAGCCTTTAAGAAGGTATGAAAAACTAAATTTGGAAAGTATTAAAAGAGGTAGAGGACGACCACAAAAGTGTTGGAAAGAAACAATAAAGAATGATCTAGCTTATTGTGAGTTAAGTGCTAACATGGCACATGATAGAGCTCTGTGGAAACAAAGAATCCATGTAGCTGACCCCGTCTAGTATGGGAAAAGGCTTAGTTGTTGTTGTTGTTGTTGTTGATAAGTAAAGCATGCTTAGGGTATTAATAACTATGGACCAGAACACTGATGTAGATATGAAG
The DNA here is from genome assembly GCA_036023115.1 of Brasenia schreberi. Lineage (NCBI taxonomy): Eukaryota > Viridiplantae > Streptophyta > Magnoliopsida > Nymphaeales > Cabombaceae > Brasenia > Brasenia schreberi. Next base: position 5,183,608 of record JAYKKT010000054.1, on the reverse strand, counting down.
TTCATTGAACAAAAAGCATTTATATGTAAGTTGATGTAAGAAGCCCAAACACCCTTTTCAGATCTTTTCCAGTTGAATTATATCCATTTTGATGAGTAAAGAATAACAAATCTATGCATATATACTGTGTAAGTCTGTCTTAGATATGTATATATAAATAATTAATAGATATTGTTGCAACATCTGCTAGTGCATATCCGGTGTTGTTTCAGATAGTCTTCCTTGGATGTCAATTCTTTCTTTGTTAAAGCTGTTAACATCCAACAACATATGGCTAAGCAACTAAGAATAACGATGGACCACCCTCTCTGATTGATTGCCTTAGTACCAACTTCTGAACTTTCTATAAAATTTCATGTGTCTCGAGGAAGGAAGAAGGGAAGCCTGGGAAGGATGAAAATTTCCAAATTCATTGCACATCATCTGATACATCAAGTCCAATGTGCCCATAGGACCTCCTATTCAGTAATTTCAACATTTAAGCACAGAACCAACATAAAATTTTATCTCCAACAGAAGCACAAAGATCTACCCTCAGAAAAAAATTCATATCATACCTCTGTTTGCCTAAATTTTAACAAAAGCAAACCGATTCGAAACAAAATTGGAGACAGAGAGAGAGACGCATGGGAGAGGTAAGTGGGCGAGAGAGGACAACGAAAGTAGGACCATGAGCTCCTATCTCAAGCAGGTGGCACTGCTTGAGCGCCCTCAACGCGTGCTTGATTGCCGGCGTTCCAACCTCATCCATGGAGTTTTGCCGATGGGGATGTGGGATTCAAGAACTTCTCTTTTCTTGGCTTACCCTCCGTCAAACCCCTTGGAATTCAGATTCAAGGGAAACGAAATCCACTGATAACTAAAGCGACTCCCACAAAGAAACGAGCTCTGCCTCAATCCCTTCTGCTTTCCGCCTACGGCTCTCTTCTTCTCTTCCTTATTGGTTATTCCTATTTCATTTTCTCGCTCATTTCCTTCTTCGTCTTTCTTGCTTCCTCTCGGAAATTAACCGATGTCAGAAATTCAAATTCTCGAACAACAACAAAAAGAAAAAAGGAATTGCATATCCCAACAGCATGCACACAGGGGGTATCCAGCTCATGATGGATGACCCTCCCTCATTTAAGTCTTTTAACCAGTGCCGGCTCATTTGGCTAAGGATCGACTCTCAACTTCAAGGTCAAAAGTTCAATACCCGAGGCATGCATCTGGCTTCAGACTCCCATTTACACCAAAAGAGTTGAGATGAAACAAGCTTTTGGTAGTAGGGCTCGGTTCAGCAACATGAAAGCTCACCATAAGAAATGTTTTAAAATTTTCACGTAAGTCATACTCTCATGATCATTATACTGGGTATTTATGAAGTATTTGATTACAAGGCCGAAAAGTTTGAGAGTGACTACTGATGAACATCATAATAAAATAAAAAGTAAGGTCATAAAATCTTGTTTTTAAATTGGCACCGAAGCCTATATTTAATTAATCATGACCTCACAATCAGACACCCCCTTGAAGGTTGTTTCATTTAAAACACGAAACAACTCTCTCAACTAAGTTCATCTTGGCTCATGAAAGGATATCGAGCTGTTCATGAACATATTACACTGGATGTTGTTCGGCTCACAGTAAGCTTGACTTGTTTAGATCGATAAATAAGCTGAGCAACCCACAATGGTTGTCCGGTTCGTTCGGCTAGCTTACCAACCCTATTCAACTTTTAAACCCTCACCTCAACCAGGTGATCTCGCGGTACTATTGGGACCGAGTTAAGGTCCAAACATGGCACGGCTCACTGCTGTTGACCGACTGAGTTAAGGCTGAACAGGACTAACCCATGCCCCCAAATCTTACCCATGGCATGAGAACTGCCTCAAAGGCATTGATGAGAAGGGGGTTCTTAATTTGGCACTCAATCAATCTAATAACAGCCAATCAGAAACTTCACCCAAGGAAGAGTTGTCCTTGGATCAATAGCTGCAACAAAATAAAGACATACACACATAATTGCATGTTTGAGTGGAACTCATCACTACGTTGTTTATAAAAGATTGACATTCATGCATGTGGGTAATTTCAGTTTGTGCTACAAAGTTTTTTGCTCAGGTAACTTTTATTTAGTACTTTGATTTGCAGCATTTATGAGCTATTAGCAATTTAAACGGCACTTTCAAAAGAAAACAATTTAGACCGATGTGGGCTTGGTTAGTAGGCTTGCATCTTTCTGGTAGGTTGGGGACGTGTATACCTACACAACCCAAACCTTAATAAGGTGGATACTGGTTCGTGTTTTCTTTTCTCGGGCAAAGACATTATATATATATATATATATATATATATATATATATATATATATATATATATATATATATATATATGACTTGTTCCCACCAACTAATGTCAAATTATTTCTTTTCAAAAATATGAGTGTAATATCATTATCATTCATATTTTTTTAGCTTTTTAAATTACCTCATGTCATGTAAAAGTAATACTCGGACATGAGCATGCAACATCCATGGTAGGCATGAACAAGTTTTCTTAATATATATATATATATATATATATATATATATATATGGATGTGTATGTTTGTAATATATATACATTGAGTGATTGAATCCTACCCATGGTTGACACAATTCACTCATACTTAACTATTACTTTTGAGTGATATGAGTATAATAAGTTTATTCTTGATAATTTCTTAAATACCTTACAACCTTTGATAATTAAACTTATGCCAAAAATAATGATTAGACATGAGTGAGCAGCACAAAAAGTAATTATCAAACATTAGTTCGCAGCACATGATATGTTTTCACACACACACACACACACATATATATATATATATGTGTGTGTGTGTGTGTTGGTATAGTTGTGCATTTTATCTCCATACCCAAACCTGATCGGGTTGGTAGATGGTGCACTTGGTCCTGACTATTGTTAGAGATCCCACCGCAAATGCAGTTGGGGAACATGGTTTTTAGTGTGGTTATAAGCATGATATACTAAATTACGATTCTCGTAGTGCATAAAGGAAAGTAGTTCATGCAATCCAATTGCTCTTACCTCATTAATTGTGGCATTCATTAGAGGATCAGTAAATCAGGACTCTGTAAATAAGATTCTTCAAACTACATTCTAAATATGGATTAAAGGGTGCTTCTTTTGGACACATTGCAATAAACATCAGAATTTTAATGGCATACGGACACACATATAATGCAAACGAGCAAAGATAAGATTGAAATGGAGTTGTCACGCTGCATTCAATCTTTTTGGGCAATAAATTGTTATTACTCTCATAGGAGTTATGACTATCATCGATCTTAAATGTGACATTAGTAATTTCATGATTAATTCTAATGATCTTTTACTCTATTTGTTTTTGGAGAACAATAGTGCAAACTTAGTAGTTTTTTTATTTTTAACTATTTTATTTTATATTTTAAAAGTTTTATATATTTGGGTCGTCCCTATGTATTTAAGCTAATTCACTAGCTGACTCAAACTCGCGATCTTGAGCTTATACTTGATTGAGTCAATCTTGGTTGTACCAAGCTAAAGTGACCTCGAGCTTAACTAGTTGACTTTATGAGCTTAACTAGTTGACTTTATGAGCTTAACAAGTTGAATTGAGTTTCTTCAAGCTTGACTTGGCTCTATGACACCACTCACCTCGGCTACATCGACTTGGCGAGGATGCCGAATCTATAAACTTGTTTCGGGTAGGGCGGACTTTAAAAAAAATCACTTTTTTCTGAAAATTTCAATATATAATTGAAAAATTTTAGAATTTCGTGTGGGCACCGGCCACAATGGATCCGCCAATGGCCAAATCCAACATCCTCGACATGTTTATTGTATTAGCTCTACTGTGTTCACAAAAAAGATTATAAGGATTGTCGACCCAAAACCCAAACCTCAATGATCAAAAGAACCAAACTGGTCACCCTTGAAAACTAGGATTTTGGAAAAGGAGAATAACTCAATTTCATAATATGGAGGGCGTCTGGAAACAAACTTCGACGTCCAAAACATTTTTGAATTTGACTTTACGGTCTAAATAGCTGTTGGGTCAAAAACTTGAAGAGCAAATTCGTACGTTAACACAAATTCTTTGCGTTGCTTGATTCTTTTGTTTTCGATTTTTTCAAGAATACATTATATGGGCACCAAAAGCAGAAAATAAAATAAAAACTTGAAGTGGGTATTCAATACGTTCAGAGTACTGTTCAGCCGACATTATGGTATTTTACGAGAAAGTGAAAATCTGCTCTCTCTCTCTCTCGGACTGTCGTTCTCTGTCGTATGCCTCCCTCTTCTTATTCTCTCAACCACCAAGGAATCTTTCAATAGAGATGGTCGTTATTTCTGCCAAATCCTGATTTTTCCTCTCCTTCTCCTTCATCTTCTTCATTTGGGGTTTTGTGACGATGGGGGGTGTAATGTCTTCCATGGCCGCAAAGTTCGCCTTCTTCCCACCGAACCCTCCTTCGTACAAGGTTGTTGAGGATGAATCTGGTAGTGGTTTGCACATGACCAACGTGCCCCACAGAGAGAATGTCGAAGTTCTGAGGCTGAAGACGAGGAAAGGAAACGGAATCATCGCCATGTATGTGCGCAATCCAATGGCCAATCTCACTTTGCTTTATTCTCACGGCAATGCGGCTGATTTGGGCCAGACGTACGAACACTTCGTGGAGTTGAGTATTCATCTGAGAGTTAATCTGATGGGGTACGCCTCTTCTTTTATTAGCCCTTCTCTACTCTTATGTTCAGGTCATGACATGCAATTGTTGGTTATATTGATCCAAAAGGTTTTTAGCATTTTCTTGTGATACGCCTTTGGACTTTTTTGGATTTTTGGCCTAGTGCATGTTGTTTGGTCCCAATGGGGCATAGAGTTGTTGATTGTTGGATCGAGGTAACTTTAACTTGTCATAATGGCTTTTAGCTTCTTTTTTTTAGTTATTATTTTCAGCAGGACTCGATTTTTTTATTAGTTTAAAATTAATTTTAGGTTCTGTTCTGGAATTTTCTATGACTTCCATTTGTCCTGTTGAACATTGTGGGTAAGATTTTGGTTGTGGAGTGCTTTCATGATCATGCTTTGTGAAGGTCCATTTCACTTGTTTGTGTTCTTGCTTCGATTTTGATTATGGAAAAAATCGAACTCATTCAGTTGCTAGGGTTTGGAAAAATATATTAGATGCATGTGGAGAAAAGACTTTTTTTGGATCAAATAATGGATGATCATTCATACATATTTTGAACTTCATTATAATAACTTATAATCTCTGAGCTAATTGACTTCTTGCGTACGCTTTTATACTGTATATAGCAAGGGAAGACAGCATATGTAATTGTCTCTCTGGAAGGTTTAACGGTCCATTTATTTTGTGTCCTTTAGTTCACGAAGCAGTTGATTCCTTCAAGAAACCTATAACCATTCTTATCATGTTGTGCTTTTCTTCTAGGATACGTTGATTACTTAAACCAACTCTTCTGAAATGGTTGATATGTTGCCCCACCAATTTAAGTACGATGTAACTGGTAAGAGAGTCAAAAGTTACTTATATTAGTAAATGAAAGCAGGAACTAAGATACTTTTGGAAAACAAAACACAGACCAAATAACGAATCACGTAACTGCATAAATAACAAAGGAGAAACCAAACTAGTGGTAGAAAAGAAACTCGAGCTGAAAAATCTTGTCGAACAAAAGATAAAGAGCATAATTGTTGCCCTCAGACAAACATATTAATGCTTTTATTATGACGTGAAAGTGAAACTTAAAAAGCTTATGACGGTAAAAACTGAAATAAAACAATACTGTAACTGTATTAAAGGATTAGGTTTTGACTTCCAGATGACAAAACCTTGTTTAATGTTATCTTCTACTTTTCTCTAGATGAGAGCTCTTTAAATAAGCTATAAGACACACATAAAAGGTGTATGTATACGAGAAAGCACATGAAAAGTATGTCAGTAGTATAACTACGGAAAAACATAAACTGAAAACAATATCATGATGTTTCCGGAGTAGAGAATTTGCTCCTCCAAAACAAGTTCCCGGAGGGTCGAACTTCCAAACTACGAGGACTTTGCAGTAAACATGAGGGAAACAACTTTACAATAGTTGACACTGGATATTCCACCATGGTGCAGAAACTGGGAATCAAATCGAACCACAAATCAAATTAAGGTTGTGGTGGCAACGGATTAAAGATGAACAAATGTAATCCTTGTTGCTATTCATAACTTCATATATAGTGCATTAAATTTCTGGTAAATTTGTATGTTCTGCCTGTGGAGGGTACCGTTATACGGTTGTAACCAAACCATGTGTTAGGAACCCTTGAGATCATTTATTTAACAGTTGATAATTTGGGTAGAAACATGTCTGTGGTCAGGTGTGAGTTTATGGGTCACTCCCATTTAGACTGTTGCACATTAAAATTGTAAATGGGTTATTTCCTATGAAGATATGCAATCCACAAGTCTTCTACTATAAACCTAGATGATAGAAGAGAACATTCCTTCAAAAAGGAAAAGAAAAGAATGCCAACTTAAATATTAGGAGAAATTGCATTTCATTTATTGGAAGGTAGAAATGCAGGATTTTCAATGTCTATTTGTAGACCCACTTAACTTATGATAAGATATGAAAATAAATTTTACTTTTAGAATCCTTCGTCAATGAATATGCCACTTGTTTAGCTTATTTTGGAAGTCTTCCACACTCCACAGAATAACTTCTCGACAAAGCTAACAACATAATGTTTTCTTGTCGATAATACATTCTTTTTTACTTCAAGAAATGTGCACACTCCTTGGTTACTTATCAAATTTGCAGTTCATGTACTTTACCATCTATAAAGACAGATAATCACTTTTGTTGCGTTGAAATGTTCTACGGCATTCTGAGTGACTTCCTTGAGGAAAAACGAATCCTACTGTAGAACTTATGCATGAACTCTGAAAACTTTGCAGTTGCTTTCTTTCTCCATGGTGCCTCGTTCTAATGCAGCTTCATGCCTATGAATTAGAGCATCATTTCTTTCAGTCATATGCTGAGGCAATATGAAATGTATATCTTAGATTTTATTTATGTTCTCTCTCTCATAATTTTTGTAATCCATGTTATAAAAATCTGATGAAGTTTTACGCTGGCTGTCGGAAGCCTAACACAACCCTCCTCTTTTATCCGGGCTTGGGACCGGCAATGCAAGGGTGATCCCTTACATGGGCGGAGTTTGTTTGTTTGTCTCTCTCTCTCTCTCTCAGTTATTATATTTGAATTTTCCTTGTACAGATATGATTATTCTGGGTATGGTCAGTCCTCTGGAAAGGTTAGTCTACAAAATTCAATCCTTTTGTTGTTTTCCGTTGATTATTTTTCTTCAGTAATGTATTGATTGTGTTGCCTTTCTTGTTAGCCAAGTGAGAGCAATACATATGCAGATATAGAAGCTGCTTATAATTGTCTTCGAGAAAAATATGGTGTAAAGGAGGAAAACATAATTCTTTATGGTCAGTCGGTTGGGAGTGGGCCAACAGTAGATCTGGCAAGTCACTTGTCTCAATTGAGAGCTGTTGTCCTGCACAGTCCTATACTTTCAGGCTTGCGTGTTATGTATCCTGTGAAACACACATATTGGTTTGATATTTACAAGGTCACTTTCTTACCAGAAAGCATGATTGTTTTTATTATCATTCATGACTGGCTCAACAGTGACAACCTTCATATTCTTCTTGTGCAGAACATTGACAAAATACCGCTTGTAACATGTCCCGTGTTGGTCATTCATGTAAGTAGCTTATTTTCCTTGTTACATATGGATATGGATTGTCCTGATTCATATGACAATCTGTCCTGATTCATGACAATCGTTTGTTTTCCTTCTTCGAATATCTTAGCATGAAAGAACCAAACTTTCCCTAATTTTATGATCAATTGTATCCCTTGTAGATATTGTTCCATTCCTAAATGAATTTGCGTTTGGATAAGGGTTTCTTCGTAAGAGCAAATTCCATCAAGCATTTGCGACTAAATTTACTTTGGAAGCAAAACCTGATATATCCTTTCATTGTTTCTTGACAGTCACAATGAATGGTCAACCTAATGCCATGAACCTGGAACTAGGAAATCATTTGAAAAATATTTTGTTTGACATGTTTGTGATGCTCAAATGCACCTGCCCAAGATGCTGAAATCAGCTCCTCTAAACCTGCCGTCAGCCACTTTTTCTTATTCTGAATAAACCCTAATCACTACTACTTATACTACTCTATCTAACTTGAATTCCTAAACTATCCCTGATTAGTACTAATTACTACAAAAGAAACATAACACATTAATACACCTAAATAACGTGAAATACAAGAAAACGACATCCTTTAACACTCCCCCTCAAGTTGGGTGAATGATGTTTATAACACCCAACTTGGATAATGTCTTCTTTAATTGTCTGCTGGTAGTAGCTTTGGTTAAGAAATCAGTCCTCTGTTTGATAGATTTAACATACTCCAGCTTGAATTCTTGGTTGATTATTTTCTCTCTGATGAAGTGACAATCAATCTCTATATGTTCGGTCATGCTCGTGGAAAATTGGGCTAGAAGCAATACGTAGCGCTTGCCCGATTATCACAAATTAATCTCATAATACCCCCCCCTCACAAAACTTCTCTTTCTCTCTCATGAGCCTCTTTAGCCATATTAGTTCACATGTAAGAGAGCTGCATACCACAACGCATATACTCGCTTTAGCACTTGATCTAGCACCATGACATTATGCTTTCTTACTCGCTACGATGAAATGAGAGTTACTTCCCAACAGAGAGACACAATATATTCTCGAGGTGGATCTTCTATCACGATGGTGAGACTCGCTCAATTTCAATCCGCATCAAGCAGTAGCGCTACAACTTTCCTTATTGCCTTCTGTTTTCATAAGAATCCCTTTTCCTCCCGTGGATCTCACTACACGATGTACCTAAGAATTTTGCATGACCATGTGATTCCCAATGATCAATACCTAAGGAGCATTTAGAAATCGATTTCTACCACACCAATGTACTAAGAAAAGTAGATGTGTCTCAGTAACAAGGCCATCGATAGCGTAAGTCTCTTCTTACTAATCTTCAGATGTCTATCCGGTGATCCGAAAATAGTTCAATCTTTTATCGTAGCTTGAGCTTAGTAGTTCGACGTTAGGATCCACGGGAGCTATCAATAGGGCGTTACAATTCAAAGACACTGCTTCTCCTAGTATGTCTAAGAGCATACTTGTCTTTGTGTGATGACCAAAGGAATTCGATTTTGACCGAGCAACCTTCAATGCCCAAAAAGTATTTTAGATTTGGGCTCCAAATCCTTTCGTCTCGAATGATGGTTTGGATGATGTTGCTTCAGATTTCGATACCATTCCGTCATGATCATTGCCTCGCTATGAGACATATGTCATCTACATAAACCACACCAGAGATACGTATTGGTCAGTGAAGAGTGTCGAAAGAACATACGTAGTGATCCACTTCACTTCTAATATTCTATATTTTGTAAACCAAGTTGAATCGTCCAAACCAACATCGTCAGATTGTTTAAGACCATATGGATGATTTGCAGTTTACAAACTCCCAAACCAAATCGTGTGAGATTGCTTAAGTCCATGTAGAGATCGGCGTAAGTTAGCGGCATCTTCCAAGTTTGGACTGCCCCGTGAAGCAACTAAATCTCAGGTGGTCGTTGCGCATGTATCTCTTCTTGTAATTCACTATGCAAGCAATGGCATTCTTGATGTCTAAATGGCGAAGCCGGCCAAGAGTTGAATTCATGCGCCTGCGGCGTTGTATAGAAACACTCGACCCAAGCCACTTAGCTAACATGAGAAAAAAGTATCACTGCATACTCAAGGCGCAAAAGTCCGATCTGTCTATCCTTTGGCTCACTAAGACGAAGCCCAAGATCCATCAACAAGACCATTAAAAATAACTACCTTACTGCTGTAGACCCAAATGACAACCCACAGCTGCTTTACCAAGAGTGTGCGGGACAAGTTCCCAAGTACCACTTCAGAGACCAAGGCACTTACGTGGGATTCCAAAGCTTTCATTTCGTCCGTCATTGCCATCGTCATCCCGCGGATAGTAAGTGTTTCACCCGAATAGAGTTTAGGAATAGAAACAGAGTAAGACCAAGGAAGAGGGACAAAGGCACACATTGAAATAAGAGAAATGACGATGATAACTACCAAATGACATAGTGGTGATGTGATTAGATTACACAGTGTAGAACTTGATACCTTGCACGAATAGCATAGCGGGCAACTCGGTGCGAGAATGGGGCGGAGCCTGAGAGTCCGATGGAGTGTAGTTACGAGTCACACAGACGGGGACCTGGATCTCATAACAGAGAATGTCTGCCTCGATCATCCTGGACGATGGAGACAAGAACAAGGCATGACGTGGTCTCCAATCGACGATGCATGTTGATCAATGGACGAGAAGTTATCAAAGTGGAGTAACTGGTCGATGTGAGCCGAGAACTGACTGAGCATACATGTAAAGAAGTCAGCGGACTGCTTTCTACATTGTGAGGTAGATGAAAGAATGGATCTGGTCTTCAAAGAAGTCGTCACATCTCCATTGCAAGACAAAGAAACAATTGTAGACGAAGGGAGTAGCACCCCGAATAACTTTTCGTAACAGAGCAAGTATCTCAAGGAAAAGACACTTAAGGGATTTGCACGAGTAGTGAGCTTTATCTTTTCCTAGAGACAGATCATGAACAAAACAAGTACAAACTAAAACACAAAGAGAAGAGGAATGGTAGATCCTATATGTAGAAATAACAAAGAATGTAGTACCGATTTTGGAGGACGTATGTTATATGCGTTAATAAGATTGTATGCGCTCATGATTACGTCGCTCCAAAACTAAGTTGGTGTATTGGAAGAAGGAGCAAGGTACGGTAGTTTCACTAGGTATATGACGATTTTTCTTTTCAGTGATTCCATTTTGTTGAGGAGTATAGGAACAAGAAGTCTGGTGGACTATACCATGTGTGTGTAAATACTATGTTAATTGCTTGCTAATGTACTCCCTCCCATTGTCTGAATGAAGGATTTTCACTGAAGTATTGAATTGGGTAAGTGAATTTACGTATAATTGGAAAAATTGACGAAACTTCAGACTTTGATTTCATTAAATATATAATTGTAAGGCGAGTACAATCGTTAATAAAGAAAACAAAGTATCTCTGACCAAATAAGGAAGTAACAGGACGAGGACCCCAAATATCTGAATGCAGGAGTTTAAAAGGTTGAGATCGTCTAGAGTCACTCAAAGGATAAGTAGCTCCTTGATGTTTCTCAAGCTGACAGACTTCACATTCAAACTGATTTTTATTGACTCTAAGATGAGGTAGAACATAAGAAAGTTTAGACACAGGTAAACGACCAAAGACGACAATGCCAAAGCCAAATCTTTGAATCCAGAATTGGTGCTGCTGAAGCTTTATAAGAAGTTCCATGCCGAAGATGATCATCCAAAATGTATAAGCTCCCTTGAAGTCTATCATGACCAAAGACTTTCCCCGTCTTCAGATCCTGAAACGCACGATCAGTGGGAGTAAAAGTTATACTACATTTCATGGTACGAGTCAATGAACTCACTGAAAGTAGATTAATTGGAAAACTGAGAACATGATAGACTGATGTTAAAGTAGCAAGACATGGGGGCACACTTCCGTGTCCAACCATATATGACTAAGAGCCATCTGCTAACTTAATAGGCTCTTGTTTTGGAAGAAGTTTGTACTCTGAAAAGTAAGATGATTCTCCTACCATATGATCTGTGACACCTGAATCGATAATCTAAGTCTTTGAATTAGAGTTAGATAAGTTATCCTTAACAATGTGAGTTGCCTGTACTACTGAAGTTTGAGAGGTAGATGGTTGAGACTGTCCATATAGTCTTTGTTTCGAGTCCTTTAATTCTCTTAATAAGTTCTTGCGCTCCATCTGTATTAGTCGTGATATTCTCAACAAAAAGAGCAGCGAGATTTCTGTTTTTATAATAGTCTGGTTTGCCATGTAATTCCCAACAGTATTCTTTGGAATGTCTGGATTTTCCACAATGAGAACATATGAGTTTTTCTTTTTCATCAGGATGAGATCTACCACGTCCTCATCCACGACATATCCTCCTCTTTCACGATAATGCGAATTCTCCTATTGTTTGAAGTGCATGTTGATCAGGAGCGTGAATATTATTCTTTTCAAGATTTCTTCAATCCTCTTCCCTGATTAATAATGAATATATTATTCTCAATGAGGGTAGTTTATCTCTTCCCAAGACATTTAGTTTTATTGATTCAAATTCTGAATTTACACCCCACAGTAAGTCAAATACCTTTTTCTTTTCAGTCTTTGCATTTCTTTCAGTTTGACATGAAGTGCATTTGATACTGGTGTAGTAATGAAGTTCATCCCAAAGTTCTCTAAGATCAGCATAGTAGTCACTGATAGAACGTGAGCCTTGTTTACAATTCCTGATCTTTTCCAAAATTTCATATTCTTTTGCTACATTATTCTTCCTGAAATAAGCCTCTGAAACTGCATACCAGATATCATAAGCTGATTCAAGAAATATAAATGTCTTTGCTATTGATGGAATCATGGACTGTACTAATCAATATGAGATTAGTGCATCTTCTCGTTGCCAAACAGGGAATCATGTATATCTGGAATGGGTGTCTGACTCATAAGATGAGCCCATCTCTCCTTTGCTATAATAGCCAGTTCCAGTGACGTGACCACTCCAAATAATTTCTTCCATCTAACCTTGTTGTGGTAATCTGAAAACTTTCTTCTTTTTCATTCATGGAGTGCACAGACATTGTGACTGGAGTTTCAACCGCCTTGCCTTTATTTGCTATAAATATTCAATTCAAAGACAAAGAACGAATATTCTTAGTATGATCCAACTCAATTCTGTCTTCTATACCATAAGATGATAAGGTAGAATATGGCTGCCACAAGTGTTCAGGATGAGGATGAGAGTTTCTTCACAAATAAGAATCGGTAAGTATTGGTTGTCTATGTGCCACAAGATGATAAGGTATAATATGGCCACCACCAAGTGTTCACGATTAGTATTTCATCACAAACAAGAATCGGTAATCCACTTTATGATAAAGATATCATACGACTGAATCATATGGCAACAATAAAGATTACGAGTAAGTATTGGCTGTCCACGATAATGACAGTCCACTAACTTATCCAATATAGGTACAAATTGTCTCTGAAATTTTGAAATAAGATCACGTCTGTGTTGATCTGTCCTCTTTGAACGTTTGTTATCTACTCTAGGGCACAATAAAAAAATATAGCTTGTTCACACCAAGGCTGTCCATGCCAGTGGGTGCAGTTACACAAAAAACATGTAGATCGTCCCTTGATTTGTGCAGAAAATCATCTTTTCAATCAGATTTCTTCACCAACATAAATCACAATCTTGAAACGACAAACACGCAGATTTTTGGCCCTTATAGGTTCTGATACCATATTAGAAGATAATTGCATTAATCAAAATGAAGATCACTTACAAAACCTACATTCCTCCAATCTTCCCAAGATGCTGAAATCGTCTCCTCTAAACCTGTCTTCAGCCACTTTTTCTTATTCTAAATAAACCCTAATCACTACTACTTATACTACCCTATCTAACTTGAATTCCTAAACTATCCCTAATTAGTACTAATTACTATAAAAGAAACATAACACATTAATACATCTAAATAACGTGAAATACAAGAAAACGACATCCTTTAACAGTATTGGACCATCAGAGTACCATGGCTGATCTGATACATCTGAACCATGACGTCTTATTGTCATTTACTTTTGCTTTACATTGAAGTGATCGCATCACATTTTGAGTGTTCTATGTGCTAGCTTTTTCACTAAAATTTTAAAACCAACATGAAGCTATGTCACTTATGAGTAGGAGCGTGGGTAAGGAGGATCATACAACAACCTCAATAATCATCATACGAGGGCACTGTTATGAGTGTTCTCTCTCTCTCTCATATACAGACACACCATAATCGAGGTCGGATCATATACATATATGTATGTATATATACATATACATATATACACATGTATACTTTACATACAGATGTATATACATGCATATTATACTTAACTTTCCATTAGATGAAAGAATGTTATTAAAAAACAAACTTTTTTAAAATTATAGCACTATAAAATTCTCTCATAAAATCTACAACTAAAAGTATATTCAAAATGATTAGCGCCATGTCAGATCCTGGAAGTATGGTGCGCTTGTGAGACCAACATCACCTGACACTCTATTAAAAGTGTACATAACATGAACACGAGGAAGAGATGGTGCTGTTAATAATGCTAAATTTCATAAGATGACTTGCCATTCGTTTTCCACCATTTTAAAAATTCTTGGGCATATATACAGTGATGCAATATATTGTAGCAGTAAATAAAATATGCTAAATGAACTTGTGAAGTTAGAACCGAAAATTTATGGCTTCATTGAAGCAAAGAAGTCGCTGGACTGCAACCCTTTACTGTCCTTAGTCTACAGAGGTAACTTTTGTATTAGTAGTCTATACTCATGTTGTTGCTGTTTGTTGCTCATTGGCAAGAGAGGTGAAGTGATGCAGCAGGTTTGACACTTAGATTATGCAGAACAGACACTTCAGCTGAAGTAGAGACATTGTTCACAAAAGTAACGAGACCCCCATAAAACTAGGATAGGGTTAACATCTGATCTTTATACTATTCTTGATGCAAAATAATGTCTCAAAATGCCCTTGTACGTATTTCTGCGACCCATGTACCGGAACGTTGTTTTTCCTAACACTTTGTTGCATCTGCTTTCTTTCCTCCTCTTCGCATTAGCTTGTGATAATAGTTTCACCTATATGTTGATGCCAATTCATCTTTAATGCAATTCCTAAACAGACGTGCTGGTGGTACCAAAAACTTTGTTATAGTTTTCTTTGTGTTCAAATGACAGATTGAGTCACACTATCAGTAATTGTTCTCTGACCCCTTTTTAGCAAATTTCTAGTTTATTTTGTTTTCACCATTTCTTCCACCCTTTACTTTTTCATCTGTATGTATTTCATATTTAAGTTCAAGTTAATTACTTGAATATCTTCAAGTTATTCTTGGGATAATAAAAATATGTTGGATAATCTCAATCAGAACACATCCTAACCATGGCAGGAGTTCAGTTTTTTCAGTTCGAAAAGGTAGATGTACTTTCTTTTGGGGCTTTCTTTGTTCGATAAATTGTGTAATCGCACATTGGATAATTGTAATTCTTTTATTGAATAGTTGTACGACTGAACATTATTTACTTGTAGTTCTTTTATTTTTTATCTGTTATTTTGATTGCATGCTTCTAAAATTACAGAGTTTTCTTTTTCTTTTTTCCCCAAAAGAAGCGCCAACATTTTCAGTGATTCAAAATTATATTCTTTTTGTTGTATGTTTTTACTTTGCTTTTAGTTGACTATCTTAGTCAAATTTGCTTAGACAAGCCTTGAGACATGCACTCAGCTTCAGCTTGTTCTCACTGGTCCAGCTATGAGTGTGCGGTTTCAGCAGTAAATGAATAAGAAAATCAATATGAAGACCATTATCATTTTATTTGACCATAATCAATGTACCCTTGATTGTGCAAATACGTTTGTCCTATTGAGATTTTTATTCATGAAATGTTGTCACTCATGCATCATTATACTGGCATAGATTGTTCACGATGTAATCTTCTGTTCTCTTAGGTTTTCCATGGCTTCATACATGACCCACTGCTGTTATTAACAAGGATTTCGCCTAGCTTGTCTGCAAAAGGAATGCAGTATCTTGATGGTCGTTTGAGCATGTGCCTTTTATATTGATTCTATGTATATCTTGAATGAGGTATGCAACTCCAGGGATGAATGGAAAAAGAATGTTGTGGTTTCTGCTATAGAAATGAACTCAGGTCAGGCTTTGAGCCTATGTGCCTACAATTTCCTCTGATTGACAGTTCCTCCCTGTTCATTTGCTCCTCCACCGTAGATGGTTCAACTACGCCTGGTATGGATCTTTTGTGTATAATCTTGCATAATCTCGAATGTTATGAGCTGTTGCTACGGTCTTATGGCTAAAACAATTTGGTTGGTTGTCCCGTTCATTGCCCTAGCTATCATCATCATGAACCCTTACCATCCTCTTGCTCCACTCTTGATGAGTAGGCTTCTCGTTTATCTTTCCCTTGTAGTAGTGATGGAACACAGTAGGGTTCGGTGGTGCTGATGCAAAATAATGCGATTTTTCATATATTGTTGGTGATATGGTTTCCACTGTGAACTAGACATTCACCTCACCCGAAATAAGTACATAGATTTTGTAGTTGATGCATATGGCTTTAAACTCATCATGCAGGGGACATCTGACGATGTGGTTGATTACTCTCATGGAAAACAACTCTGGGAACTATGCAAAGAGAAGTATGAACCTTTATGGCTTAATGGAGGAAATCACTGTGACCTTGAGCTTTACCCTGAATACATCAGACATCTCAGGAAGTTTGTATCAACCATTGAGAAATCACAACTTCATGGTGGTTCGTGGAAAAGCACCGACAGGTTTGAGCCAGCCAGGAGGAGCATTGATCATCTCAAGGAACCAAGAAAGAGCACGGACCAAAGAGAGAAATCGAGGCGTAGCACGGACAAACCGCCAAAACCCAGTAGATATCTAAATTCTAATGCTGAGAATGCTGAGAATCTTAAAGACTCTATCAGCCAGTTTGAGAAATCACGCAGGAGTGTAGATCAATATTACAGACCAAAGAAGTCCATGGAAATGCTCGACAAGGCCAGGAAAAGTGTTGATTTCTTGGATAGAATACGAGTAGGATAATAGCATGCAAGAATTGTTGTAAATCATGTTGTTTTATGGGAAATTATAAGTAAAACATTTATTATTCGTAGCTTGTTTGTAGCCCCAACAAAAAGAGAGGTCTCACGGCTTCTTGTCTAATCCATGAAACAGTATACCAATAGAAAAGGTTCCTTGCTGGTTAAAAGTAGCTTTTTTGATTGAATCAGTCCAACCACTGAAGGAAGAGTTGAGGGGCTATATGGTTGGATATTTTAGAAATTTCCAATTTCTCAACAAAAGTAGGTTATGAGATATATGGCCTAATTATCACACGATGCTTTGGTGAAGAAAACTCCGTTAAAGGATAACCCTTGCATTATCGGTCTCTAAGTCCGGATAATGGAGGAGGGTTGCATTTGTCAGATTTATCAATCATAAATTCTAGACATTATGTAGTTAGCATGTCACACGATCGAGTTTTACGAAAAGAAAAAACCAATTTACTTGATCTCATCTAGTAAGAGAAAAATGCTTAGTTGTATGTTTTGGTGAAGAAACAAGATATATAGAAAGTTCACATGTTCTACTGACATTGATCCGAATCATTTACTCAAAGAAGGAAAGAGAACTTGGATTCAAGCATCAAAATGAGCACCCTTAATCTACATCCTTGCTGTAATTATCTTGGGAACAACCTGTTTTGGGGTTTGTTTTGATGAGAGAATATCCTAAGGTGGTTTGGACGTATAAAAAGAAGATCAAATGAAAACCTTTAAGAAAGTATGAAAAACTAAATTTTGAAAGTATTAAAAGAGGTAGAAAACCACAAAAATGTTGGAAAGAAACAATAAAGAATGATGTAGCTTATTGTGAGTTAACTGAAAAGGGTGCCAAAACAGGCACCGTACTTGCAATAAGAGCATGAACAGCCATAAAAATTGTTGCATCGCCCGTCAACAAAACTGGTCGAGAAGAATTATGATATAATTATTAAATACATACTCCAAATTACTGAGGGTACACTCTTTTCCATAATACTCCAAATTACTAAGGGTACACTCTTTTCCATAATGCTCATGTTTACCCAACACATTTCACTCTATCCCGACTCTTCTTGCTCTCTTCTGTATTACAGGAACTACTCAGAGCTTGCTCATCACCGTCTCTCTATCCTTTCTTCAGGTTCTCTCTCTCTCTCTTATGTGTAGTGGAAACCGACCATTGAAACCCACAATCCCTCTCTCTCTCTCTCTCTCTCTCTCTCTCTCTCTCTCTCTCTCTCGTCTGTCATTGGAGTCCGTTCGTTGTCCCTCTCTCCTCTCCCATCTCTTCCTGCTCCATTCACTCTTTCACATTATTGCCTGGTTTCCCTCTCCTTTCCATCTCTCTTTTTCTTAGCTTTGAAAAAGAAAAAAGGGACAACGAGCCTTTGGTGAATCTCATTTACAAGGGAAATGCATTATGGACGCGCCTCCTATTCAGGAGAAACACACGCAGAACACGCCTCCTTGAGTAAAAAAAAGAAGCATATTTTATGTAGTACGGATAATATGGAAATTTTTAACTATAAAGGGTATGCCCTTAGTAAACAGGATGCGTCTTTGGCAATGCGAATGAAACCCATTTTTACGATGTGAAATGGATTCTCATGTGAGAGGAAATCCTCTCAATGCCTCATTAGCCGTATGTAATTATGCCTAAATGCGGTAAACTAGAATTTCACGACATCTACGTCCTCACCGGACTCCCGGAGAGCTATTGTTATATGCATTCCCATATCTTTTGTGTATTATTGATCAAGACTTGCAAATAAGAACCAAATTAATTTGGACTGGCTAGCTTGTGCTGCTCTCTTGTGCCTTAAAGTTGGGTTTTTTCCAGCTTTTTTTTACGAGATCGGCGACCTGATCGAGTTCTGGCCCGGTCAGTTGACACCCGTAGAAATGGGGTGTTAGTTTTTATTTCAACAATACTCCCCTGCATTGAAAGTATTCGTTATATACACTGGCATATTCAAGTCAATATTGAGTATTCAATACATTACCGGATCTAACACAGTCTATGGTCCATTTGTAGTCTAGTAGCGTGGCCACACTACAGTGATTGTGAGCCATGAAGTTTTCTTGTGTGGGCACAATGATCCTTTTGACCCAGGTTGCATGAACCCAAGATCCAAATTGCAATTCTTGGTGCAGGGAAGAAAGGTCTAGAGTGCACCCCTATAAGACTAGGTTGGTTAGCAGTCTAGGTGAACTCCATTCATTGTAGGGGAGACCAAGCTTGAGCTAGGCCCAGGTCATGCCGACAACTTTTAAGGACAAACTGGTTCCAGATCCATATCAAATTGGATGTAAGAGTTTGGATCCAACTAATTGGACACCAGGGTCGCATGGTTCGGTTTTAAATTGGTTAGAAAAGAGAAAAAACTATATCCAATCTAAAATCACTAACTCGCTTGTCAAACTTAAAGCCTAAGGTCACTCAAGGTGATTGCTCACCTCCCAAGGGGGGCTTGATTGACAAGTTAAAGGTCACGAGTTCAATACCTGAAACGTTTCGACCATTGACAATAATCACCCAATTAGTGGGATTACCTTCCCTCCCCACCTTTCCACCACCACACACATGTGCGCGCACGCTAGGTAGGCTTCCCTTATAGGGTAAACATAAGGCTCAATGGAAACTTGTGGTCTACAACACGCTAGTCGAGAGCCTCGTCAGGTGAGCTAACGGCCCCAAGTGCAACTTAATATTTTATAGGGGTGTAATACTCTAAATATTAATGCAGTAGGTCCTACTAAACATGACCAGTTCGGTTTACCTAGAACCAAGAACCGTAACCAAAGCAAGATTAAGTCGATTTCACTTCCTGTTTAGATCTTAAACCATTTGGAACTGAAAATTTATTGATTTTTAAAAAATTGATAAAAGTATTTAGAAATAATGGAACTGGCAATTGTTGGGTCCTCCCTGGTTCCGGTTCATGACCGGTTCAAAAACAGCCATATCTAGGTCCCATTTCTAAAATGAACAGAGGGAAAAGGTGAGTAAGACGGATGACTTTTGGGGGGAGTCCTCATGTCCACTCCCTATGGGAAATCCACCAAGCGTAGCAACAAAAAACTTGCTAAGGAAGGAAGAAGGCCAGCCAATACGAGTTCAGCAGCACATGCAGCTTTCTCATTTAGCTTAAATAGGCTAATGAGCCACCCGCCATGAGTCAAACCCATATCGAACCTACTCATGGGCGGGGCGAGGCGGCGGTCTCACCCAAAATCCAATGATCCAAAAAAAAAGTCGATACAAGAGGCCTGAATTTCTTGAAGGATTATATGAACTGTCTCACCTGACTTTCTTCAATTGAATTTCGCCTCGTCCAAAAGGATTTTCTGCCCTCTACCACTGAGTCAAGAAAGCCAAATCGAGAACAAAAGAGTGAGTTACAATGTTTGGTCGATTCAAGTAGTTCGAGTCTTGTTTGTAAATGGAGCAAACCAGCTTAGGAGAGTTTTGGATCGTGTTCGCACTGGATTAGCCAAAGTTCTCTCGGAGTTGGGATAGTGGTCTGAGTTAAAAAAAAGAAAGACGGAAAAGAGAAGATGAAGATGAGCTACAGTGAGTTTTGGAAGCAAGTGTGCTGCTTTACAAATCGGGTTATCAGTTTCAATTGGATCTTCCTATCCAGACCCGATCAACTAACCGTATTGTTTGGCCCTTCTATTTAAACAGGCTTCCTCATTCCCCGATTTCGGCTGTCGCACCTACGCCCTCCCACATGGCGGTGCTTCGCTTTCTCGGTTGCTCCTCCGTCACAGACGATCCGAAGTCTCCGGCGAATACCATGCATTTTCCTGCTAGTTCCCTCAACTCTGACGGAACCTGTGACCTCCTCTTCCCTCAATCCAGCCTCCATTCCGTCCCTTCCCCGGAATACTTCCCAGCCACCGCACCAAAAGCTTCCTTCGTTTCCTCCGGCCGAGTACCATTCGGCGCTGTTCAATCCCTTGCTGCCTCCTCATGTTCCGTCCTTGCTGGCACCGCTTCCGGCGAGCTTCTCCGCTTCCCGAACGCTGGAAACCTATCGGAATTGGAATCCGTAGCTTGCACCTCTGATAGAGGAGCGGTGAAGGCAATAGTCATATCCGCCGGAAAGGTCTTCACAGCACACCAGGACGGCCGCATCCGAGTTTGGGAAGGGAAGGAAAAGTTGCACCGAGTCGCCACGCTTCCGACCGCCTCGGATCGCGCGTTCCGGTATCTCCTTCCTCGCGACCACGTTAGAGTTCGACGGCACCGGACGAGCCTCTGGATCAACCACGTCGACGCCGTGTCGGCCCTTGCCGTTCGCGGTGACCTCCTCTATTCCGTCTCGTGGGACCGGACGCTCAAGATCTGGCAAGCATCGGACTTCCGCTGCATCGAATCGGTCCGGGCCCACGACGACGCCATCAACGCCCTCGCCGTATCGAACGACGGCACGGTCTACACCGGCTCGGCCGATACGCGGATCCGGGTCTGGGCGAGGTCAAGCGGCCACAAGAAGCACTCTCTCGTGGCGACCCTCGAAAGGCACCGATCAGCGGTCAACGCACTCGCACTGAGCCCAGATGCTTCGGTTCTTTACTCAGGCGCATGCGATCAGTCCATCTTGGTCTGGGAGAGGCAGGAGACCGCGCAGCACATGGTCGTCGTGGGTGCACTCCGCGGGCACAAGCAGGCGGTGCTCTGCCTGGCGTTCGAGGCTGGGCTCCTGGTCAGCGGTTCGGCTGACCAGACGATCAGGGTATGGCAGAAGGGTTCGAACAATTCGTACAGCTCGATTGCAGTGCTTGACGGGCATGAGCGCCCGGTCAAGTCGTTGGCCGTGGTCCCGACAACCGAGCCCTCTTTTGGGTCAGTCTTAGTTTACAGCGGCAGCTTGAACGGTGAAGTCAAGGCCTGGGGGCTCTCACAGCCCGACGTTTCAAACTCCAAATTAAGGAATTAATCAAGGTTTTGAAGTACACAAACGAGGAATGGTTGACTAACCAATCAATTAACACAATCATAGATTTTAGCCCAACGGCAGTGCGCTTTGAGGCCCCTCGCTCCTGGTGAGGAGTTCGACTCCCAAAAAGGAAAGAAGAGAATCGTCGCTTTTAACCTGTCCAGTTTCATTTTCTTAACAGTCCTAACCGCGTCTTGAACACTCAGCTACCTCACTTGAACTAATATCACAAAATTTGTTGGCAAGATCTCAGCCCAAGCTGTTGGAATAGGTTTAGCATTCGACGACAGATGACGGAGTCTTGGAGATTTTTCTATCAAATGGAGGAATCCGGCAGCTCGTAAGAGTTGTCCGGCGGAGTAAAGTTTTTCTTTTCTTTTTTGAGGTGAGAGCCCTTTCCTTTTCAGTTATCAGCTTGTGCATGTAATCTGTTTAGTGACAAAGTTTTTGTATGAGATGTTATCGAATGAGAGTAGATGCTTCGAGAGCAGCCTTTACATGTTACAATGAAATGATCATTCTCGGCTCGGGTAACGGCTACCTAGGAGAGGCCGAATAAATAACGGACAGCTGTTACCGGACCATCCGTTATCACTCCCAGATGAGAGAAGTCACGAGAGGAAAAAGCGAGACCACGGGAGAGCGAGTACCTATAAAAAGGCAACCATTTACAAGTCTATACATAGACACAGATACAAATTCACAAATTCACAGTGATATAGAAAAACACAGTCGTCTGAGAAAACCCTCGTGTGAAAACCTCATGACATCTTCAACATCCGCTACGCTCACTAAACCTCCGATGACCCAGAAGACCAAAAAGGTAAGCGTCGAAAATCCCTTCAGTAGTATCAGGGCCAGGTTCCCTGCAAAAAAAAAAAAATAGAGAGAAGAGGGTTAGAATTTTTTTTTTTAGAACCAGAGGCAAAGCCAGAGGCCAATCGGAGGAAAGCCTAAAGGCAAAACCAGAGGCAAGCCGGCGGAAAGCCCCAAAGACAAAGCTAGAGACAAGCCGGCGGAAAGCCCCAAAGGCAAAACCAGAGGCAGGCCGTCAGAAAGCCACAAAAAGCAAAACCAGAGGAAAGCCCCAAAAGGCAAAACAACGGCAAGCAGGAAAAAGCCCGAAGGCGAGACGAACAGCAGCCGGCTGGATTGCCTGAAAGAAGAAGAACCCGACAACCGACGCCGACGGTTAGCCATCGGCAGAATCCCTCTCTCTCCCGCTCTCTCCCTCTCTCTCTCTCTCTCTTAAAAAATCCTGTAGAAGTTTTTTATTTTTTGCTTTTATAGCGATATAAATAATAAAAAAAAAAAACCTGCGATTTTCAGAAAATCACGATGAGAAAACCAGTGGTTTTCAAAACCGCCGTCGGTTTCCCGAAAACCACTAGCGAGAGAAAGACAGAACTGCCCCCCATCGTTTTCTGATTATTACGAAATTATCATGGTAAAAGGACAGGTTTAACCCTTTGTCATTTTTTAAAATTACAAAAATACTGGGGGCTGTTAATTTATGGTATTATCCAACCCGGTTTGGAAAATATCATTTCTGCCATTCAGTCAAAAGACAGGTTTACCCTTATTTCTTTTAGAAAACCACAAATTCACCTTGAGAGTTATAATTATGATTTTAACCCCGATCAGTTACGAATTTTACAAGAATACCAAATAATGATTTTACGAGTTTGTCCTTGTGATTTTACAAAAATACAAAAAGGGACAAATAAGTAAAATTATAGATTTATCCATTAGTATTCGTTTAAGGGTTTAGAGGTAGAAAAACCCTTAGAAAAATTATTAGTTTTTTCAATTCTGCATCAAGTTAACGTGTTTCTTGCTCTGTGCTTTTTCTTTGTTTCCTTTAGAAAGAAAAAGACCGCTTGCTTAATATTTTTGCCAAACAAAAATGAGTTCTAGGATATGTGTATCCGAACTGGCAAAAACATAGAAACTAAATGGTCTGAACTTCTAGACATGGAAGAGAATAATCTCGTTAGCTCTAACACTAGAAGGTGTAGAGTATGTGTTAAAGGAAACAGTGCGTCCTCCACCACCAGACGCAAATCAACAACAGTTAGAAATGTATAAAACATTTCTAAAAGATGATACCATAGCAAAAACTGTAATGTTAACTTATATGGAGGATAACCTGATTAGAGTCTTTGAAGAATTTGAGACTGCAAAAGAGCTGTTTGACTCGTTAATAGCTAAGTATGATACAACTGCAAAGTTGCATGTGCAGTTACTACTACAAAAATACAACTCCTTTAGAATGAAAGAAGGAGAAAATGTAGTATAACATGTAAATCATATGCTGGTAATGGCTAGGGATTTAGTCGTAACAAAATCAATCATCCCCGAACCAATACAGATATCAACTATACTGAACAGTCTACCTCCATCATGGAATATGGTCACCATTGCCTTAAGGTTAGGGTCTGAAATCAACCTTTCGAAATTGCTCCTAAAGCTAGCAATTGAGGAAGAACACATGCTCAAAAACAAAAAGAAAAAACTGCTAGTAGTCTAGGATGAGTTGGCATCTAGCTCCAAATCCAACCAGAAAAAGAAACCAAATAAAAAGTTTGGCAAGAATAACAAGAAAGGCGGTCAAGCTTTTAATAAATCATAAGAAACCCCTTCCCGGATCAAGTGCTTCAACTGTGGAAAGATGAGGCACTACAAGAGGGACTGCCGCAACAAGAAAGGTGGAGGAAACAACCCACAGCGTGAACAATCGAAGAAGTAGGACATAATCTGTGTAATTTCAGAATGCCTATACTTGGACCGCCCAGTTACAGGTTGGTGGATAGACTCCGAAGCTACAAGACACATCTCAAAAACCAAGGAAGGGGCAATTGATCTAAAGGAATATCAACCCGAAGAACATTGTGTGTACATGGGAAACAATACTTTTTCAGATGTTTTGGGTATTGGATCCTTTAGGATATTTGTACAAGGCAAACCAATTGTACTGACCGATATGTTAATTGTGCCATCTATAAGGCGCAATCTGGTCTCGGTCCCTACCTTAGTAAAGAAAGGTTTTGAAGTTAGGTTTGTAACTAACAAGGTGACTGTGGGAAAATATGGGAGAATCTTATTATCAGGAGAACTTGATGTAGAACATGGACTGTTCAAGTTATCCGATAATGAAAATCATCAATCTTCTGTTTATATTGAAAGTGTCTTTTCTATTGATGTGAATATGTGGCATAAACGCCTAGGGCATATAAGTCTGGAAAAGTTGAGAAAATTATCCAACTTTGACTTATTACCCGAATTTGAGGAAAAGACTTTCAACAAATGTGAAGCTTGCATACAAGGAAAAATGATAAGGAAAGTCTTTCTCAAGGAAACAAAAAGGGTAACAACCCTGTTAGAGATTATTCACACAGATTTATGTGGACCTTTCAGAGTAAAGACACATCGAGTAAAGGGTTACTTTATAACCTTTGTCGATGATTACTCTAGATATATGTATATATATCTTTTAGCACATAAATCAGAGGCACTTGAAGCATTTAAAGAATATAAACAAGAAGTGGAAAATCAATTGGGGCATACTATCAAAGTCTTGAAATCAGACAGAGGAGGTGAGAATACCTCAGCAAAATTTTTAGAATTCTGTAAAGACTTTGGTATTACTAAACAAAATACAATGCCTAAAACACCTCAACAAAATGGTGTAGCTGAAAGATACAATAGAACCTTATTGAATATGACAAGGTCTATGATTATTGATGCCTCTCTACCAAGGGTCTTTTGGGGAGAAGCGATAAGTACAGCTGTTTACGTGCTCAACAGAGTACCATGTAAAGCTGTGTTCACTACACCATATGAGATGTGGTTTGGGAGAAAACCCAACCTAGGTCATCTCAAGAGATGGGGATATTTTGCATATGCCAAGATCCTTGAACAGTCTAGAAATAAACTAGACAGTAGGTCCTTGAGGTGTATATTTATTGGATATCCAAAAGGTTCAAAAGGATATCGGTTCTATCATAAGGACCAAGGACTCATTGAAAGCAGAGATGTTGAATTCTTAGAAGATTCTAAGAATGACATTCGGGAAAACAATGAAGAGTGTGTTGATGATTTGGTAGATTTTGAGCAATCATCTTTTGAGCCCATAGAAGGACTTCCTGAAACTATCGATACCTTAATTGGACATAAGAGGCCAAGAGCCACTCCATCCAATTTAAAGGATTATCACACTTATCTCTTAAAAGAAGTGTGTAATTTGGTAGATTTAGATGAATTGACTGATAACTTGACTTATCAGCAAGTAATGAATTCATCAGAAGCAATAGACTGGGAGAAAGCCATGGATGAATTAATTGAATCCATTGAGAAAAACCAAGTCTGAGAATTGGTTGATTTGCCAAAAGGAAGAAAAGCTATACGCTGTAAATGGGTTCTGAAAAAAAAATATAAGGTCGATGGTACAATTGACAAGTTTAAAGCGAGGTTGGTTGCAAAAGGTTTTTCGTAAAAGGAAGTGATAGACTAAGTTGAGACATATTCCCCAGTTGCGAAATTTGCATCCATACGTATAATCCTGGCAATATCTGCATACTATGATTTGAATTTATATCAGTTAGATGTAAAGACCACATTTCTAAATGGCGACTTAGAAGAAATCATATACATGCAGCAACCCGAAGGATTTGTGATTGAAGGCCAAGAAGATAAAGTGTATAAGTTGAAAAAATCCCTATATGGCCTAAAACAATCACCTCGCCAATGGTATTTGACTTTTCAAAATGCCATTATAGAACTTGGGTTTATGGCTAACAAACTTGATCACTGTGTTTATGTTTGGAACAGTGGGAGCCACTTTGTCATCTTATCTTTGTATGTTGATGACATATTGTTGACTAGAAATGACAATGAAATGATTGTCAAAACCAAGTCATGGTTGAACTCCAAGTTCGAAATGAAGGATATGGGAGAAGCATCCTATATCTTGGGTATAAAGATCTCTCGAGATAGAGGATCTAGACTCTTATGCCTAAGTCAAGAGAGATATATAGACTATATCCTCAAGAAGTTCAAAATGGGTGAATGCAAGTCTGCAAATACACCTGTTGCAAAAGGGGTGAAACTAAGTAAGGCTGATTGTCTCGGTGAACTAGACGATAAGCCTAATGTTCCTTATGCTCAAGCTGTTGGCAGCTTAATGTATGCTATGTTGTGTATAAGACTTGATATCAGCTTTGCTGTTGGTCTTATCAGTAGATATCAAGGTAATCCAGCTTGGCAGCATTGGATAGCTGTAAAAAGGATTCTAAGATATCTTAAAGGAACAAAGGACTTGAAACTATGTTTTCAAGCAAATGAACTAGAAGTGGTAGGATACTCAGATGCTGACTTTGTTGGGAACAAAGATGACAGCAAATCAATCTCAAGACAAATATTCTTATTTCGAGGTGGTGCTGTTTCTTGGGCATGTAAGAAACAGGGCTGTGTAGTATTGCATACACAGGAAGCTGAGTATATTGCTTGTTGTATGGCTGCAACAAGTGCTGTCTGGATAAGCCGCTTCATATGTGATTTGAAGCTGGAAATAACAGATGAGTCGGTGGTTATCTATTGCGATAACAATGCAGCAATTACTCTTATTAAGAGTGGAGCATATTGCTTAAAAAGCAAGCATATAATGGTAAAATACCACTATGTTCATGATATGGTTATGAGAAAGGAAATATCCATCTCATACATGCCAACAGAAGACATGTTAGCAGACCCCTTAACCAAAGGCATAACGAAAGAACTCTTCTCAAAACATGTTAGAAACATGGGTTTGAGATATGTTGTATAGGTAAACAACCATACAACGGGTGATTTGTTGTGTAGGGAAATAACCACACAACAGGTTCTCATTGCAATAGTAATCAGGAATCGACATAACTAGTGAAAACCCTAGGAAAGTGGGAGGAAAACCAGTATGTCGATACACTTGGCTCGAATGGCCAAGTGGGAGATGTTACAATGAAATGGCCATTCTCGGCTCAGTTCGTCCAGCCGTTACCTGAGGAGAGGCCGGATAAGTAACGGACAGCCGTTACCGAAAAATCAGATAACGGCCATCCGTTATCACTCCCAAACGAGGAAAGCCATGAGAGGAAAAAGCCAGACGACGGGAGAGCGGGTGCCTATAAAAAGGCAACCATTTACAAGGATATACACCACATATACAAATTCACAGATTCACAGTGATATAGAAAAACACCGTCGTCTGAGAACTCGCGACATCTTCAACATCCGCTGCGCTCACTGAACCTCCGACGACCCAGAAGACCGGAAAGATAAGCGTCGAAAATCCCTTCATTACATTGGCCTTGTTTTGATGCAGGAAGCAATGGATATGGAGGGTCATATGAGGCAAAAGCGTGCATGGATTCTGACGTCCGGTTAACTTCAGAAAAAGTCGAATAACTAAAGAGGCGTTGATCATCAAGATACTGGTCCTGACTGTCATCATCTTGAAGTTGGTGGTACCAGTGGTTGAGATAACACACATACACACAGAGTAGAAGCTATATCATGAGCTTGTCCTTCTGCTGCTGCGGACACAACTGAGGTCCGGATTGTGTTTGCTTTAGCTGAATAGAAATCGTGATCTTATGTTTTATAACCAGGAATTTGATGATTCAGAACCTGAATGTTTTGACAGTGGCAGGTAGAAGCAACCAACCAGGTTCAATTGTGATCATTTAATAGTATCAGCCATTCTCAGAACTCTCAGAGATGATTGATTCTTCACTGATGGTCTCAGTTTCGATTGAAGGAAGGAACCGAGTTCTTTTACTTTGATGACGACCCACTTCGAGAAGGAAGAGTAACTTCAATGAGTGCAACAGTATTTGCCAAAGAAACGAAGTGGGCTTGTGCTTGATATCATTTTCTCATTTCAAAAGAAGAAAAGAAGAAATTCACCTTCTCTCTCATGAATTTCTTTTGTGGTCTGCAGGCAGTTGGGGAGGATAGAAATGGAAAGTGTCTCGTCACTTTGTTGCGTCATATTCTGAGCATTTTATCATGTGTAGTTGTGCTTCCAAGAGGACCTCTCTTATTGTTTGCTTCACTTATAGTGGAAGAGAATTTCTACAATAGTTTACTATATTCAACAACTTGCATGAGACGACACTTGCCCTGCTTTGTAATAAAATACTTATATCTATCCTTTTCATTGTCTGCTTCTAGAATTTCAACATGGGTAGGCTGCCCGCTGGTGTGCAGCTAGGTAGGGTTTGGTTTGAACATGGAATGCATGTAGGAACGACGGAAGATGTCGGGCTGTAGAAGTTTTGACTTCTTAAAGTTTGAATATATTATTCCTTAGTCTCTCAAGTCTCAACATAACAACCTGCGAGAATCGGTACTTGAAATCCTTTTTCTCTGTACTGTAAGAATATATATATATATATAAAGAAACAAACGCAAAGCAATATGAAAGGAGAAGTTTCTGCTGGACGAGATGGTAATGAATGCAACAGTCGATAATAATTTAATTTTTGGCAATTGATATGCCCACGCCTCTTTTACTATTCACTTACTTTTTTTTTACAATGATTTCAATTTTTCTCTTATTAAAGTCCGAAAATTACCTTGATACATTTGACCGTACGAATCTTTTTCTTTCTTATGGGTGATCATCTCATATCATTCTTTCGGTGACCCGATCCACTGTACCATATTGATCCATCTACTATCTTATAGTGCTTCGAACATGATAAAAAAAAGAAAGAAGAAAGAAAATAAAAGAGAAAGGGAGAAAGAGCCAATTTGAAGAGAGTTTCAATGATTTGGTGAGTTATTTCATTGATTTGTTGTATTTTTATTATTTAATTGATATATTGATTTCATTTTCGATCGAAATCAAAATGAAATGATGAGTAAAGTTTTTTATTCGAAACACGGCTAAGGAGTGTCTCCCTCTTATACCCCGCTTCAAATAGGGAATTTGACAATGTTTTTTATTTTCTTGGTTTTTTTGTATTAAATTTTGTTTTTCTTTTCTTCTTCTTC
The DNA here is from genome assembly GCA_036023115.1 of Brasenia schreberi. Taxonomy (NCBI): domain Eukaryota; kingdom Viridiplantae; phylum Streptophyta; class Magnoliopsida; order Nymphaeales; family Cabombaceae; genus Brasenia; species Brasenia schreberi. The sequence goes on along the minus strand of JAYKKT010000054.1, from coordinate 5,153,657 downwards.
TTTTTCTTGTTATTGATTTTTTCTTAATTCTTCTAGAATTTGGTGGGAGAGGAGAGAAACTGATGAGGAGTAATTTTGGTATTAAAAAAAGGAGGGTGAAAATAGTAAGGTGTGCATTTAGTTATCTTCTCATTTTTAACCTTTCGGGTATACCAAAAATGATAGTATGTAGGTGCATCCCATCCCTAAGCATAGTGACTGATCGGAAGCCTCGTGTAGAGTTCTTTATTTATATATATATAGAGAGAAATTAGTTCATATACACATTCATCTATGCTTAAACATTATCAAAGGTTTCAACCATTAAATTAGTAAGATCAAAGGTTAAATTTCAAATTTCAGTGATGCTTTTTGTAGGTGCAATGTTGGTTTTTGTTTTAAAGATCTCAATGTTAATCCTTATGAAACATTAGAGCATGAGTGAACGTTCTCTCTCTATATATATAAAACTTTTGATGTAGGCAAAAAGCAATAAACCCTTTCAATCGAAAAGAGCATAGCAGACTACAACGTTGAATCCTTTACCGATTGCTTTCATAAAGAGATTTGAATTTGTTCAAAAAGAATGAAATAGCTGTAAATTTATAACAACGCTGACTACTCGGTGAAGGCAATAAAATAATCAAGTTGGATACAAAGAAAAGCATTCAACGCACACAGACACAAACCCCGGTGCCGCTCGACTTCCTCAATGGAAATCTGTGCCGCAATTGTATTTGGAATATAAGTCAAGAAACAACTAATAGAAAGTGTAAGGCGACCCCCGCGGTTATCTTCTTGGCTACCACCGCCTGAAGTATGCAGCAGCAATGTTTAGATTGACAGGATGCCATTGTGGTGAGAATCGATATCTGAGAAGCTTGTGGCTGGGGAGGCATCCACTCGATGCATAGCATTAGGTCGGTGGCAGTCCTCTAACTGGGGATCCCAACATGGTGACCCACAGGGTCTGCCTAGCATTTCTTTGTAAATAATTAATGTCAAAAGCTTTCTTAAATTTTGGTATTCTAATATCGCAAATCTTTCACAAATAATCTCTCTCTCTCTCGTCACCTTTATTAAATAGCCGAAAGCGAAGCCTTTTGCCCTGGGAAGGATGGGATCAAAGTGAGTTCTCTCTCTCTCTCGTGTAACTTAGTGATGAAATTGCACCTAGAGCGTTAGCTTAACAGGCAGACGCTCTGACGGCTGTGTCGGGAGTCGCAGGTGGGGAGTTCGACTTGGGCTGCATGTGTTCGTGTGTTAGGCTTCATCCACTGTTTGTAAAAAAGTGTACATATATATATATATATATATATATATATATATATATATATATATATATATATATATATATATATATATGTATGTATGTATATATATGTATGTATGTATATATATATATATGTATGTATATATATATATTTGTATGTATTATGTGGCGCATATAGAAACTCTTTTGAGGTGGGGCAAATGGCCCCTTCAATGGCTTTGGATGGGGCAAACTATTTATTATAGCCCACGGATCTCACCTAAACTCAATGTAGATCCGCTATTGTATATATGTGTGGGTGTAAGTGAGTTTTTTTAGTTAAATACTCATACTGCAGAGGATCAAACTCAATGGCTACTAAGAATCTACCTAAGCAACCTTACTTATCATGGAAGAGGCTTAGATCACCTAAACTGTGACGGATCCAGTTTTATGAGAAAGCATGTGTTACTCAACCTAGTTTTTTTTTTTTTACAAAAGAAGGTGGAAGCCTAACACACACTCACACATGCATCATTTGGGAGTCGGACTTCACACCAACAACAATGACGCTAGAGTGCCCTGCGTTGAGCTAACAAGATGACGAGCGCCACTTAGCGGTAGGAAACCATATTTTCCATAGCTTGCATCCTGCTTGGACCTAGGACTGGAAACGAGTAAAATTGCTCATGGTTCACCCCTGTTCGGATCATGCCTAATGTCTCATTACTCATAGATGCATGAGTAGGAGATGAACAAAGTGGTTTTGCAGCTAGTTTTTCTTGTTTTATTAGTTTAACTATTCAAGATTAAATGTTTTTCGGCAAGGGCTGAACCAAGTCAAGCCAACTGCAGAGGGACGACCTTTTTGTGTTCTCCGCAATTGTTGACCATGGTGTCGATTGGTGTAACTAACGTTGCCCCACAGTCGAATCCAAACCCGGACACGCATTCCAAAAAAGAATCTGGAGCCTGTCTAGAACGTTAGCTCACCTGTCAAGGTTCTCCCACTTTCACAATGCAGGTGGTGAGTCGGACTCTATGGGGGTTCATGCATGTGTTAGGTTTCGTTTCTCAAAAGAGTGCATGTATGTGTGTGGGGATTCAGGCTACAATGCAGGTGGTGAGTTTGACTCTTTGGAGGTGCATGCATGTATTAGACTTCAACTCTTTGGGGGTTGCAGGCTACAATGCAGGTGGTGAGTTTGACTCTTTGGAGGTGCATGCATGTATTAGACTTCAACTCTTTGGGGGTTGCATGCATGCCCATGCGAGGCTTGGCCTCTCCCAAAAAAAAGAGAGAAACAATAGCATCCAGGGACCTATTCATGGGCGAGGACCTAGAAATCAAGAAGTTCCATAGAAGCAGTCTCATTTTTCAAAAAAAAAAAGTTTCACCTATATTAACACACTCCAAAAAAAATTTCTACGTCCACCACTGAGCCATATCCCACTTTCAGCTCCCATATTGATTGAGGACATGGTGTGGATCCGTATATCTACATCACAGTGACACTCATCTCATGCATCGTCTCATACCTTCGGGACACGACACAATATGTCATCTTTTCCATGAGAGCATATTATATTAATAGATGATTCCAATATGCCTTTAGACAAACATTTATGACGAACCCCGTCAAAAGTTAAGCATACTTGGACGAGAATAATAGCCACCTTATACCGTATATCTTAACCTGATTATGTTGCTCTATAATCAGAACTTATGCAAGACGTGTTCTCATTGTTTGCTAATGGTTTTAAAAACCTAAAGCTTTCTTCTTTTGAGAACAAATGGTCAACAAAAGGTTATTTACTGAATGCAAATGCAAGCAGGTGCGCCATCATGGCTGCAATCTTTTCTTTGAACTCATGATGCACCACCGACCATCTAGCCTAATCTATGGCAACTTCTGCTGATATTTGGTACCAATATATATTGAACAGTATTAAATGTATAATATTTTTAGGTGCATAATCTTACTTAAACATATTTATTGTTGAGATTTGTATTAAATGTAAAGTAATTAAAATCTTCACCGATGACCTAAAAAATCAAACGGTTAAAGATATTATACATTTTGGATTATATAAAATCAGATCCTGACCACTTTTGACATGATCACTTGCGTTCACCTATTACTTTTTAGAAATACGAATATAATTAACGATGTAAGGACTTTTAAAGAATACAAAGAATGGTTCTAACGAAAAGTAAAAAGTGGACAGTCGGAAAGATCCAATAACTCTCTCTCCCACACTATATATAGAGAGAGAGAGAATCTTAACCATGCTCGAGGAGCCAAACGACAAAATCATGTCCGCATAACAAATAAAGAATTTGTTGCTGTCTCTTTCTTGATCCACGTACGCACCCTCTTTGAACAAGGTCCTCCATCAAACAGCCTTATATAATAATTATCTTCATATATAAAGGTCAATGTTCTACTTTCTTCATAAAGGCTGCAAGAGGAAGTTTGTTATTAAAGGAAGGCATATTCTTAACCAAAACACCTTTCCAGATAAAAATAAACAGACAGTATTAGATCATCCTGTCAAAATCACAAATAAATACTCGTTACAGACAAGTCTCTCAAATCCTTATTGTCTGTAAATAACTCAAGTTGGCAACTTGGTGCTTTCTTTAAATACCACCGATTGTTTAACCAATGAGATCTTAAGGCAGTGTTTCTTCGAGCTTTTAATGTCGATGCTGATAAGAGGATCGTACTTTCTTCGGGCCCTTACATAGTTTTGAGTTAAAATTAAGAATTTCTCGAGTTCCGGTTACCTAGGATGGAAACCAGGTTAGGCACAGACAACTTGAGAGGTTGATGATATTTTGATCGTATTTCTCTTAAAACAGCTCTGGTGGACACGATTTTTGATATATAAGAAAATTGACACCAAGACCTGTCCAACGAATTAAAAGAAATAAAAGAAAATACAAAGTATTCAAAATAGACTATATTTTGATGCTTCGGTTGATGTGGTGATGATCTCTTTAAGGTGAGTAGCCTCACCCTTTTATAGCTGAGGGTGGGATCGACTTCCAAATTATTGCTTACTACTCACTTTTCCTAGTGTAGGTTCTAAAACGTCAAAACCCAAAACCATAGAGTATTACAATTTTTTCTCAATAATAATATCAAGAGAGAACTATAAGAAAGGCATACATAAAAAAAAGGCTAATATTTCCAACAGAAATAGAAAGATATATAAGGGAGAAGATATAAAGGACTGTTTAAAGTAGTGCAAAATCAGTAGAGGAACTCCCATCATGAATATATACAAGTATACATTATAGAATGCCAAAAAGAAGAGAAAATAGGTAAATCACGGACACCATGTTAATTGTTCATCTTGCAAAGACACCACTCGTAACTTCATAATGCAAACGACTGCAATATGAGCTGCTCTAAGCTTCTACCACAGCGTACAAGCAAACTTTCACAAAAAATAAACTTGGCAAGCGCCAAAAACCTCTTATAGGTACTACAATAACCATCCTATGTGCACAAGGAGCCCTTTCACGAGGATAAAAATCTCCTTACTCATTCACCTTAGAAAAAAGAGTGAAAGATAGGTACCAGTATTGAAGTTCGTAGCCAAACAGCCACCGCTCCCTCCCATGGACACAAAATTTACTCGCTCCACTACCTCTCTCTACCATTGGGGAGAGAGAGAGAGAGAGAGAGAGAGAGAGAGAGAGAGAGAGAGAGAGAGAGAGAGAGAGAGAGAGAGAGAGAGACCACTATAATAGCCATTGGTACCAGTATTGAAGTTCGTAGGCTGGTAGAAAGAGATGAGGTAGGTGCTCATCTTGTCTGGTTAAAGCTCGTTCGACTCACATACATGTCTAGCTCCACCCTGCTCGTATTATATGGACTCGTATGGTCGAGTCTCTATAAACAAGAAAAGCATGTGTGGAATAAGTTGGATGAGTACAGTATAAGTTCTTTTGGGCTCACATCTAATAATGTTAGTGTTAGCTTGGTGTTTGTGTTGAAGGGATTTAAACCAACTGTGAACCAGACGATAGGACTAATTTCGGCTCATTTTTTTGTTCTTGCTACAATGACCGAGCTTAGGCTATTTGTTGTCTTCTCATTAGTCATATGAGATGACCGGATTCATACTAAAGATTGAGCTTCGGTCTCCCATTGCAGAGCTTGCTCATTACTCAAAAGGCTAGTGATTCTTTCCTCTACTTTTCATTTGGCCGCCTGACTTATTTAAGATATTGCACATAATCCTCTTGATTGCAGTGAATGACATTCAACTTTTACTTTATGGGAAGTATGCAACCATGAGTACCCAAATGGATAAACTAAACATGAGCACAAGGTTTAACCTGTTCATCTACCAACCATTGTTTTCTACCACCTTTCACTACTCTTATATTGCTTAAAACTATCCTCAACTGATTAAGATTAAAGTTGTTGTTACGGCCATCAAAACCATCTAAAAAGCCACAAAACTATATACACATACACATATATCACGTATGTGTGCATGCACATGTTATAATGGTAGGTTGAAGCCAATATACATGCCTCCGGAGTTGAACTAGTGGTCAGCCCTCACCACAAGTCAAGAGCCCAGACAAGTGGGCTATCACCTTGAATGCCATATGAATATGGAGAAAACTTCATAAAAATACCTTGAGTGCAACTTGAATATGAGAGAGAGGGAGGTATACCATTGCGATTTAAGTTCAAACATCAATTTTCTTAAGTAGTTACATAATAATAAGAATCCTTTGACCAGTTTATGACAATAAACCCACCCATTCAATCGGTATAGCATGGTTCCAACATACATAATACGTTAAAATACTCGTAAATTAGCAGTTAATACGTTAAATTAGGCAGTTAATACGTTAAAATTCGGAATTTTTTTAGAGTCGTGGCGGGTGAATAGGGCCCAGGCTTGACGATCTCATTATACGGAAGGCGAAAATTAGGGCGCGAAATGGCGAAGGCGGGAAAGTTTTGGCGCGAAGCGTTGGGCGATTTGTATAAGAAGGATCACAGTAACGGAGGCAATGGCTCCCATTGTTCTCCTTCTTCTTCTTGTTGTCTGTGCCTTCCTCCTCCTCCCCATCCCTTCTTTCTCACCTTTCTGCTGTCGCTACTCCGCAAGTTTCCGGGTGATGGCTGTGAACAGAGAACGAATCGTGGAGGAGCCCCCAACCAAGATCCTTAAGCTCCTCGAGAGAAACGGGTGCCATCGTCACAAGGAGAACCCGCTGCCGTTCTTGAGGGTGAAAAAGCTCTCTGCAAACGCCGTTCTGCCTGAGAGAGCGTCGCCTTCCGCTGCCGGCTACGATCTCTCCAGGTCTCTCTGAGTATGTGTATGTTGCTTGGACACCTTAACTTGTCCCCGTGTCATGACGCGTTTTTCTTGTGTATTCTACTACTCTCTCTCTCTCTCTGGCCTTGTGACTGACGTTACATTCCCGTCGTTCATGCATTCAGTGCCACTGCGACGGTGGTTCCTGCGAGGGGAAAGGCTCTGGTTCCGACCGATCTAAGCATCGCTATTGCAGAGGGAACATATGCCTGGATTGCGCCTCGGTCTGGGTTGGCTTGGAAGAACTCCATTGATGTGGGCGCAGGAGTCATCGATGCTGATTATCGTGGCCCCGTGGGAGTTGTCTTGTTCAATCATTCCGACTCCGATTTCCTGGTGAACGCTGGAGACAGGATTGCGCAGCTCATAATTGAGAAGATTGCAACGCCGGAAGTGTGTGAGGTGGAGGATCTCGTCTCCACTGTCCGGGGAGTTGGAGGGTTTGGTTCTACTGGTGTGTGATGAAGCATCATCCCTTTATGTGCATGGTCATTTTGAGTTGTGCATGTCTTTTGTTCATCAGACTTCTCACAATGTCGTACTTTTTATTATCTCTGGTTTCTAAGGAAGAATAATCCGCTGTAGCATGGAATAAAATTATAAGCTATTATTGGCCGCCTACCTCGTATTTATTGGGGTTGCAGAACCATATTGATTGAGATGAGCTGTGACTACGTGTAGCCTTGGGCATACACACACGCTCTTCTTGCAGCCGGCATTTAAATTGGTAGCTGCCCGGCTTATTTCAATGTCCATGTTTTCGCAGACCCTGCCATACAGATGGCTTAATAAGCTGAATTATAGATACATGTCTGCCTAAATAGGGTCTTCATGGTCATATGCGTTCTCTTAAACCAATAAAGATTTGAAGATGGTTCTCAAAGTTTTTGCAGGCTTACCAATTGCTGGATCAGGATCTTACTCTTAGGAATAGGTTCTCTTTTCTGCGGAGTAAAAATGACAGGCTCGCATTGTAACCACAAACTCAACGGAATAATAGTTGAATAATTTTTCTCCAAATGCTTAGGAAGCAAACGTAAGAAATTAGAATCCAGGATCATCTTTGCGTTACAACAGCTATTGTAATATCGAATTGCCCACAAAGGCCTATCGACGTACATTTTACAGACCAAGAATGCAGAGACCAAAAATACCCATGAGAATGTGGTTAGTCAATTCATCAGCATCAAGAATCTGGTGAGTTTATATCGCTTGCCTTTCCTAATGATGAAAGACCCTTGGCTTAAATCCTTCCTTACAGGAAGAACAAGCTGAATATGTTGCTCCATACTTGAAAAGTATGTTCGGATGTAGGCATTCAGAGCAAATCTTTGAGGAATGGTTTCAATGGATGGTTTCACCTAGGAGCAATTCAACACAAGTAGGATACATCCGTGATTTGGAATAGTAGCACTAATCTAGTATTGGTACTTCCAAGATCTCCATCCCAAACATCAAAAGTTATACATCCCTGGAAACTATGTCCAGATGCATTCATGGAATCTGAACGGCCGCTAAGTTTCTGAGCAACATCATCCAATTTAACAGATATTCTCCTTGCCGAAGAGTCCAAGTTGAAGAATGCAATATATTCTTCATCTGCATTTTTTTTCTCTTTCAATGTTCTTCACCTACCATGGTATCTATCCTCAATATGACAGTAAGTAATGTTATAGTTACCTGCAGATCCTTCTGCCACCTATACTCGGATGTTATTGATCCGGACCTTGTTACTCTGCCATACAAAGAAAAATAACTATTCGAGTGACAAAGAGGTCATTGCAACCGACTCGGTTATGATGAGTAACATACCCGTAATGCATACCTCTCTGTTGTTGATGCTTCTGTTGTGTATATACAGCAAAACAGTACTGGTGACGATAGACATAGTGCTTGAATCCATTCTCTGCAAGTCGCCTCCAAGAAACAAAGGTGATTTCGCCACAGCCCACAATGTCATCTAGAAGCATCACATATAAATCGTAATTACCATATTGGTTTCATGATTATGCTGAAAAAGTCTTTGAGTGAGCTTTCAAACAGATAGAAACACATTTACGTAAAGAATCAGGGTTGTGGAAGATTGCCTTCCAAAGGAGAGGTTTGAGAACCAATCGGATTTGAAGGATGACTAAGGAGCAGTGTATTGGTCAAAATATTGTTAAATACCTAAGGAGCAGAAAATCAGATGCAACTCCCTCCCTCTGCGTGTTTGTGTGTGCGACAAACTTACAATGTATTAAAGCTTCCGAGACAGGCCCAAGAAAAGCCAAGTAATGAAGGTAATATTCCGAACCAGTTCTCGGCATTCTTCTTTGCGAGCTTTGATAGGTTTGCAGATTTCTGCAACACGTACAGGTTTAAGTTGCACTAGACCATCCTTAGTCCATATGCAAATTGGGTTTCATTAAACAGGCTATAGAGTTCAAGCCAGTCCTTTTCAAATATAACGGGAATTTTACACACGATCATACCTCAGACAATTTATTATGGAAAATGTGCCCATGATCATACTTTACAACTAGAAGTTCATGTCAAAGAGTTATGAACGACAGCTGCAGGCAAGCATGGAACATAACTAGACGCAAGAAATGAAAGAGACAAACAACAACTAAGCCTTTTCCCATACAAATAAAAGATAAGTTATAGAAATTAAAAATTTAGCATCTAGCAGCAGATGAAAAGGTCAAAGTTCACATGTTCAACCTGCGTCTTCTGTTCAACAAGTGTAAGACTGCAATTGAAAGCAAGTGTAAGACAACAATGTGGTATACACATGGCCGGTGGCCAGGCGGTTCGAACTGGAACCCAACCGGCCTCGAACTGCTGGTAACCAGAACCAACCCCAGAACCATAACCGGATCCAGAGACCCTCTGTTTGGTTACGGTTCATAATTTTCATAAACGGAATTGAAATCAGAACCAGAACTCGAGGTTTTAAACGGCTAGTTAATAAAAAAAAAAAAATTATACGCATAATGATAATGTTGGCCGTGTGACTCAACGGTAAAACACTATCTACCAGGAGGTAGTTCGACTCCTGCACGGGTTAACGCTCTCCTTTTTTACCCCAACAAAAATATTCCTTAACCGAGGGGGTTATGAAACCGGAACAGAATCACCCCTGAGACGACATAAATGAATCTACTAATGCCACATATAAAATCCTTTCTTCAAACTCCCAAAAGACAAGGCGTCAACACAAAGTTCTACATTACCTCATATACTAATCTAACCTCTTCTAGGTAGAGCTATGTAATACATACATATATATGCACGCATATATATATATATATATATATATATATATATATATATATATATATGTATATATATATATATAGGGAGAGAGAAAGAGAGAGAGAGCAAAATGTCAGAGTATAGATGTGTGCTCCGGTTCATCACTGAAAGTTGCTTGGGTTGCAGCGTAACATGGGTCGGACTAGGAAATGCCTCAGTGAGATCAGGCAAAGAAAGAAGATAGAGTTGATTCACGGTTTCCCACATACAGCTTTCTTAGAGAAGATGTTTTATATTTCACTATAACTTAATCTCTTCACTTTTTTATATTTCATGTACAATATTTATAAACTACTTTCATCTTCCTGATTTTTAAATTTAGGCTTTCTATTGCAAGTCATTTTTTTAGTTTTAATTTTAGTAACGTTATACATTTGCTCATGTATACATTTTTCTTTCGTATAATGTTTTACAGCCTAAGAATGGCCATTTTACGTTACATCTTTCACTTAGGCATTCGAGCAAAGTAATCTAACATATTGGTTTTGCCTTCTACTTTTATAGGGTTTTCCAAGTTATATCATGTATGATTGCTATTGCAATCATTACTCGTTATGTTGTTTCTTAACTAAACAACAATCAAACATATTTCAAACTCATATTTGTAACTTTCTTTGAGAAAAGATCATCCCTTTACTCAATAGGTCTGTCAACTTATCATTAGTTGGCATATATGAGATGTATATTTTTTTTTCTCATAACAATATCATGAACATAGTAGTATTTAATTATTATATGTTTGCTCTTATAGTTATCAACTACACTCTTAATCAAAGTAATTGCTGCATTTTTGTCACAATAAATGATAATTAGTTCATTGGCTATATCCAACTTTAAATCACGTACGAGGTGTCTTATCCAAATACATTAGTTACATTCATATAAGAAGCCACAATACTCATGCTCGTATGTATGCAATGCTACACAACTTTGTTTCTTTCAAGCCCAAAACACAGCTCCACCTCCATGAGAGAAGTTACACCGTTGAGCAACATCTCTATTGATTCAGATTGAATGGAATTCAAAACTTGGGGATACTTTAGTAGCATCATCCAACCTTGAAACTTGTTGCAACCTCTGATGGATTTTACTCACGTTAGCACCTGCCGTTTTGCTGCATCAAAACTACATGCAGGTCTTTGTATGTAGTGTTGTATAATTTGAGCAGCTATTTGATGGTGGCGGTTTTCTTTGTGATGGTGAGAGAGCACCAGGCGTTGCAAGTTCTCACTCTGGTTGAGCCTGAACATCACGTTAATAATATCGGACTTTAGTTGATGATGAGTTTTAGGAGTTTCTCTGGCCACATTCATGGACCTCTGAGGAAGGGAACATTATTTCAGGACAAGTAGGAAACCTTATTTTCAACATTTCAAGCTTTTGGTTTAACATGTTGTCTACTTAGGTAGCTTTTCAGTTCACTTCTCATGCTAGTGGAGGATATTAGGAGCTTGTCTTCGAAGGATAAGCCTCTTGGAGTGCAGGAAACATCTTGAAGTAACAGACTGTTATTCCCCACTGCAAGGAGGCAATGGATAGTATCGAGTTAAAAGCTAAAAGCAAATCATAGCCGAAGATGCATTAGGTTTGTTTGAAGCAGCTATATAAAAGGAATCTAGAAAGGGAAAGTAAGCTTACTTAATTCTTGCATTTCTGGATAATATTAAGTAGAAAGAAAAAGGAGCTAAGTAGCATTTCATTCGTTCCGATATTGTAAATGACCAATAGAATGAATTTTCACTTTTCAGAAACAAATGTCCATCTTAATCCATGACTTCTCAGAAGAAAAGAGGAAGACAATAAACAGAAGAAATCCCGTCATCAAATGAACCCTTCACTTGTGAATCTGACGCATCCCATTCTCTGAGGTAAATCAAACATCCATACTAGACACAGAAAACAAGCACGCACAGACACACAAACACATACACACACAGAGATGGCTTTCTCTTGTATGTACTCCGCAAAAAGGGAGAAAGCGAAGAAGGGTTTCCCCCGTAGTTGGTAACCTATGGTCGACAATTGGGAGTCTGACGAGTACGATTCCCGGCTAGATGAAATCTTAATTCTCGAAGAAGCAAACAAGGGTGGTGAATCTTTAATATTACACAATTAACACACACACAGAGATGAATATTTGTTCCCCTTAGAAGAGTATAAAAGATGGGTGCTCCTATTCGTTAGTCTATACAACATGATTGCTCCGAGTTCAAAAAGAGGAGACTTCACCGTACACTAAGCAGCAGAGAAGGAGAAGAACCAAGACGAGGAACGCCGTTGATGAGGTGACGACGGTGAAGCAAATGGGCGAGAGAGAAGTCCTGATTTTGTTAGAACGGCAGCCGTCTTCTTCCACAGAAATTACCGTTTGCTCGCCCCCTTGAGTTTGGGTGGTTTCATCATAGATCACAGTGTTCAAAAGGGGACGGTGCAAAGAAACCGTCGCCATGGAGAAGAGTTCCAACTGTATTCCTGTGAGCGCCTGGAAAGTAGCCGCTTCTAATGCTTCTCTCTCTCTCTTGGGGACACAAGTGGGGGAGATGAAAGCGGTAAATCCGCATCTCATTTGAAAATATTTTAGAATCTTGACCATTCATCTTCATTATCGAACGTTTGAGTTCTAACTCGTACGATTCGCATCAATGCCGGAGATATCTTGACCGTTCATCATCAAATTAAAGGCACATATTTCAGAGCACAATAGAAATGTGATAACTTGAGGTATCGATTCCTTGTAGTTGCGTCGCGAAAGGATAAAAGGCTCGTGAGTGGGACCCGCATGAACTTAGGGAATCACCTTTGCGTTGTTTGCCACGTGTACGTGCACTTTCATGGAAAAGTCCATCAAACTGGGGCCTGGGACGGCGAACCGGGTCGATGGTTGGGGTTAATTCGGGTTCGGGTTATTTGATTCTCGTAGGATATGCAAGGGTATCAGGATCCTGAATCCAATTCAGATACAAATATACAATGTGAAAACCAAATACACGAAATACAGTACAATGAAGTTTTGAAGATTGGAATTTCTGTCGAATATTTTAGACACCCATATCCGAATAATTAGACCTGAACCCTGATCCAATCTGTATTAAGATATGGTTCTGGATATTGGATTTGACGATTTGCAGCCGGGTATGAGATTCATTAGGAGGAATCTTTTGCGTTAAAAACTATTAATAGTTATCTAATTACCTCTGTAAGTTAAAGATTTAAGTTGCCTCCTTGGTCACTTCTACCCAAATCGAACCGGACTCGGACATGGGCCTTTATCTGTAGATGCTACTTGATCTCCAAAAAACCGTACATTATAAATAGAGGTGAGTTTCAGAGAAAGAGGGAAACAAAGTTTGAGCCTTTTGGCAATTGACCCAGGGTAAACTCTTAGTCTTTTTCTGAACATTCTAATGAGATCTTTTAAGCTATCATCTGGATGGTAAAACGAGCCACGGAGCTCCGTAATTTGCTGGACTTGGCTCATGTGTGGCTCGTTCGTATTGCTAAACAACGTGATGCGTTTGGCAGTACTGAAGGCAATCGGGCTGGTTGGGGATGGGTATACCTATACCTAGACATGTTCAGTTCCGAGTTAATCGAAACCGGCTATTCCAATCCCTGGTTCCAGTTAGCTCGGAACTTAGAATCATAAGTGAATTGTCTCAAGGCTGATTCTGGATATGGTTTTTGAACCGGTAATTATATTAAAAATTATAAAGAGTTTTAAAAAATACTTGAACCAATGGTTTGGAACCACCAGTCCCGGTTGCATTTTATAAAAGATGAAACCAGAATCAAATCGGGTAGTCCCTGGATCTAGGTTCAGCGGTTCCTGACCCAGTTCTATTCCAGTTAAAACCACCATAACCGGGCATGTCTACCTATACCTGCCCCATGCAAACCTTAATGGGGCGAGCACAGGTTTGGGTTCTATTTTTCCCAATGGCAACGGGTGTGGAGCAGGTATGGGGAAATATATGTGTGTGAGAGAGAGAGAATTTGGGATTTGATGCACCAGTGCACCATGCCATGAAGTTACTTTCTTAAATTTAAAAATTAGCTTTTTTTAATTTCAAAAAGGAAAAAGTATATATGTACGACACAAATATATGGATGGTCTCTTTTATATATATATATACTGGAGAATGCAAACCACCTAAAAATTTCATCCAAACAAATTACAACTATCTAACCAAGGCAGTTGAGATTGAAAATCAGTGAAAAAATACTGCAAGTCAGTTGATTGTCTCCACGTGTACTTTATACATTTTATTTTTCATTTTCAATGATTCATGCCCTCAATTAGATGTTCAGATTAGTTTTGATATAGTGCATATGTATTGTTGGCAACCTCCACCTTTTCTCTCTCTTTATATATAGTATCATCTTATTCACCAAACACCTTGTTACTATTACATTTAACTTACTTTGTGGGATCTCCACTCAGTTCGGTTGGATTGCTATTGCTTGTTAATAATTTGTGGGTTTCAATCCCATTCCCAACATTGATTTCTTAACTAAGGCTATTGATAGATGTTTAGTAAAATGATCAGGTATGTTGTCTTTGGATTCAACAAAATCTACAATCATTACCCAATTAGACACAAGTCGCTTGCTTTTAATTTTACTTATAATTACTGATGTTAGCAATTGTAATCATGCTATCATAGTTTACTAAATTACAGGAAGCGACTTCTTTACTATCGGTAAACTGGACATAAGTCCCTTGAGTCATTCAGCTTCTAATTCAGCCTCATACAAAGCATCTAGCCTTGCTTTAAAAGTAGAACAAGCCAAAATAATTTGTTTCTTCAATTTTTAAGTGGTAGCGCCATCACCCACAAGAAACACAAATTTAGTGACCCCATTACTCTCAAAATTCTTTGTTATCCAACTAGTATCAATAAATCCTTGAAGAACCAAATGATGTTTACTGTAATGTAGTCAAGGAAAATTGTTCTCTTTATATAGCAAAACACTCTATCTAGAGTTTCTCAATGAGTTTTATATTTCAACTTACACAAAACAAATACAATATTTTATCATGTACAATTTGTTAGATACATCAAACTACCGATAATCTGAGAATATCATAGTTGAGACATAGGAATACCAATTTCATTCTTATACAAAACCTTGGATGAATCAGATTGGGTCTTAATAGGTCTATACTTTATATATTAAAATCCCTCTAAAACTTTCTCAATGGACTGAGACTGAGAGATAACTATACCATCAATAAACCTTATGATTTTAAGCCCTAAAATTACATCAGTTATACTCATATCCATCATCTCAAACTTACTACATAAGAATAACTTAGTCTCATTTACTATTCTCATATCGGATCTAAACAACAATATATCATCTACATATAGATAAAGAATGATAAAAGCATTAATAATCAACTTGTAGTAGACACATTTATTATAATCATTAGAAATGAAAGCAAAAGATGATATCACATAATTAAACTTTTCATTTCATTGTTTAGAGGCTTGTTTCAAACCATATAATGATTTAACAAGCTTACATACCTTAGACTCATTTTCACGAGCCACAAATCACTCTAACTGATCTATATAAATTTTTTCATTGAGGTCACCATGTAAAAAAATAGTCTTTACATCCATTTGATAGATTGTGAGGTCATATATAGAGGTAAATACTATAAGCACTCAAATGATGGTCATTCAAAAAATTGGGGAATATGTATCAAAGTGATCTATTACTTCCTTTTGTATGTATCCTTTGGCAACTAATATGGCCTTGCATTCAATTTCTTCTTAAAGATTCACTTTCAACCCAAAATATAACAACTAGGAGGTAAATTTACCAATTCTCAAGTACCATTCGAAAGAATTGATTGTATTTCATCGTTAACGACTTTCTTTCAAAACTTAGTCTCGGGTGAGGTCATAGTCTGCTAAAAGGTGATACAATCATCCTCAATATTAAAAGTAACAAAGTCACTTCCAAAGTCTTTTGATATCGTAGGTTGTTTACTTCTCCTTCGTTAAGTTATTTCCTAAGGGTCATCTAATCTGAAAATAACACAATCAGAATAACCCTCCATATTTGTCATCCTTTTTACATGCTCGACAATAAAACCAATAGTAGAATCAGAATCTCTAGAAAATACACTTTATGAAACTCTAATATTCATGAAAAACACATTCTCAAAGAATATAGCATCACGAAGCTCAACAATTGTGTTAACGTCTATGCCAAAAACATTAGATCTAATGATCAAAAATCTATACGAAGAGTTTGTCTCCATGTAACCTAGAAATATAATATTTATTATTTTATGCCCCAATTTCTTTCTCTTATATTCAACCATTAGTACTTTTGCAAGACCCACACACTTTCAGATATTTGATATTGGTCTTTCGACCCTTCCAAAGCTCAATGGAACTACTTTCCTTATACTTATTGGAAACCCTATCTAAAATATGAAAAACCATATTCAAAGTCCCCTATACGTAAGTAAGTAACCCAAAACTTTAAAGTAAAATATTAACCATATCATACAATATTCTATTCTTCTGTTCAGTTATCCCATTAAACTGATAAGAGTACAGAATAATAATCTAATGAACAATATCGTTGTTTTGACAATATACATGAAAAAAATTGAGGTATATTCTCATTGCCTATCAGACCTTAATCGTTTAAGTATCTTTATTATTTTAGTTTGTGCTTAATTTCTAAATATTTGAAATTTTTCTAAAGCTTCATTTGTACTTTTAAGTAAGTAAATATAATAATATCTACCGCAATCATCAATAAACATGATAAAATATCTTTTGTTATCCCTTATAGTTATCCCATTAAATTCACAAATATCATTGTGCACCAAATTTAAAATATTGAATTTACTTTCAACTGTAAAGAAAGATTTCTTGAGTTGCTTCATTTTCACATATATACCACATTTGTGTTTTATATATATATATATATATATATATATATATATATATATATATATATATATATATGGGGTGAAGGGGTCGGAGTAAGTATTGGGTCGGGTCATCTTATCCAATACCCGAATTTAAACCTGATCAGGTCGGGTAATCCCTACGTGGTTCGGATCGGGTTGAGTGAGGGTTACACCGGTTGGATCAATATTGCAATCCCTATTTGGCAACGCTGCTATTTTATAGACATACTCTTGCCCTTCTGAGTGTGTCTTCCAAGAGTCAAAGAATCACGTCAAGCCTATACTGGGTTCTAGATCTTATTGTTGCCATCCCTACGTGGTTCATTATACTTCTTACTTTATGTATCAAATGGTATAGGCTCCACAGAACAAATACGGCTGGCAACAGAAGACCCAGCTAAAAGGCCCATGTCCAGATCCACCCAAAGTGAAAACAACAGGGAAAAAAAAGGTTCTGTTCGGATTGACCTGTTTTGGCATGAAAATAAAATGTATGTCTCAACATGAACATGAAACCTCTGGCAATATAGCTGACACGAAAACTCAGGACATACACATCTTGAAAATATCCAGCCAAACTAAGGTGAAAAAATTATTTAGATCATATTTTGGTTGCCACCCCTAAGAGGAATCAATCTTGTTTAGGTTTTATAAACGTTGTTCAAAAACCATTATATTTGGATTTATAGAATCTCAGTTTGGATTCGTTATACATGCAAGATTACTATATATATATATATATATATATATATAGAGAGAGAGAGAGAGAGAGAGAAGAAAATGTATCATGAATGGGTTTGAGTATGTGTAATTCTGTATTAAATATGAATTACCAAAAGTATCATGCATTAAATATAAATCATGAAAAGTATGATGTTACCTTTCATATTTTAAATTCAAATCTTTAACATCAATCGAACTTAAGTTTATCTAAAAGCTTAGTAAGATACCCATGTTGAATTCCTTTTTGATGAAGATGTTTAAATAGATTTGAGCATATACTAATGTATAGAGAGAGATAAATAATAGCATATGCTTAATATTATTCATGCTTAAATCTACTCAAACATTTTCACCGTTTTACCAATATGATCAAAGGTGAATGTTTGAATTTAAAAAGCAAAGATATCGTTGTGCGTTAGATGTGAAGTATTGAAACATTTCACTTTTTGAATTTAAAACTCTATTATCGATAGTATTGACCCAAGAGTGGAGATGTTTAAGCAAGGACGAGATTGAGCTTTCATGTCGTTTTACTTTTTAAATTTAAAACTCTATTGTTGATGGTGTTGACTGAGATGTTTGAGCAAGGATGAGATTGAGCATATACCTCACTCTCACGTCGGAGTCGAAGCCCGACTACATTACACCGGACTCATGCCGGCTAGCCAAGCATGTTGTTGTGCTTAGGTTTAAGAGCTAGACGGGCCCATTTAAATGGGAAGGGTCTTGGCTATATGATATTAACGAATAGTTTGAACACATTACACCTCACTCATACCTGTTTACCTGAGCACGGGGTTGAGGTCAAGTCTAAAAGCTAGAACCCACTAACACGGATAGGGACTTGTAGACATAATCACGGCTTTCTCTTGGTCAAGTTCGTGTCGGATTTCTAGGTCATGTTAAAATTGCACAATTGATATGTGCATACCCTTTTTTAGTATGATTCCAATTTTGTTTGTACTGAAATCTAAAAATTATTTCAATACCCCTCGCCATGTGAATCCCTTTCTCTTCCTTTGCGGGTTTTTCCTTACCGTCGATCGTCCCATATCATTTTTTTGGTGACTCACGATATGAAGTTCAATCCAATGTACGATATTAAATCATCCACTGTCTCATAGTGCTTTGAATATGATCAAAAAAGAAAGAAAAAGAGAAAACAAGAGAAAAATGAAGAAGGCACCCGATTAGAAGAGGGTTTTAGTGATTTGGTTAGGTATTTCATTGTTTTGATATATTTTTTATCGATTATTTGATGTATTGATTTCATTTTTGGTAATAATCAAAACAAAATAATGAGGTCAAATTCCTCAATGAGGGAGACATGCCTCAACTATGTATCTCTCGTTGGGGAGATGCAGTTGGAATGCATCTCTCGTTCGGGAAATGTGGCTAAGGTACGTCTTCCTCGTTAGAGACGCACCTCTACCACGTTTAAAGTCACAAACTTGATGTTATTTTTTATTCTCTTATTTTTTATATGTTTCTTGATTTTCTTTTTCTTATTCTTTTGTTCTTGATTACTATTGTTGTTGTTATTTTTCTTCTTATTGATTTTATTTTTGTTTTTTCTTTCTTGTTCTTTATTTTTCTTTCTTTTCGCAAGAATATGTGTTGTTCAGCTACGAAGAAAGCAACAACACTAAATGAAACATCGGTCGCCTGAATAAAGGGATCAAACAAAAGAGACCCTTGTTGGAATTGGGTGTGAGAGGAGAGAGAAACTGATGAGGGGTAATTATGTATTTTTTAAAAAAAAGATGTGTAGATAGTAAAAGTTGTGTGGAGATAGCAATCCCCTAAAATTACCACCCTTATTGCACCCAAGCAGTAGTTCAACATGGGGTGCTCAACTCTCTTCTTACACGAGTTCGATTCCGAGAGGGATGCATGCATGTGTATGTGTTAGGATTTGACCTAATAAATAATATATATGTCTATATGTGTATATATTATTTATAGTTGAAATGTGAAAAGACCGCAATAAGGAATGGTTTCAATGTAGAATGATGGTAGTCCCTCATTACACACATATAGTTGGAGGCCACCACAAAAATTTGAAAACACACTACGGTGGACCAAACACTTACATGGCACGCACACACATATATAAATACATGAATAATAGGATACTCTGACAATATATATTATTCGATAATCTATTATTGATTTAGCCTCAATGTGACAAGAATGACACCTTGTTGCATCAAGGATCATCTTATAATTCCTAACATATAAAAAGAAAAATCTGATTTTGTCCAACTTTCACATGCCCATCGATTCCTTATTAGTGACAAAAGTGTAATTTAAAATTTTTAAGTTTTTAAAAATATACGAAGGACAATATTATTACACTTGTTCTTCTAAAATACAGTGATTTCATAATCCTCTCTCTCTCTCTCGACCATGACCTCATGAACTTTTTTTCATGAGATCAATACATTAGTTTGGGTCCGTCCAAGACTTAGAACGAGTGCATTTCGCACTCCGAGATCCAAATCAAGGTTCAAATCTACTAACTGCAAAAAAAGTACTTCTAAGAAACGGAAACTGAAAACCGCGATTGGTATTTGGTGGCTATAAGAAGGTAATGTGTAGCAGACTTCGTGTCAAATCGACCCGAACCACCCAGGTCCCAACTACTCCATCAACTCTCAAAATATTGATCAACGCCTTTATTGGCACGGTATATTTAAAAATCAACACGTTTGGAAAACACTATCTTGAAATATCCTCTAAAACCAACAAAAGTATGTGTGTGCGCGCGCACTGATAAAACTATACTTTAAACAGTGGTGGATCCAAGATTTTTTTTTGAGTGAGACAATTTTATATTTCAAGCCCATTAAGCACTTGTATTTCTTTATTTTTCCAAATTTTAGGTAAAACGTATGCTTACTTCGTTCCAAAGTGAATCCGTCATTGACTTTAAGGATGAATAAGATAAAGTTTTAATTAACTTAAGTGGAAAACATATTACCATTCAAATAATTATTATAAAAAGTCTTATCAATTTTGACAAGAGACAAAGATTTTGCCTTATTTAGGGATGTGAACGGTTGGGTTTCGATATTGGCTTAGCGAAATTAACTCATTTGAATATTTTAATAGAGATTCGCACAACGATATAAAAGTACAAGATTGAATTTGGAGAAAATTTGATACCACTCTTCATGCCTGGAGTCTCATACCTCGCCATTTGACCCTCAACCTGAAAGTGAGATGAAGAAAAATCTAAAAATCAATATCAGTAAATAATGAGATTCATTAAACAAAGAATTCTACAATTCAATCAAATAATTTAAAATATCATAATTCAAGTTTACCTTCTATAGTCACACTTTCATCTTCACATATCATTAAAATTAAAAATTATTGTTAATATGACATGTAATGATAATGATATATCTCCCCACAACTTGATCTCCATATATCACTAATTTCAATATTGTTTTGTGTGTTACTCAAATCGACTCCGATTGATACAAGGTTTCAGGTCGGCCGAAACTCTGAATTTAAGTACTGCAATGTCAAGCTCATGGCCGTACCAAACACAGAACGGTGAATGGGGATGAAACTGTAGATTCATAAAACTGAATTTTTGCCAAAAGTATGACCCAAGTGAGCTATAAGATCTGGACCTAAGTTGTAGTTCTTGCTTCAATTTCTTTTTCTATGGTCGATACGTTTTCAACTTAGAGTTCTTCCTTGAAATCTTTTATTTCTCTCTTCTCCTCGATTGCTCTATGACGCTGTCATTTTTCACCGATCAAACAAAACCCTTGATGTCTCTCTCTCTCTTTGTTTCAATTGCTCTTTTAAGTTGTTCTTTCTTTTATCGGACGTTAGTTCCGATGTTTCTCTCGACTCTTTAATTATCCTTCTTTCTTACTAGTTCTCCTCAGCTGTCGAATGATCCAAGCAAGTTCTCTAAAATTGCTCTATCAAATGACTCAAGTTGTTTTTTGGTTTTTTATTTTCTCTTTTTTCTTCTTCTACCAACTTTTCTAATATTTTTTAATTCTCGTATTAAGGATTATCGGAGGATGAACTATAACATAGGAGAATAAATATGAATCCCTCCATCCCAATTGTCAATATCATACATAAATCAATCACCCTATGCTTTCATGAAATCATGATTACAAACTCACGCAGGTTCTAAGTCTAGAGTTCCATTATCAGAGAGTCAATCAAACACACCCTAGCCAACGGTCCCGGCACGATCACCATCTCACCTCACGTCTGGTAAGCTCGGTATTGCGGGGCCCAGTTGAGTCATTAAGCGCACCCACTCACCCAATGCGTGCTCCGCGGCTCGTGATTGGAATGTAGTGGGCCCGCGACAGCCATAGTTAGAACCGCAATTCAATTGGAGCCCACTGGACCCAATCTCTCTCTGTCTCTCGGGAGAAAATGGAGAAGACGGAGGGAAGCCAATTACAGCGGGTAATGACGGTTGCGTAAGGTGGAATAGGCAAACCACGATTAACCAAAGAAGGAAAGGTTAGGCGAGAAACAAAAGCTCCAACGTTTAGATTCTGTCGTCTCTCTCTCTCTCTCATATTGATGTTAACGAAGGCATATCTCGTTCAAGCAAAACACGTGTTAACGAGGAGGAGTGCTTTTATTCGATGCTCGGGCAGGGATAGATGAGGGGTTTGGGGAAGACGGGAGGCTTCAGAGTGATGGATTTTGCCTGCTTATTGGACGGGTTTGGCCTTGTTTTTCTTTCTTGATTCTATTTTTTTCTTCTGCTGCTGTTTAGATAAATTGATTCGCTCGGTTTTTCTCCGTCCCACATGGTGCATTGTATTAGGTTTTGAAAAGGTGGGCGTGCACAAGATTGACTATTTCTTTCCCATTTCTTTGATTGTGATCGTCCTTTCCTGTGTCTTTCTTGACATTGTGATGAATTGGGTTCTTGGGCTTCGTTTTCTTTTGTCGGTTTTTTGTGGGTATTTGTTTTTTTGAGGTTGTTTGGCGATTTAGGATGTTGTTTTGATGAAGAATTAGGCTTTTGATTGGGGGTTGTTTGTTGGTGGCTTTGGATCTTTTTTGGTAGCGATTTGTTTTCTTTTCACTTTCGGGGTGATCTTATTTATTTTGGGAAGTTTGTGCTCGTTGCGGTTTTTTCGGCTCTCATGCTTGTCTCACAAAATCTTACTTGTTTTGGTTCACAGGGCTTGATTTGCAAATGCGGATGACTTGAGGTCCCTTTATTTCTTTATTTAATTTCCTAAAGAATTTGGAATTTCGTGGGAATTGGGGTAGCTTGGAAGGGCTGGCGTTAGGACGGAGATATTGTGTTCCTTTTTCTGCCAAGATTTTGTGGGACTTTCGTTGATGTTTCGGTCTTGGAAAGATAGGAATTCATGAGGCTAAATATGGGTTTAGGGAGTTGATGATAAAGCGGAAATGTGGTGTCTCAAAGGAACCGGGATGAAGGCTGAGAAATTTAAGAATGCAATGCTATCTCGATCAAGGTTCCAGATATGGATGATCAGAGCCACAACCACGGTGCTTCTCTGGACTTGTTTGGTTCAGCTAACCTCATATGGAGATATTTGGGGCTCCATTGTCAGAGGATGGCCTTCTTGCTTCACTCAATCTATGACCTATCAGTCTCTGCCGATTGAAAGTCGCAAAATCGTTTATCCTCCTAAAAGTATATCTCGTTCCTCTTCCCAAATTATTTATTGTTCTTGTGTACTGACGTCTTCGTGTTAGTATTTGGAATTTGCACAGATCAACTTATGATTTTCTGTTTGATTTCATATGTATGGAGAAGAATCTTATCGTCTTGCATTTTGAATTTGGCATATTGATCATCAAGATGAAGATTGGCACTGGTTGAAACTTGTTGCCCGAATGTGTTGGGTGCATGTATCTCTTAACGTTTTCTGGAACATCTGTAACATGCTTGTAATTGCATGTCATGTTTCTGTGTAGGATATTACAAGAATAATGGCTACTTGATGGTTTCGTGCAATGGTGGTCTTAATCAAATGCGGGCTGCAGTAAGTTTGTTAACGCAAGTTTTTTCAACTAGATATGCGTTATTCCTGTTGCTTGCAGACCACCATATCCCTTTAGGTTTCTTTTCAAAATTGAGGATTGTCTGATTCTGCTAATAATTGCAGATATGTGACATGGTTGCTGTTGCAAGATACATGAATGTAACACTGATCGTACCAGAGATGGATAAAACCTCATTTTGGGCAGACCCAAGGTTGGAAGATGATGTTCTGTTTATACTGCTTCAGCAGTGTTAGGTCTAATCTGTCGGCATGGCTTTACCTTACTCTTTTATCATAAAAACTCTCCTTCCAGTAGCTAATAATTTCTTTGAATATTGCAGTGATTTCCAAGATATATTCGATGTAGATCATTTTATTGCATCTCTACGTGATGAAGTTCGAATCTTGAAAGAGCTGCCTCCAAGATTGAAGAACATATCTGTACAAGGGACTGTGTTCTCGATGCCTCCTGTTAGTTGGTCTGGCATAACTTATTATCTTAATCAGGTTGGGCATACCTTTATTTAGTTCATTCCTTCAGAATTTATATGTAACCCTGATTCATGTGTTAATTTAGAGAATGTTTCTTACTTATGTGGTTTAGATATTGCCATTGATAAAGAAGCACAAGGTTGTGCATTTGAATCGAACAGATGCTCGATTAGCCAATAATGGTCTACCGCTGGATATTCAAAGGCTGAGATGTCGAGTAAACTATCACGCATTACAGTTCACTTCTCAAATTGAAGAACTGGGTAGAAAAGTAATCAATCAGTTGCGTCAGAATGGCCCATTTGTTGTCCTTCATCTGCGATATGAGATGGACATGTTAGCTTTTTCTGGTTGCACTCATGGTTGTACAAATGATGAAGTGGATGAATTGACACGAATGAGGTAAGCTTGTTCTTTCATGTTTCAGCCTCGAGTTTGGATATGTCACTAATTTTAGAAATGGATCACAATGCTGTAGATATGCCTATCCATGGTGGAGAGAGAAAGTTATTGATTCTGAACAGAAAAGAAAAGATGGCTTCTGCCCTTTGACTCCAGAAGAGACTGCTCTGATACTAAGGGCCCTTGATTTTGATAAAAACATTCAAATATATATTGCTGCTGGTACCATATATGGTGGTGAACGCAGAATTGCTAATCTTTCATCGGCGTACCCTAATATTGTAAGTAGATGGGTCAGAATAGTTGTTTCTGTTATTGGTTTAATATATTGGGCATGTTAACCGAACCAAGAACTGAAGATTACTTTTCTGTTTTATTACATTTATGCACTGATTTGTGCAGGTCAGAAAGGAAATGCTTTTAGGAGATTCAGATCTTAAGCCCATTCGGACTCACTCCTCGCGAATGGCTGCAGTAGATTATTTGGTTTCATTAGAAAGCGACGTATTCATTCCTACCAATGACGGCAACATGGCCAGGGTTGTTGAAGGTCATCGAAGGTAATCCCTCTTTTTCTTTATGGTTTTTGCGTGAACCGTCTATAGGAGTTCCATTTTTTCTTTATTAAACTCACTAACACACCGTTATGTTCAACTTGAAGATACCTGGGATTCAACCGAACAATCTTATTGGACAGGAAGCTTTTGGTTTATCTTATTGATAAGTACACCCGTGGACTCTTGTCGTGGGAAAATTTTTCATTTGCCGTCAAGCAGGCTCATCAGAACCGCAATGGGACCCCCAAGAACAGGTTAACGGTTCCAGATAAACCCAAAGAAGAGGACTATTTTTATGCTAACCCTCAAGAATGTCTCCCACCACTAGATAATGATGATGATGATGATGATGATGATGATGATGACTCGGTGAAGGCTGAGATCAAATTGTTCAGTTCCTCTATAAACAAAGTTTAGCATGCTTTGTTGGTCCCAGGATCTGCATTCTTTTAAGTGGTCACCCGAGGAAGAAACCTCTAGATATTAGAAGTTAGAACAGTCTCTCAAACTTTCAGGACATCTGTATGGCACTTCAGCTCCATTGGATGATTTTCCGAGATCACGACCTGCAGACCTTGAAGCAAGGAGCAGGGCCGTGATGCTGTGAAGCTTTTGCATTCAACACAAAAGCAGAGTTCGTGAACTCATAAACCAAGGTTGGAAACTCCCTCTTGCTTTCTACAGATACTGTTTTTTGTAGCCTACGTGGCTCTTTCCTTTGCCTCTCTCTCTCTGTATATACATATACATATATATATATATATATATATATGTATATTTTCAAGAGCTACATGCCTCTGTAAGTCCTGTATTAGGCCCAAGTGCAATTCTTTGATGTTGGTTCGCTGTTACAGTGGATGTTCTTAATGAAGATAATTCTTTCGTTCTGCCTTTCACTCATAAATATTGTTGTCATTTTATATTGTCTTGGACGACATACAAGAAGCACTGGATTAAGTCTAGGAAGCAGCATCATGATTGATATCGATTCTCAATAACTGCTATTCTTTCCTCCTTTGGCGGTTAAAGTTCAAAGTAACACACACTCATGTCAGCAAGGGCTGTTAAATGGGAGTAGCTTGAAAAAGCTTTCTTGCCACAAATTAGGAAATCGTCCTATGGTTAACAGCACTTACTTGACAAGAAATGAGAAGCTTTCTAGTTTACAAGAATCTATTAGTGCATATCGATAAGATTAACTTGATCATATACAGTTTAATAGGAAGGATCTTTGAATTTCAGAAATTATTCTTCATGTTGAGAGCAAAAGTAATGAGGTTGAGGAAGAAAGGTAATTGTGTCAACAATGGCTGAGGAATAAAACAAAGAGGTTTTGCATGATACGACTTTCAACAACCTTACTCATATTACCATCATAACCGTCATCATGGTATAATTATATTCCTTCCCACTTATGATGGTACTATATCTAAGGTCATCAACTTGCTCTTGATGCATTATGCATGACAACAACAACAGCTAAGCCTTTTCCCATATTAGATGGGGCCGGCTACATGGATTCTTTGTTTCCACAAAGCCTTATCATATGCTTGATGCATTATGAATGAATGGACAATAAAGTATCCTTACCAATTTATTAAACTAGCTAGCTATCCCCTCTTGTTCAATTTGAATTGTTGCTCCAATTCACAGGAACGAATGCTTTTGGTGGGATTGCTTGAAAGCAAATGAAAATGATTTCTTATGCTGGTTACATGTCTGAGGTTGATCTCTTTGATTTTGATGGGCTTGCTTGACAGCACGTACAAACTTTCTCGTCCCAAGGATCTAATTGTTGTTGACAAGATAAACTGAAAGCAATTATCTCCTTAATCGAAGAAATTGCCCTTCAAGTTGAGAACAAGAGGAAATAGTCAGGTTAACAAAAAGTGATGGAAATTCCACAATGACTAAAGAATAAAGCAGAAGAGGAAATGCATTGTTGTCAAGAGTCCGCTGGTGTATCTGTCAATAAGACCAACGAAAAGCTTCATGTCCAATATTATTGTTAGGTTGAATCCATCTTCAAGTTAAACACAATGGGTTGTTAGTGAGTTTATTAAAGAAAAAAAGGAACTTCTATTGAGAGTTCATGCAAAAAAAATGAAGAAGAATTACCTTCAGCAACCTTAGTCATATTAACATCATATCCGTGATTATTATATTCATTTTCACTTGTAATGGTAATATGACTAAGGTTATGAAGGCCATCGGAGTTTTTCCTCTTCGTCTTCATGACTCATTCATGAATGCTCGATAAAGATTCCTTATTCTTTACCAGACCAGTTTGGTTGACTTTATTGGTAGTATAGTATGATATTGATCCTTGCCTTAATAAGGAAATTTTCTCCATACTCGAACAAACTCAGCAAGATGGAAGCAGGAGTCAGAACCCCATCAGTAGGCTAGTCATTCCAGAGCCGTCGGATAGTGATGATGATTACATATTGAAGGTAGATAACCAACTGTTCAATTCGATTCGAGGGTCTCATAAACCCAGCAAATTTTCCAGATGCTTCATCGAGCAGCCAGCATTGATCGCTGCGTTTGAAGGCAGTTAGCTTGAGTAGAAAAAATGCTGCTACGAGTAGCACAGTGTAATTCTTATCAAGGGGATGGCTGTTGAAAGCGTCAATGGAAACTAAATAAGCCTACCAGACGCCAGAAAACAGAACACACACACACAAACCAATGCAATTCTTCCATGTGGATTCACGGTTCAAAGTGGCTGTTCTTGATGAAGTCATTTTCATTTTTCCTGTTGTTTCCAATGATATTTTTGAACTGCTTTAGATGCATCCCATGCACATGGATCTCCACAACTAGCGGAGAATGATCCGGAACCCCAACATTTCGTAATTTGAATCTCCTATAAGAATATTCTGTAGGATAAGTTCTCTTAACACCAGTTAATCTTCATTGATAATCATTATGTTATCCTTCTTCTACCAATGCTTTGTGAGGGGCTCACCCATCAAACCTACTGGTTGAGTTGCATGATTCATTGGCATCAGTGGAGCAGATTCAACGGCAAGATACCATGGTCGCGTAAACGTGGATGCATCGCATTAATAAAATTGGACCATGCAAAATTACTTGTTCATTTTCTTCGTAATTTAGTTTGTCCATAGACACTGTCTGAATTGAGTTTCCTTTAGATGCATCGACTGTAACGTTAATGCAGCCACTTTGGGGGTTTTCTATGGTACATATGAGCAAATTAAAACCAAAACCAAGCTTTTCCCATACTGGGTGAAGTTGGCTACATGAATTCTTAAGCCACCTTTCTAAATCAATATATTCACCAAATCTTATGACGAACACACACTAAACGTACTCTCTGAAGCAGCAATAATATGTTTAATCCACACACAACATTCGCGCAGGGCTCCAGTAAGATGGTTTTAATCTTGGAGTTCTCTCTTTCGTGGTACAAATATATACCTCCCCCACACGGTTTCTCTCAGTAATGAAGGCGCAGTGAGCATAAAGAGTAGGTTGTATTTGATTTTGTTGCATGTCTACCACAACTAAGCTTCAAGTCTACCTGAAATGGATCCAAGTCATCTAGCAACATGAACCAAACACAATCAAATTTTTGCCTTTACCACCAAATGCATTTATGTTTGTGTGTCTGTGTGTGTGTGTGTGTGCATGCATTTTTAAGAGAAAGTAGGTATAAAACATGTTATATTGGCACTAAAAGTTTTATATCCGTGAAAAGGCAGTTCTTTCCCTCCTTGTGAAACAAACTTAGATGAAGACCTACGAACAATATTAAATGACTTCTTATTCAATAAGCATTCACCCTATGCTTTCCTGAAAGCTCCTGTTAATAACAATTTTCTCCGGGAAATACAGATAAACAATTCTCTTGAACTGATCCAAGCGAAATCTTCTGGAGGCACATCCAAGATGGATCGAGCAATTGATCATCAATTTTCAATGTTTTATGATGGTCATCATCCTCATCAATTCACAAACGGAAGAAGTTCAGGGAGGTTGACATAAAAAATCCTCATCTTCGGGTCTATCCGGGAGACACTAGCCCGTTCTTGGGGATCCCTGCTTTTCAATTGTGCCATTTTGATGAGTTTGCTTGACGGCATACGAGAAATTCTTCAGTAACTCGGGAAAAAACCTCAAGATGGTCTCAGCTTCGATACCTTTGGCATGCGTATCTGGTAGGGGTCAGCCTAACCCCAGGTTGACCCCCCAACCCCCATGAAAGAAAAAGAAAAGGAACAAAGGATTTGTTCGCCTACCTACTTGTAAATAAGATCACAAGTTCTCTCTTTAGTGGGACTGCTCTCTTATATCCAAAATCTTCAAGTTGACAACAAAAGATAGTGAGATTGGTAGCACTCAGATCATAAGTTTGATGTTTTCTTGCTGCTAAATTTTTATCCTTACACTAACAGAAATCACGTTGTAGTTTCTCTTGCATAAAATAATTATCATTGAACGGCTAGAGAACATAATGACCATGATTTCAGATACTTATTCAGTGTGATTTCAAAGATTAAAATCAAAAGTTTTTCAATTGGGAAATGCCTGGTAGGAGGCATCTAATTGCAATTATACTTTTGATACATCAAGAATTTCAAATTCACTTGAGCGTTGTTTCGTTAACCAAACCCGCTTACGACAGAAAGATCCTTAATTTGATCCTTGTAAACCTTCTCTTTGCCACTATTGAGAATTCGTTTTTTACTCTCTATCTGCTTCATATTTGCCCTCATCTATTTATGCATAATGAACCACAGGTCTCCTTACTACTATGTTGAGTCGAAGGGTATTCAGGTTGAAGGCTGCGAATTATGTACACCAAGCTTGCCAATGCAAAAGAAAAAGAAAATAATCACTTGATGGGATTCAAAAGTGATGGTACTTTTCAACAATTTACATTTCAGACCTTCATCAAAGACATTCTTCAAAATGTTTCTATTTTCAGGCATTTTTAAAATGTCATTTAAGTGGATCTGTATAAAAACCTTTCCTGAAAGACGCAATAAAGCATCTCCAGAGACCCTTCTTGTGTTATTTTCTGTTTGAGGCGACGAGTGGAGTGATAGTATACACTTGTGTATAGTGCCCAACCAGCAGATAAAATGTTTCCTGCGGAATAGTGTCACAAATGTGAGCGTTTTTTGCAACGTTTCACTACAATGCACTGCTTGTCAAAGACATGCACTTTGTCTTTCTGTCAGCAAATAATTCAGAAATCAAGAGGGTTACACATTCTTAATGTAAGCAAACTGTTTCCTGCGGAATAGGAAACATAAAGCAAAGATAGTACGCGAGCAACCTTTAATTACGTCTGTTTCACAATAATGTACATAGTGTTCGTACATATTATAATCTTACCTGCTCTGTAACCCATCCGTTCATATCGAATTCTTCTGAAACTACTAGAGATTACATTGGGCCTACATCATGATGTTTGCGACACTGTTTCTTGATCGACCAACTTCCAATAGGACGAAATAGAGAAACCACCTTCTCACTTGGAACCATGGTCTGAACCAGTCCTTGTTACCGCCACCCACTTCTTGTCACTGAACTCTTCCATTACACCTTCAGGCAGTTTCACGTTTCCCCAACGCGGAAACACTACCACCTTGTTTCTCTGTTTGGAAATACCAGTTGATCCGATACAGACAGCACCAGCTCCTTTTTGCTCTTCATTGTTCAAGCGAGGTATGCTGGAGGAGCTTGTGGTGTAAAGCTCTGACTGGCCCGAAGGAGATTTAGACAATTTGCTGGCTTCAGTAAAAGAGCTATCACCAAAGAAATGTTGCAAATAAGTATACATGTCTGCGGCAAAGGAGCTTGAGACTGCAGCTTCTTCGCCAGGTTCTAAACCAGATATGCCTTTCTCTAAACCGTCATCCATAGAAATGCTCACACCATCTCTATCTAGAAAAGCATCGAAACAAGTTTCAGGAGATACATTGATAAGTCAGAGGCTAATGCAGCCCAAGTTTATGTGAGACAAAGCATGAAATGGTTTAAAGCATGAAATCAAAGAGTTGAAAGTGTATACAAAAGGGAAAAGGAAGATAGTGATGTCCAATCCTTTGGACTCCATGGACCAAGGGGAGATCCTTCTTAAGATGTTGAAACTATAAAACAACAATATGAAGACAAGTTGATATTCCTGTTGCATTGAGAAAAGGTAAAAGGTTGTGCAATAAGTATCTTATTTCTCAATTTTTTCATATGATCAGCTATCTTCAAACTATCAAATTCCTAAGAACTTCTTGAAAGCATCAAGACATACACACTTGGTAGATGGAATGACATCAGAATTGTAGGATCTGAAGAAGAAAAGACATGGATTGTCAGTAGTGAGTTACTAGTAGGTAGAAAGGTAGACAGTTGCAAGTGAGTGTATACCATCAAATTTAAGGTAGATGGGACCTTAGAGAAAGGCCACACTAGTGGCTTGCGGGTACAGTCAATCCTATAGGATTGATTATGAAGATACTTTTAAAACAATGGCTAAACTTACATTCATACGAGTCATAATCCGTATTGTTGATCAAAAAAGGTAGACGATATGGCAACTCGATATGAAGAATGAATTCTTGCAGGGGGAGCTTAAAGAGGAAATATATATGGAATTACCACCTGATTACCAAAATCTAGAAAATAAAGTTTGCATACTAAAAAGGCAATTTACAGAATGAAATAATCGCCTCAAGCATAGTTTGAAAAATTCAGCAAGAATATTATTGATTTAGGTTACAAAAAGAGTATGAGTAACCACACTTTATTCATTAAAAGAGGAGAAAAACTAACATTATTACTTGTGTTGACAAGATATGATATTGAAGAAATACAAAGATTAAAGCTTGAACTATATCGTTTGTTTGACATTAAGGACCTTGGTAAGCTGCATTACTTTTTTGGCATCGAAGTAGCGTATTCAAGTAATGATATCTTTTTGAGTCAAAGAAAATATATATTAGATTTATTGCAAGAAACTAAGATACAAGAATGTAAGCCGATTTACACACTTGTAGACTTAAATTATAAGTTAGATATTGATGATGGAGGAGATAAAGTGTTAGAGGCAGAAATCGGGTCCCAAAGTGGACATGTTTCTTTTCTTTGATCCAGATTATGTCTTATGTTTTAAAAGTAATACTTCTTTAGTAATAGGGGTATATTAGTCATTCAAGTTAGATTGTATTTATAAATAAGATATTAAGGTTTAGAGTAGGATATAGCAGAGAATAGAGAGAGAGAGGCAGCCGACTGTAGGCGCCGTCTCCCATGTGTCTAGCGGGTTGGATGTAAGTTCTCCAATATGTTAATCTTGTAAGTACACTATACAACAACAACTAAGCCTTTTCCCATACTAGACGGGGTCGACTAGATGGATTCTTTGTTTCCACATATTCCTATCTTGTGCCATGTTAGCATTTAACTCACAATAAGCTAGATCATTGTTTATTGTTTCTAACACTTTTGTGGTCGTCCTTTACCTCTTTTAATACTTTTCAAATTTAGTTTTTCATACCTTCTTAAAAGTTCTTCTTTTGATATTCTTTCTATATGTCCAAACCATCTTAAACGATATTCTCTTATTTTATCCTCTATTTGTATCACTCCTAATTTGTTTCTAATAACCTCATTATATGTATGGTCTTTTCTTGTATGACCATTCATCCATCTCAACATCTTCATTTCTATCAAAGACATCTTTTGTACATGTTGATGATTAACTACCCAACACTCATAACCATAAAACATGGCAGACCTAATTGCTGCTCTATAATATTTACCTTTTAACTTTAATGGTATCTTCTTATCACAAAGAATACCTAATGCTCCTCTCCATTTTAACCAACCAGCATTAATTCTATGCATAACATCTCCATCAATTCTTCCATCACTCTTAAAAATTGACCCTAGGTATTTAAAACTTTCCTTTTCCGAGCTGCAATGTGTGCCAATTTTAATCTTTGTCCTCTGAGGTAACAAAATGATTAAACTTACATTCCATATATTTTGTCTTTGTTCTACTAAGTCAGAGGCCTTTGCTTTCTAATGTTTCTCTCCATAGTTCCAATTTCTATTAATTTTTTCCTTAGACTCCATAGTTCCAATTTTCTCCGATATAAGTATACTATTTTCTTAATTTATTTCATAAAGTTGATGCAATTATATACCAATAATTAGTTGATAAATTGATATATCTAATGAGTACACATCCTGATATCACATATGGAGCAAGCATTGTAAGTAGATTTATGCAAACTCCCTCTAATAATCATATGGATGGAGCAAGCATTGGAAGTAGATTTATGTAAGCTCCCTCTAAGAACCATTATCTAAAGAGTACACCTGGACATAGAATAATGTAAAGGAAAATGACAGTTCTAAAATTGAAATCTACATGGATGCAAATTGGGTAGGTTTCAGAGATGATAGAAAATTCACTTCAAGATATATAACTTTAGTGGGAGGCAACAAAAGCAAGAAACAATTAGTTGTGGCAAGATTTACAACCGAAGTTTAATACAGGGCCATTGCTTTTAGCATATGTGAAGGTAAGTGGTTGTGGTCATTATTGATGAAAATTAGATACCCCATGAAAGACTATATTCTAGTATATTACGATAGTAAGGCAGCAATACAGATTGCCTCAAATCCAGTATATCATGAGAGAACACAACACATTGAAATTGATTGTCATTTTATAAGAGATAGTGTAAACACATTGGAATTCAAGCTTGAGCATGTGAAGTCTGAAGATTAATATGTTGACATATTGACTAAAGCTCTTAACAGAAATTTATTATTGAGATTACATAAAAAGTTGGGTATAACATCAATATACTTAAGGGGGAGTGTTATAAGATGTGAAGAATGCCCACAACATGCAGCAATGCAGTAGTTATTTTCTATACTTTATAGTTCCTTCTTTACTTTCTTAAGTGTTTGTTTTTAAAGGTATCTATAAATTAGTTTCATTAATAGCACTTATTAGTGCAATGCTAGTATTTAAAAGGAGGAAACCCTACCAACATCATAATAAATTCTTGTCAAGAAAAGGAAGAAAGAGAGAGAGAGTACAGCAGCTTCTATGACTGTTGATAACCACTCCAATTCCATCTTCAAATTTCCAATCTCTTGTTACCTTGATTGCTTGTTGATTCTTACATATTTTATTTTTGGCAAAACGCATCATGCACCATTTGGCAAAAAAAACTTTATCACAAAAAAAAAGTCTTCGAATTAGTGCACTTCGGGACCCGCTCTCATAACCTCCAAAGGAGGAGCGACCTATTTTTGTAGATGATTTCACTCGACATTTTTTTAAACACGAATCCGAAGTTTTTAAATATTTTTTAATTTTTCAAAATATGATCAAGACTAAATTTGAAACAGATATCAAAATCTTAAGCACCGACTCTGAGGGTAAATATCTCTCAAATAACTTCAAAAACTACCTTAAAGAAAATGGAATTTGGCATAAAAATCTTGTACCAAAACTCTCCAACAGATGGTTTAGCCGAAAAAAACAGACATATTATTGAAGCCTAACTTTCGTATATTTGATAAATAGGATGCCATCAACCAAACTTTAAAATTGTTCTCCCATAAAAAATGTGTATTCAAATAAGCCTAGTTATGATCGGTTGAAAGTTTTTGGATGTAAGTGTTATGTTTAATCGGATAAGAATGATAAGTTAGGTCCCAAGGCCATTGAATGTGTCTTTCTTGGGTATGGTATTGATAAAAAGGGATATAGATGTTACAATAAAAAGAAAATAAACTTTATGTGTCTAGAGATGTCAAATTCATTGAAGATGAATGTTATTATGGAGATAAGTGACAAAGTACCGAAGATAGTTATACGTTTTTGGATGAAATCTTGGATGAAAAGTTAGATGATAATGAGGAAATATAAGACGATAGCATGGTTCATCTAGAAGATGAATATAAAAACCTTGAAATTAGAGAAGAAATCCTAAGACCCTTTGAACATCATTATGTAAGGAAGAATAGATAAAATGATAATGTTCATAGCAAAAGGATCATAAAACTCCTTCAAAGATTTGTGTCTTATGAATCATTTCAACCTCAACATAGAAACAATTTAGTAACCATATTGAGTATCCTTGAACCCAATCATTATCACCAAGCAAAAAAATAACTTAGAATGGAAGAAAGCTATGAATTATGAATTAGAAGCTCTATAAAGGAATAGTACTTGGGACATTGTTCCAAAACCCAAGAAAAAGAAAATTATTAGTTGTAGGTGGGTCTATAAGGTCAAAACGCATAGTGATGGTTCTATTGAAAGGTATAAAGTAAAACTTGTGACTGAGGGGTACTCTCAAGAATACGAGATTGACTATGAAGAAACCTTTGCTCCTATTGCTCGTATGACTATTGTTCGTATATTAATTTTTATTTGTGCAATTAAAGAATGGGATATATATATATATATCAATTGGATGTTAAAAATATATTTCTGAATGGAAATATTAGTGAAGATATTTATATGACACCTTCAGGATTCACTAAAAATGTCTTATATAGACTCAAACAAACTCCTAAGGCTTGGCTTGATAGATTTGAGAATTTTATGCATGCATGGGATTTTCGCTCTTGTTATACTGACAATGCATTATTTGTAAGAAAAACTTATGCAGGTATCGTGATTCTACTTCTGTATGAAGATGAAATGATATCACTGAAAGTGATGAAAATGGGATATTATAGATCAAAAGATATTTGAATAAAGAATTTGAAATAAAAGATCTCAGTCTACTTAGTTACTTCAGTAATAAGAGTGGTTATTTTATGTTACAAACAAAATTTATTAGTGATATTGTTAACAGATCAGGTTTGATATATGACAAGAAAGTGAGCACACCAAAGGTGATGAGGACCAAACTGAGAACCACGAATGGAGAAAAATTAGAGGATCACACTCCCTATAGACAAATGATAGGAGCTTTGACTTATCTTGCCATAACTCGACCAGACATAGCAAACACAGTATATGTGGCAAGTCAATTTCAAGAAGCTCCCACCAGTATACACATGAGTGGTTATGCGGATTATGAGATAAGGATATCCAATCTCATCATCTTTACTTAAATTAATTGCTTATATTGATGTTGATTGGGATGGAGATGTTAACGATAGACATTCCACTACTAGATTTTGTGTATTTTTTAATGATTTTCTAATTTCTTGAAGATGTAAAAAGCAAGAGAAGGTGTCTATCATCTACAGAGACATAATATAGAGTCATGGCCACTACAACGACTGACATATCTTGGATCTGTGAACTCCTAGCAAACATGGAGACCTTCACAATTGCTTTGTGATAACAAAAACACTATGTATATTGCTTGAAATAATACATTTCATGAAAGAACTAAAAATATTGTGATGAACAGGAGGAATGCTTTAAGAAAAGGTTGATTTTATGTTATGTTCCTTAAGAGCTATAGTTGACAGATTTATTCACTAAGTCTTTGTCAACTTCTAGATTTATATTTCTCTTAGACAAACTTTTAGTATATATACCACAAGTTTGAGGAGGGTGTTAATTTGTAATAAATAGTCTAGGCCATTAGGGTCCAGTAGAACCACTGGAACTAGGCCTCAAGGGCCACTTCCCTCTCCCCAATGGCTACACTACTAGCCATTGGGAACTCTTAATGACTAGTTATGTAACCGTTGGGAGCAGTTGCTCCCAATCTCTCTCTTATTGATGTTGTAAAGCCTTTATAAATAGAGGCCATGTGTTATTAATAAAATTCATAGCTTTTATTGCTGACTTGACTTGTTTATTATTCTATCTATTCGGTTTGGCTTGTGCACCAACAATGGTGATTTTTTTGTAATTTGACTTGTTGAATATCTTGCGAGATCATTTGTATTTGAGTTTATGGATATTATTGGTGAGATATTGGTCCTATTTACTTAGGTACCATGTGGAAGCCGAACCTAGGTATACATGCCCCAGGTATGAGAAGCACGGCTTTCACCTTGTGAGGCAAGTCCCTTAGCCAGGTCAGCTATCTCTCCAGGTGCAAACGCAGCTCTCTTTTGGTGAAAAAAGAACATAAAACCCTTAGAATCTTTAGAATAGCTGAGAATCCTTAGAAAACCTAACGAACTACATGCATGAGAGAAAGCATAAAAGACATACGCTCTTTGAGAGTGATCCAAGCAACTTTTGCTGCGTTTGCCTCTGCCTCTTTCTTTGCTGTTGCTGCTTTTCCAGAAAATATTTCATCATCTATCTGAACAGTGGATTGAAAAGTTGGGAAATGAGATGCTCCAGATTTTATCGTGGTATACACTGGTAGAAGCAGTCCCTTTTTCTGAGCAAGTTCTTGCAGGAGATTTTTGAAAGGGACCGATTTCTCCTACAGAAGAACTATAGTTCAGTTAAATCAAATGAAACTGCATTAACAATTAGATAAATAAAAAATAGTTCTCTCCCAAACACTTACCTCTGAAATTCCTTCATCTGGGAAAGATGCAAAAGCAACTTTTGCAGCACTATGTTCTGCTTCACGTAGTGTACTGAAAAACTCTGGACTCTCAAAACTCTTACCTTCAACGGTCACTGTGGCCTTAAAACGAGGGTTATGAGATGGACCTTCCCGAACATGAGAATATATAGGTGAACTCCAATTCTTTCTTTGAGCAAGCTCTTGAAGGCGACTTTTGCAAATAAGAGGCAAGTCTGCAAGAATTAATGATTTGCAAGAGGAACTAATAGAGCAACAAAATGAAAGATGGAACAGAAAAAGATATTCTGATGACTAAAATAAAGAAGCATCACTATATTAAGTGTTGGACAAGGCACGTGCATGCAAGCAGACACACGATATCACCAAAATGCGTAGTGAATATGATAACTTTGTAGGTGAAGCATTAAAACGATGATTAAAGCCACATGGAAATACAATTTTAAAGCATAGTATCTTCAAAGTAATAATTAGTTAATTACCTCTAAATGTCATTTTCAATCATGTGGATAAATTGAAATTCGTACAACATATTCAAGAGATAAGGCACTTTGTATAACTCAGCAAAGGAAATGTTTGGATACTACATGTTTGAATGACATCCTAATTATCTAAAATAAATACACACAAGTACAGAGAAGAAAGTCTCACAATTTCTTGAGAAAGATTTTAGACGTTGAAAAGTTAAAAGGTAATGGATTATAGAGTCAACATTGTGATATTATTAATTGATCTGACAACACTGTTGCACTTCTAGTAATTTACAAGTATCTTTACCTATGACATGTAGACACTTCTACAAGGGTGCCGCACCCTTGTCAAACACTCGACACTATGTTACGTGTGTATGCTCTTTTGGAAAAGATATATTTAGGTTTTAAAGATCTCATCTTTTTGGAAATGTCATTTCGTTGCCACTATTATAAAAAATCAAGACTTTATTGATTTGAATAAAGAAGAAACTTACAGGTGGCAGATTGGAGCATTCCTCCACTCTACCCTAGATTCTAACTTTTAATGACTAGAATGCCCCTAATTGATCTTATCTACAACTAAATGAACTAAATCTGCATTTGGACCCATAACTGACCCATACGACCCATTACAAGACCCGTGAACTTGTTTAACACTCCCCCTCAAGTTGGGTGAAAGATATTGAGTACACCCAACTTGGATGGCGTATCTTTGAGTTGTCTGCTAGCAGTAGCTTTAGCCAAAAAATCAAATCTCATCTATTGATTTAACATACTCCAATTGGAATTCTTGAAGAGCTATCTTCTCTCTGATAAAGTGGCAGTCAATTTCGATATGTTTGGTTCTTTCATGATATACGGGATTGGAAGCCATCTGAATTGTTGCACTGTTGTCACAGTATAATGGTACAGGATGTATAGAATTGAATCCAAGTTCACTGATTAGAGAAGCTACCCATTTTCCTTCACACATTGCTTGAGCTATAGCTCTGTATTCTACTTCAAAGATTTACCTCCTTACAAAACCACATTCTATTTTTTACTCATGCCGTGTGATTAATTTTCCCTATACCAAAGTGCAATATCCTATCGATGTAGATCTTATCTATGATTAATCCGGCCCCGATCAACATCTCGTGTGCAGGTCTCAGTAATGGTCTGCAATGTAGTTTTCCGAAGAAAAATAGGCCTTTACCAGTGCACTTTTTCAAATATCTTAGGATTCTATAAACCGGCTTTCAAGATGTTCCTCATAAGGTGAATGCATAAAATGACTTACTGGAGGCTTTCACTTTGCGCAAAAGTAATATCAGTGTGTGTTAAGTAGATTAACTTTCCAACAAGTCCTTTGATACCGAAGAAGTATCCACAGGTTCACCCTTCTTGTCATCTCTAAGCTTTAGGTTAGGATCAATTAGAATTATCTGGCAGCTTCTGACTTACAACCACTCATTCCAATTTGTGGCTCAAGGACTGAAGGCGATACTTCCTTTGATAGATAAGTAATTCCCTTTCTTGATCTTTTGATCTTCATCCCAAAGAAAGTATCTAAAGGATCCTAAATCCTTTATCTCAAATGCTATTGCCGAGAGAGATTTTTTTTAATTGGTTCATTTTCTGACCGATCATCTCTATGTAAGAATTATATCATCCACATATACAATTAGTGAGTACAAATAATTTTTTCCTTCAACCAAGTTGCCTTACAAACATAGTATGATCTTCTTTGTCCACAGTCACTGTGTATCCTTGATTCTTGACAAATGCAGAGTGAATTTCTCAAACCAAGCTCTTGGTAGTACTGTTTTGAGTCCATAAAGAGATTTCTACAGCTTTTTTACATACCTTCTGATTAATCAACTTCCTTCAAAACCAGGGGGAACATCCATATACATTTCCTCCTCGAAATCACCATTTAAAATTGCATTCTTAACATCTAGTTGTCAAAGCTCTCATCCCAAATTTGTTGTTATACTAATAAGTATTCGTATTGAGTTAAGCTTAGCCACAGGTGCAAATGTTTCTGTATAGTCGATGCCATATGACTAACTGTAGCCTTTAGCAACCAATCTTGTTTTGTATCTCTCAATGGTTCTATCTGCCTTATACTTAGTAAACACCCATTTGTATCCTACAATATTCCTGTCTAAAGGTAGCTGTGTGATGGTCCATGTATTATTTTTTATAAGAGCATTCAGTTCTTCAATTGCGGCTTTCCATAAAGGGCACTTGATTGTTTCTTCGAATTTTGAAGGAATCATATGTTTCTCAGCATTCATAACAAAGTTCTGATAATTCTCAGAGGTATTAGCATATGAGACATAATCGAAAATCGGATAACGTAAACATGTACGTTTACCTTTGCAAATAGCAATAGGAATGTATAGATCTTCTATCACTTGAGGATCTGAATCGGGAGAAATCTCTTTGGTGATTTGATGTTGTATTGTTCCGTCTTGGCCCTTGGGAATAAACAATGTTACTTGATCCTCTCTTATACATCAAAATCTCTTTTAATTGATCTGATTCTTCTTCATTATCACTTGCAATACTTTTTGCTTCACTAGGAATTAGAGGAAGAACATGCGGAGAATGATGCCGAGGTATAATTGGCTCCCCCTTGGAAGAATAATATGGAGTAGATTCACTGAAGGTGGCATCCATGGATACATACAGTTTTTTAAGGATATGATCATAGCATTTATAGCCCTTTTGAGAATTTGAGTAGCCCAGAAAAATACACTTGACAGATCTAGGATCTAGTTTATCACGATTAGGTAAATGAATATGTACAAAACAGGATCACCCAAAGATACGAGGAACAAGATGAAAAGGTTTGGAATTTTTATCAAGTAAGTACACTATTAGGCATCCTAGTGATCAAGTGAACTGTAGTAAGAACAGCTTCTCCCCAATAACATTTAGAAACATTATTTTGGAGTAATAAAGTTATGGCTACTTCTAGGATATGACGATTCTTTCTTTTGGCAACACCATTTTGCTGAAGAGTATAAGGACAGGAAGTTTGATAAATAATGCCATGTGAGTGTAAATATTCTTGTAACTGTCTGCCAATATATTCTCTCCCATTATCAGAATGTAAGATTTTCACAAGAGTATTGAATTGGGTAAGAATAAATTTATGCATAACTGAAAATATAGTGGATACTTCAGACTTTGATTTCATTAAATAAACAATAGTGAGATGAGTACAATCATCAATAAAAGAAACAAAATATTTCTGACCAAATATTGAAGTAACTGGACTAGGACCCCATATATCAGAATGAAGGAGTTCAAAAGGTTGAGATCTTCTAGAGTCACTTAAAGGATAAGAAACTCTTTGATGTTTCCCAAGCTGACACACGTCACAAGAAAATTGTGATTTATTGGACTCGATACTAAGATGAGGCAGAACATATTGAAGTTTTGATACAAGTAAATGACCAAGACGACAATGCCATAATCGAATCTCTGCATCCTGAATTGCTGGAGCTGAAGTAGTATATGATCTGATCAACTGCAAATGATCTTCCAATATGTATAATCCCTTTTGTAGTTTACCATGACCAAAGATTTTCCCCGTCTCCAGATCCTGAAATACACATTTACTCTACAGTTCATAGTACAAGTTAATGCACTGACTGAAAGTAAATTTATAGAGAAACTAGGAACATGGTAGACTGATTTTAAGTCTGAAAAATATATGAGTACACTTCCCTGTCCAACCATATAAGTATAAGACCCATCTGCCAGCTTAATCGGTTCATGTTTTTTAAGTGATCTGTATTCTAAAAAATATGATAAATCTCCCTCCATGTGATCCGTAGCCCCTGAATCAATAATCCAAACTTTGAAATTAGAAAGAGATGAATTATTACCCTTCACTATATGAGTTGCTTGAACTACTTTAGCCTGAGAAGATGATAATTGAGTGTTTTCTGATAGCTTTGATTCCAATCCTTCTATCCTTTTGAGGATCTCTTCAATACCCTCTGAACTAGGAGTGGGAATTTCTGCAGAATGAGCTGAGTAGTTTCGATTTCTATTAAAATCAGGTCTCTCATTTAATTACCAACAGTATTCTTTGGAATGCCTCGGTTTTCCACAATGAGAGTATACAAGTTTGTCTTTATCATCAGAGTTAAATCTTCCTCGTCCACGTCCTCTATTGTGTTGTCCACCTCTTCCACGATAATAAGTGTTGTCTCTTCGTGTTTTGAGTGCATGTTGATCTATAACTGATATACTGTCTCT
The DNA here is from genome assembly GCA_036023115.1 of Brasenia schreberi. Taxonomy (NCBI): domain Eukaryota; kingdom Viridiplantae; phylum Streptophyta; class Magnoliopsida; order Nymphaeales; family Cabombaceae; genus Brasenia; species Brasenia schreberi. The sequence continues at coordinate 5,111,389 of JAYKKT010000054.1, read as the reverse complement.
CTCAAGGTTTCTGCGATCTTCTCTGATTAATAAAGAATATATTGTGCCAAGTGAAGGAAGTTCTTCTCTGCCCAAGATATTTAGTTTTATGAATTCAAACTTTGAGTTGACACCCCATAATAAATCAGATACTTTCTTCTTTTCAATTTCAACATTTTTCTCAGTGTAAAAGAAGTGCACTTTATATTAGTAAAGTAAAGAAGTTCATCCAAAAGTCCTCGTAAGTCTGCATAGTATTCATTGATAGACCGTGTGCCTTGTTTACATTTCCTGATCTTTTCCATTATCTCATGTTCCTTTGTAACATTTTTCTTTTTGGAATAGGTTTCGGAAACTGCACACCAAATTTTATGAGCAGATTCTAGAAACATAAAGGTTTTCGCAATTGATAGAATCATTGACTATAGCAATCATGATGAGATTAAGGATTGGTATTTGACCCATTCAGTGTGCCCATCTCCCCCTTGCTATAATACCCAGTTCCACAAATCTAGACCATTCTAAGTAATTTCTGTCATCGAGTTCAATAGTTGTAATCTGAAAATTGTCTGTCTTTTCTAATAAAAGAGATTGTTCACCTGTGTGGAATGAACTATCAATGCCTTTTCCTTTACCAGCCATTGATCATGAAATATAATAGAACTTATCTGATCTTCTTCGAATAGATGGGAACAGGCAAAAAAAATTTCAATCAAAGCAAATATTCAGTTTCTTAATCGACAATGTGTTTGCTGATAATTCTGATCTTCCCCTTTTTTAAAAAGTAAATAATGCAGTCACACGTCTTCTTGAATTGAATCCTTCAAGATTCAAATAACAATCACCATATAAAGTAATTCTTGAATCGGCAATATTTCTGAATCAGTCAGTCTGACTTTGTGGGACAATCACGATTGTAGTGTCACAATTTGAATCACGTTGTGTGCTTGAATCGGCAATGTTTCTGAATCAGTCAGTCTGACTTCGTGGGACAGTCACGATTGTAGAGTCATGATATTACTCTGTGTGCTTGATAAGTAATAACACCTTGAATCAGTCACAAATGTGGCAATCACAGTTTGAATCAACAAAAATAATTCTGTTGTCAACGATTTTTCCCAAATCACGATTCAAAGAATCATAAACGATTCCAAATATGAATCTTCCCAAGTCAAGAATGCAGGTTGTCATGATTTCAACTCACAAACGATTCTAAATCTAATTTTCTTCTTCCAACTCGATTACGTAACAGAATTCTACAACTCGATTACGTAACAGAATTCTACGATTCCAAAAATCAAGACTTTATTTATTTGAATAAAGAAGAAACTTACAGGTAATGGCAGATTGGAGGCATTCCTCCAATCTGCCCTAACAAATGGTGCAGTACGCTGCTCCTATGATGCCCAACACAGTTACACGTTTTTTACCTAATGACCTATTTATAAAGATTCTAACTTGAATGATTAGAATGCCCCTAATTGATCTTATCTACAACTAAATGAACCAAATCTACATTTGGACCCATAATTGACCCATATGACCCATTACAAGACCCGTGAACTTGTTTAACAACCACTACAGTGGTCCTGCACAAAAGAAGAAATATAGGATAGAAAGAGAGCGAGTTTCACTTAAAAGAAAAATGGCTCGCAGTCGATGACTCGACAACTGGACTTAGACCATGAGTCAAAACAAAAGTGTTGAGGGAAGTATAAAGTTGAGTAAAGTACAAATGCAAGTAGAGCCATCAAATTGCACGAATAGAAAGAAAGAATTGCCTGAGATAAACTTTATAGTTTATATAGTACAACATATGTTTATATCCATAAACACATGAACTCGATTACGTAACAGAATTCTGAATGTCACAAACAAGAGAGAGAGAGAACCTGGAACCATCATTTCACTGCTTTGCACTAGACTTGGTGCATCTCCCTGAGCCCCTTTCTTGTATAATACTTCACGAGAAGATCTGTTCTCAAGTACTTCATTCAAAGTTCTCCCTTCCACTCCCTTGCCCAGTCCTCCATCATAGGGCTCCCCGGTTTCAACAATGTTCGCACCTACAACAAAGCAAAATTATAATTGAAGAATGGTTGACTTAAAACAGGAGAATCACAGGGCAATCATAGAGCAAGAAAAGAAAAGAGTAAAACCTATGTCACAGGGGTGCAGCTGCTGCAATTACCACTACAAGGGTGCAAGACAGCAACTTCCCTCTCTCTCTCTCTCTCTCTCTCTCTCTCTCTCTCTCTCTCTCTCTCTCTCTCTCTCTCTCTCTCTCTCTCTCTCTCTCTCTCATGGTGGACCTGTGTATGTGTGCAGAGAGAGAATTCATGCAGTTGAACTCAATTTCTAGTGCAAGAACATAAACTATTCGTACGCTATTATGCTTACAAAAGATTAAAATGATAGTCAAATGCCATCAAGCCCGTTTCCATGCATTTAGGGTGTACAGTTGAGTACTGAGCCTTTAGTGTAAATCACAACTGGTTATGTTTTACGCCAAACAGGTCCACCACAGATGCTTTACACTTAGAGCATCTAATGGAGCATTTCTGGCGAAGAGCAAGGACCTGCATATGGGACTCGTTGAATGGAAAAGGCATATGTATACTACCTTGAGAGTTACTTTGAAAAATCTTGGAGAAGATTGAATTACAACTTGCACATCAACTTTTATTCGAAAAAAATTGGAGAAGAAAGAAGCATATGTTATGTATACAACCTCATAACATGTAAGATAAAATTGTGATTTGTATAAGGACTCATGCGTGGTACTTCTCATATTAGTATTGATCAGAAATCCATTTCCGTGCATTTAAGGTATCCAGTTGGTGTACTGAGCCTTTAGTGCAAATCAGAACAGTTATGTTTTAACAAGAAGTAACCATAAGAGGGGAAACTTCGGAAACTCATATGAAAACTTTAACGAAGGGAGAAACACGAGAGTGAAACAAACTTGCCCTGAATTCTAAATAAGAACCTTATTATTGAAAAGAAGACCTAGCCAGCAAGGGCTAGTAGTACAAAGATTAAGCATTTTGAATTCATGTCCAGTATACTGGGTGACATAGAAATACAAAGGTGAAAACTAGAACATTAATATGCTAAGACAGATAAATATAGGTACTTAAAAGTTTTCTGAGACAAAGAAGATAAAGCTTATGAATCCAATAGCAATATGAGCAGAAGAATGACAATGGAATATGGCGCTAAGTATGCACAAAGGGACGGTTTGTGATAGAAATGATGTTGAAAGATGAACATTAGGAGGAAAGATCAAATGAAACTCCAAGACAAAGAACCGAGAATCTGGAGAAAGTGCACTACAAAAGGCATAAAGAAATCCCAGAAGTTGCAAGATGAAAGCTACGAAGTATGATATCGCACTTTCAGATTTAAAAGTAAATTCCCCCCCCCCCCCCCAAAAAAAATCAAAATGGCAACTATGAGGTCATTAGCCAATCACACCAAGCGTCCAAAATGGCATTGCTTTCAGAAGTTGACTGACAAGTAGGTCTAACCATACACATGCAGGAATATATTGCAAGCTGGAACACGTCCATCTACCTTTTGCAAGAGTCCATGTGTCATAAAGTGCATACGATGCAGGCCTATTGGCATGTTGAGACATGTAGATCAGCCTTTTATTCCATCTGTCATAAAGTAGGACTATCGTATCCTTAATGCAGAGGAACGTAACAGCTTCAGGAAAAACTAAAAGCCAAACAGGGACTGAAATCAAGTAACAAGTCACAAATAATCACAAAAAGGAAGTGGTTGTCTCGTTCTAACTCTTAATTGATGAATGCAGCTGCATACTGGCCCAACTCTAAAGCAGTTCTGTTGTTGCAATGATGAACTATCAGCATGCAATTTACCTAAAGCTCTAACATGACTCGACCCTCAAAAAAACAGGGCTATGTGCCACCATAAAACCATAATCCTGTAGACTTTATTTACTTGGTGATTCCCTGACTTATTTTATCATATTAAGAAAAAACATTGTTATCCATTTTTTCATTCTTTGAGTTTATTCACGTAAATAATGTATTCCAGATATTTTATTTAAATTCTACAAGCATTCATATTTCTGCAGTCCATACAGTTTCAAGAAAACAGATGTTTTCATGCATTCCTTGTACTTGATTCTATGCTGTTACTTCTGGCCTAGAAGAAACCTCAACTGATATGGAGAATATGACAATATGAGCAGAACCCTATGGAAACTATTCATCATTCCCTGCTTCTTTATTTTTTTAGTTGTAAAATTGTAATGCTGATAACACAATCTTGTGCATGGGAGTTTCTTCACTTTTCTCAGTTTCATCAAACTTTTCCAAATTATCTCTTCAAAAGTTCTTGTAAATTTGACGTTTCATGCATAACTTATTCTACATCCTAAACTATGAAGTCAAAAAGAGCTGAAAGAAATATTATGAAACAGGCTTGAAAAAGAGAACAGCCCTTTTCTTGGATTTGTAATATCAATTTCCATGGAGTTGTCTTGTCAAAATGCCTTAACAACAACAACAACAACAACAACTAAGCCTTTTCCCATACTAGACGGGGTCGGCTACATGGATTCTTTGTTTCCACAGATCTCTATCTTGTGCCATGTTAGCAGTTAACTCCCAATAAGCTAGATCATTCTTTATTGTTTCTTTCCAACACTTTTGTGGTCGTCCTCTACCTCTTTTAATACTTTCCAAATTTAGGTTTTCTAACCTTCTTACAGGTTCTTCTTTTGATCTTCTTTCTATATGTCCAAACCATCTTAAACGATGTTCTCTCATTTTATCCTCTATTGGTGCCACTCCTAATTTGTTTCTAATAACCTCATTATGTATACGGTCTTTTCTTGTATGACCACTCATCCATCTCAACATCTTCATTTCTGTCACAGACATCTTTTGTACATGTTGATGATTAACTGCCCAACACTCAGAACCATAAAACATGGCAGGTCTAACTGCTGCTCTATAACATTTACCTTTTAATTTTAATGGTATCTTCTTGTCACAAAGAATACCTGATGCTCCTCTCCATTTTAACCAACCAGCATTAATTCTATGTGTAACATCTCCATCAATTCTTCCATCACTTTGAAAAATTGACCCTAGGTATTTAAAACTTTCCTTTTGGGGAATGCAATGTGTGCCAATTTTAATTTCTATGTCCTCTGAAGTAGCCAAATGATCAAACTTACATTCCATATATTCTGTCTTTGTTCTACTAAGTCGGAGGCCTTTGTTTTCTAATGTTTCTTTCCATAGTTCCAATTTTCTATTAACGTTTTCCTTAGACTCCTCCACTAATACAATGTCATCTGCAAATAACATACACCAAGGTACTTCATCTTGAATATGTTTTGTTAACTCATCCATCACCATTATAAATAAGTATGGACTTAAAGTTGATCCTTGATGTAACCCAATATTAACTTCAAAGAAGTCTGTCGTTCCTTCATGAGTCCTCACACATGTTTTTGCATCATCATACATGTCTCTTATAAGGTTAATATATGTCAATGGGATACCTCTTTTTTCCAAAGTTCTCCAAAGAACCTCCTTCGGTACCCTATCATAAGCTTTTTCTAGATCAATAAATATCATGTGAAGGTCTTTCTTTTTTGCTCTAAAATGTTCCATAAGACGTCTCAAAAGGTGAATCGCTTCAATAGTAGATCTACCAGGCATAAATCCAAATTGGTTCTCTGTTGTACTTCATACTTGTCTTAACCTACGTTCAATAATTCTTTCCCATAATTTCATAGTATGACTCATTAACTTGATACCTCGATAATTCGCACAATTTTGAATGTCTCCCTTGTTTTTATATATGGGTATAAGTGTACTTGCTCTCCATTCCTCGGGCATCTTTTGGTTTTTCCATATTTCATTAAATAGTCTTATGAGCCAAGTGATTCCTATTTCTCCTAGTATTTTCCAAACTTCTATAGGAATATTATCTGGTCCTACCGATTTACCACTCTTCATATGTTTAAGAGCCTCTTTGACTTCATTCTTTTGAATACGTCGGTAGAAATTGTGGTTTATATACTTTTCTGACTTGGCTAAATCTCCTAAACTAATACTAACATCTTTATTTTCATTAAAAAGATTATAAAAATAGTTTTTTCATCTATTTCTTATATCATCATTTGCCACTAGAATTTTTTCATCCTCGTCTTTTATGCATCTAACATAATTAAGATCTTTAGTTTTCTTATCTCTAGCCCTAGCTATCCTAAAAATGTCTCTTTCACCCTCTTTTGAGTTGAGTTTTTTATATAAGTCCTCCCAAATCTTAGCTTTTGCTTCACTAACGGCCTTTTTTGCTTCCTTCTTTGCTTTCTTATAAGCTTCTAAAGTTTCACTAGTTTTCTTAGCATAATGTAATTTGTAACATGCCCTCTTTGCCTTGATTTTGTTTTGTACTACTTCACTCCACCACCAAGCTTCTTTTTGTGCCGGTACACCTCCCTTAGATACCCCTAACACATCTTTCGCCACTTTCCTAATATGTATAGCCATATTGTTCCACATATCAGAGGGTGTGCCAACATAATTCCAAACATCTCCTTGAAGGACTTTTTGTTTAAATATATCTTCTTTCTCACTTTTGAGGTTCCACCATTTAGTCTGAATAGCTCGATGCACTCTTTTCTTCTTTGTCCATTTTTTTATTTGTAAATCCATAACTAAAAGTCGATGTTGGGTGGTTAAGCTTTCTCCTGGAATTACCTTACAATCTTTACAACACGCTCTATCTTTTTTTCTACAAATAAAGTAATCAATTTGTGTTTGTGATAAGCCACTCTTATAAGTAATTAAATGTTCATCTCGTTTTTTGAAGATTGTATTTACTATAAAGAGATCAAATGACATAGCAAAATTTAAAATCTCCCTACCTTCCTCGTTTATATCCCCATAACCAAAGTTTCCATGAATCCCTTGATATCCTAATGCCTCTTTACCGACATGTCCATTTAAATCTCCTCCTAAACAAATCATCTCCCTTTGTGGAATCTTTTGAAACACCTTATCTAACTCTTCCCAAAAAACTGTCTTTATACTATCTTCTAGTCCTACTTGGGGTGCGTAAGCACAAACTATATTCAAAACCTCTACTCCTAACACTAATTTCAATGTCATGATTCGGTCACCATATCGTTGTATGTCTACTACACTCTCCTTTAAATCTTTATTTATGATAATACCAACTCCGTTTCGGGCCTTTTCTTTACCTGAGTACCATAATTTAAAACCTGTATCCTCTATCTCCTTTGCTTTTTCTCCAACCCATTTTGTCTCTTGTAAACATAGAATATGAATCTTTCTCCGAATCATAGTATCTACCACCTCCATTAGCTTACCCGATAATGTTCCGATATTCCAAGAACCAATACGAATCTTATTATCTAGGACTAGCTTCCTTACCCCCCGCATCCGTCCATAATCAAAATGCGGAGACCCTCTTTGGAAATTTTTCACTACATTCGGGCGGCAATGTAGCGGGACTAACTTCTTTACCCACACCCGTCCATGATGTGGGAACCCTCTCTGCAATTGATTCACTACATTCGGGCGAAAATGTAGTGGCCCTTGCTTACTTCTTACTGCATTCGGGCTCTGCAGCACGTCGCTAGGCAGGAACGCCCCAAAGCAATGCTCATAATTTTTGTAATCCATGTTGTAGAAATCCGACGAAGTTTTACGCTGGCTGTCGGAAGCCTAACACAACCCTCCTCCTTTATCCGGGCTTGGGACCGGCAATGCAAGGGTGATCCCTTACATGGGCGGAGTTGTCAAAATGCCTTGCCACCAAGAAAATAGGAAGACTGAATTCACACTTCTCTGAACAATGCAAATTCCACAAAGAACTTTGATGCATTAGATACTGTAACAAGAGGAAACCCCATCATTTACACTTAAAATCCTGCTTCGTTGTCTCCGTACTTTCTATGAGCCCATTCAAGACACCTATATGAAGTTGAGTAGATAATATCCAACAAAGGGAAACGCAAGAAGAAACCCACACAAATCTGGGATATCAAAGGAACCTAAAATTCCCACCTTTCCCTCTTAAAGCAGGAAAAGAAAAGGACCATCCAACAAAAGAATGAAATTCTTCAGTCTTCTTCCACTGTTTTTTAAAGTGAACGAGAACTAATTTTCATACCAGGAACCAAACATCATGAAACCATCATGAAAATGCACAAAATTCATCCGTTCTCATCATCATTTCGGCATCGAGGACTAATCGAGTAATAACCCAAGAATCAAAATAAGAGGGAGCACTTATTACCTATCCACAAAGAAGAAGAAGAAGAAGAAGAAGAAGAAGAGGAGGAGGAGGAGGAAGGATGAGGTGGTGTGAGGGATTGGAAAGCAAGCTTGGCAGCTTCATTCTGGGCATCTTTGGAAGATTTGTGGGGTGAAGGTGTGGCATAATTGATGCCATTGACGAGGGCAACGGCCTTGAAGGTGGGCATGTGGTCAGGGCCTTCCTTGATGGTTGTGTACGTTGGGAGGTTCCATGAATTCCTCTGGCACAACTCTTGCAGCTTCCTCTTGTACATGGCCGAGAGAGAGAGAGAGAGTCTTGACCTGCCATTGATGATGGTTGTTATTGTTTTATGGATAGCAAAAATTTACAGACAGACGCCCAGTTGGATATTCACCAACATAACCCTTAGTCTAAGGTATTGCACTTGACCAACATAACCCTTAGTCTAAGGTATTGCACTTGACCGTTTACACTTTTTTATGGTAACAAATTCATTAATTCTCAACATCCAACTTCAACAGAGGTACAATGAATGCAGGTCCCTCTGTCAACCATGTAGCAGATTCATGATGCCTTGCATATTTAGCTAGAGAATATGCCATGTTACAATTATGCAAGATAATCCATGACTAAATCTTATGAATTCACTAGTAAGAAGATTAATTTCCTGAAGTAATGTGTCATCGAAGGATCCGCCTTTGTCCATATTGTCCATTACTTGAGCTGCTAGTAGTGACTCCCATTCGGAGAAGCTAACTGAATAGTCAGTTCCAGACTTTTTTTAATCACAAATAACGCCCCTCTATAAGGGGTAATCTGTATACGAATTCTCTTTGCTCCAGCTCAGAAAATCTACATTTACATTCAGAAGGCCCTTTCTAGGCTTATCCCATCTCAAATGTGCATTTTGTCATGCTTGGCTCAAATTTGGTTGCCCTTGCTTAACACTTAGGAAAGCCGTTAATTTATGAATTGCATCATGGAAAGGCCTCTATGTTATTTGTAGTGTTTGGCCTTTCCAACATTATCATGTTGATACCAGATGTCTGTCATATCATACTCAGCAATTCTCTATGTGGTATATTCAGCGCAATGAATAGAAAGCATACCTTACCAAGCCAATTGTCATACCTTGTGTTCATCATAGAGAGATTGAACCTTGAAACTAGAACATCTTCAGTATAATTGCATTCCCCCATGATATGAGTAATATTTTCCTCTCCCCCTTTACAAAGATAACAAATCTTATTGTTATAATTCCTTTATCTTGTACTTTATCTTATGTAGGCAGGATATTTCTAACAACTCTCCACAAACACTTCCATTTTTTCTGGAATGCTGAGTTCCCAGAAAGCTTTCCACCAAATCGGATTTACATCTTAAAACCTGTAATTTGTTATGTATATGCAAATCTTTGGAAGCTTTAATATCCAACACATTAATCCTTCACAGTAAAAGTACCTTTAGCATTTGGCAAACAAAAGTAAGCTTCGTCTCTAGGCCGTATGATTTGTTATATGTTTCACTTCATGTTCCAAGAATAACGTATTCAGCAGCTCACAGTTCAGCTCCTTTCTTCTGCATTGCTAATTACATGAAGAAGACCATATTTGGAAGTAGAGGTGAGCATTATTCGGTGTTGACTAAATAACCAAATCGAACCAAACTGAAGTTCCAAATTTGATTCAGTTTTATTAAAATCAGTTTGTTGTCACGTCATTTTATTAGGTAATTGGTTCTCAATTCGGTTTCAGTTCCTATGAATCCAAAACTGAACCAACCGAATAACCGAACATGGAACCTGATTCACATTGTATCAACCATGGTCCAGCTTGTGTGAGAAACCTTGATACTCTCGTTTAGAAATGCTCATTATTTTTCATTAATTGGTTATTCACTGCAACTACTCTTAACAACATAATGGAACTAAAAGTTGGCACGAAATATTGAGGAATTAAAATTTCAGGTGAAATGAATACCGAACGGCAGTTTGATTACCTTCATAAATCAGTTTGACGATGGTTTAACTTTTCAACATAATTTCGGTTTTCGGTTTGATTCTGTTAGTGAACCTAACCGACTGATAATCAACCCTAATTGGAGGTGGCTTCAATGTGAGAAGACAGAAGCTATGAGATAAGAAAGACAGATTCAACAATATAAGGAAGTGATGCATGACTGTGGTCTAAAAGACCTTGGATATTCAGGGTATTATGTTACTTCGCCTAATGACAAACTTGACGAAAAACAGTATACAAGTTCGTTTTGATCATTTCATGGCAAAGGAAGCATGGTTGGATATGTTGTCACAAGCTGAAGTGAAGTATCTGATCTCTACACATTCAGATCACAAACCGCTTTCACTTTCATCAAGCACCTTCTTCCCATGGTTGGAAGTGTAGTTCTTATTTATTTGTGAAGAATCAAATCTAATGGGCCTGACCCAGACGGTTCGAATCGAACATGCTTCCTAGCTCGTGATATAAGAAAGGAACATTAGGCACGAGTGGTTTGGCTCACCTTAGCTCGTCGCAAGCTCAAACACCTTTCGTCTTTGACAGAACAAGATGTAACAGATCAAAATTGGATCATCTTAAGTCACTCATGCTCCTTGATACAAACATACAGATATACATACATGTTTAAATACTATTATTGTGTCTATATTACAAAAAAACATGAATGCACCTAGCGCATTAGCTCAACTTTAGTAACTCGGTTCTTCGTCTGACTTAAGCTTGTAAAGTGAAGAGCATGACCTGTTAGTATGCTTGCTTATCTTACAGCAAGGAGCCTGTCACCGGATCTCTTCTGGATGCCTGCGACGCAATGGAGATCCTCCGAGAGCGCCTGCGATGGCAGCGGGAAAATCTCCTGTTCAGCTTAAATCTCCATCAGCTGAGCTGCGGCCTGGGGATCCACCTACCCAGCAGCGTTTCTTCGTATCTCTCACACTCCTTGGCTCCCTCTCTAGCCACAAGGGATTCTTCTTCTCCCAGACATACACACGGCAAAGACGACAAAGGAAGAAGAAAAGCAACAGAAGTTCTCTCTCTCTCTCTCTCTCTCTCTCTCTTTTTGTTGCTTTGGAATGACCCTTTTGTACGACGTTAAGTGACACGGACACGAATAAGGACACCCCAAGTGCTGTTCCTCATGAGTACCCTGTTTGATTCGCGGTACCACGTTTGTGGGACCCGCTGTTTTAGGAAAGCGAAAACCATGAAACCATAGTTCCATGGGTCTGTTTCGGTTTAAAAAAAATATGACTGATGTCAAAGGGTGATACCCAACGTTTCCCTTCCGTTGAATGTTATTCCTCATTCTCTCAACTTTCGGTTGTTTTTCTATTAGAGTCACGGCCGATTCTGAACCGGCTTGACGGTTTCAACCGAAATCGAATTGGACTAAAAACAGGTTATAATCAAAACCGGATCTGAAACCAAAGACCACACAGTTTCATATTTTTGTAATATGTTTTTTCAAGTTTCAAATTTTTTTAATATTTTTTATTCCAAACAACTTAAGACCTGAACAAAAATTGAAACCACAACTGAACCAGTTCTTCGGTTTCATTTCCTGATCCATGAAAACCGAAACCTGAATGTCCAGACTCCATGTGGCATGCTGGCGGCAATGATGCACCGTGCGAGCTAGCACGAAGGTAGTCTTATGATAGGGCCTAATGTGGTGAGCTCAACTAGGATTTGTCAATCTATTGGCCCCTTAGTGATGGTGTAAATGGTTAGAATACTCGCTAGATATGGCAATACAAAGTCCAACTTGTCATATATGTGACGATGAACAGGTTGAATTCTTTGTTTCCATCGAGATCTATTATGTATCATGTTGACAATTAACTCAACATGAGTTAGATCATTTTTTATTTTTTCTTTCTAATATTTTTATGGTGGTATTGTTTATCTTCTAACATTTTCACAATTTAGTTTTCGTACATTCTTACTGGAGCTTCTTTTGATCGTCTTTCTACATTTTCAACCCATCTTAAAAAAAATTTTCTCCTTTAATCCTCTATTGGTGTCACTCCCAATTTGTTTCTAACAATTTCATTATGTATAAAGTCTTTCCTTGTAAGACCACTCATCTATCTCAATTTTATTTCTATCACGGACTTCTTTTGTACATGATGATTAATTGTTCAATACTTAGAACCATAAAACATAGCAAATCTAATTGTTGCTTCATAATATTTACCTTTCAACTTTAAAGGTATGTTCTTGTCATATAAAATATATGATACCCCCTTCCATTTTAACCAATTTGCATTAATTTTATGCAATATATCTTTATCAATTTTTCATCGCCTTGAAAAACTAACCCTAAGTATTTAAAACTTTCTTTGTGAGAAATGCAATGCATGTCAATCTTAATTTTTATATCCTCAAAAGTAATCAAATGACCACATATATTTTGTCTTTGTTTTACTAAGTCATAAGTTTTTACTTTCTAATGTTTCTATCCATAGTTCCGATTTCCTATTAACTTTTTTCTTAGACTCATCAACTATCATATGCAAATAACATAAACAAGGTACTTCATGTTGAATATGTTTTATTAACTCATTAAGGACCAATATAAATAAATATGGACTTAAAATTAATAATTGATGTAACTCAACAGTAACTTGAAAGAAATTTATCATTTCTTCACAAGTTGTCATACATGTTTTTCACTATCATACATGTCTCTTATAAGATTTATATATGAATGAGATACCTGTCTTTTTCAAGGTTCTCCAAAAAACACCTATTGGCACTCTATTGTAAGTTTTTTTTAGAACAATAAATACCACATTAAAATTACACTCTATAGCTATAAAATGTTTCATAAGATATCTCAATAGGTGAATTACTTCAATGATATATCATATACAAAACCCAAAGAAACATATTTGAATAAGTACCTTGTTATATCATATACCTATTTTATGCGTATGATGTGTATAGATTATGCCCTAAACTCTTGAGATCATATTTGGATCTTGTTATCAACAAAGCGGATATTATTCAGTTTTCTTATCTAGTTAGCAAGGTTGATTTTACTCTAGGGTTCAATCCAAATCTATCCTCGTTAGGGTATGTGATTCAGTTAAGGGTCTAATTAGGAGATTATATAAACATTCTTACTAAAAGGATACCCTAATTACTAAGTGCACACCCCTATTTCCACTTTACACTCATTATCATTTATATTTAGTCTCTCACACTTACACATCTCTCTTCCTCTCACCTCATTGAAAACCTAGTTCCCCTCAATGTCATTTTTCTCTTTTCTCCTCGCTAGTTAGGTAGTCAGTCTCTCTCATTGTGTTTTGCACATCTAAGGTTATCCTCTTTAGTTTTTTCTCTTTTAATTAATTTTTTCATATTTTTTTTGATAGACACATGAAATGATTGTCCATCTCTCATGGTGCGTCTTTACATGGTACATATCTTCAAAGAAAAGACACTTATTTCATGCATGTATGTATCTCCCATAAATACATACACTCAATTTCATGTGTCTCTCTTGTTATGTTGGTCTTATAAAATATCTTATGTTTTTTTATATAATTTTATCTCATTACAAGATAAAAATGGTACATAGTGGATATATAGAAGGTTGTAATGTTACAACAGCACTCAATAATGCAATATCATGTAGGAGAAGAACGCAAACACCATAAAGAGGGGAAGAAGAACAGGCTCAAGTAGATACTAATAAGGGACTCCATATATAACATGATGTTGAAGATGAGTCTTCAAATTATCAAGAAGATCTTCATGCAAATAGTGATGCCATGGTGATGCACATAGTGATGAAAATGAAGCTACTCATATTCTTGAATTGCTTTCAAGTTGTGGTAGTCACATTACTTATGAAATATGACAAGATCGAGTAATTTAGTAAAGCTAAATATTAGTTAAAATATTTTGTTTCTAATACTATGTTTGCTTATTTTTAATATTGTGATTAACTATATATATGAAGAGTTTGCTAAAAATAGTCTCAACACACACATTGCAATGTTTCAAGCAAATGAAAGTTCTCTTTTCGATCCGAGGTGCAACTCGGTAGTTGGTATGATATTGTGAAGTAAAGTGGGTTGTCATAGCAAAGAGTACTGCTTTATAGATAATAGACCACCTAAGTGCATTTATAGAACATTAACAATCAAACACTAATAGTTTCACATGCCTATCACCATACATGATGCTTGGTCTTCTTATGCGTGGAGAGCTTGCATCCTTGATGTAAGAGATGATAAAGTGAAGCAAGAAAGATATTTTATTTGATTGTCTTGAGTTACCTATTATTTTTGGTGCAAGAGATTAAGTATGTATATATTAAATATAGTCTAATTTGAGACCAAAAATGATAAAATCAATTGTTAGTAGAAAATATGGTTATACTATTATTATTGTATCAAAATGGGTGTACCATATATTAATACAAGTTGAAATTACTATCCTGATTTTTCCAGGCTTGGTACTTATGCCTGGGTTAAGCAATTGGGAAATGTTGCATATAATGAGGCACAATAGTTCAGTGATCATATTACTCTTCTTTATGTTACTATTTTTTAAAATTTATAGGTTATTATAGTTTGTTTTTCTGATAAATAGTTGATAAAATATTTTATTTGTTACAATTGTAAGCGTGGATATATGTGTATTTTTCAACATTTAGTAATAGGCGTTCTCCTAATGAATGGCTTGCTTCTTGGTTTTAAATCAGGTTAGGGTTGATCTGACTTGAAATTGAGATTCGGGTCATGGGATTTGGATCGAATCAGATCCGAAGCAGAAATGGGCTTTGGGGATTTGGGCCAAGCCACAAGGTTCGGGTTTCGGGTTCGAACGAGACCGAGAAGGATCTGGTTTGAAGTTTCGGGGGAAGGATAAGGGCGTCGTCAGGTGAAGATGAAATGGGTCGGGATAACTAATCAGATCCAAACCCGAGTAAATTAAAAGGGAGGATTAGGGCTCGAGCGACTAACGCACACTGACAATGAGAGAGAGAGAGGAATGGCCAGGGAAAAGGGGAAGGCGGCAATGGGCAGTGGTGCTGGTAGTCGGATGAGTTCTTCCTTTTTTTTTGTTTTGTGGCTCTTGGTTGCCGACGACGGAAAGTAGCTGAGGGAGGGAGTGAGCGGTGGTTGATGGTGGCGAAGGAGGGCGGTGGCCGGTGAAGCACCCAGTGGTCTTTTAGGTCAGCTAGACGCCCATAGGGAGAGAGGCAGGGATCTCTGTGTTCAACAAGACGCCCATAGGGAGAGAGGCAGGGATCTCTGTGTTCAACAAGAGAGAGAGAGAGAGAGAGAGAGAGAGAGAGAGAGAGAGAGAGAGAGAGAGAGAGAGAGAGAGAGAGAGAGAGAGAGAGAGAGAGAGAGAGAGAGAGAGAGAGAGACGGTTAGCAGGGTTCTGGATGGAGTTGGGTGATGGCGGACAACAGACTCTCACTTACACAAAGAGAGTAAAAACCAACTGTTGCTTCTTTTCTGTTTTTCTGCAGAATTTTCAAGATGGATTACGGAAGAAGGAATTGGTGATCCTTACTGATTGTGGAACGGGAACAAACCTCTCTTGAGATATATGTGCCTGAATACGAGGAGGGATACGAAGTTTACAAGGGTTTTCAAAGGCTTTCTCGTTTCTTTCTTTTTGCAGGATCACAAAGACGATCGATGATCTTTCAATGGGTGGAGTACCTCCTTTTATAATTGCTCCTTGCTATTTTCATGAGTGCAGTAAATATTTTTTTTGTAGGAAATCTTTCCCTACATGTGTCTAGGGAATCGTGGTCAGGAAGAGGTTGGTTGAAGGCTTTCCCTTACGATGCCCAGTTGATGCCACGTAATTTAGTTTGATATTTTGGTTCAGCAATGGGACGTCCCTTTCCTTCTCTGAATCCTTCTGATACGGGTCTACTATACTGTTGTTTGCAGCATACCCTTCCATTTGTAAATCAATAGATTGTAGCATGTGATTCCTCATGTTCTGTCCCTTCATTTCCTTTTTCATTTCTTCCTGTTTTTTCCCTCAAGACTGATATGCCGTTCTTCGTCTAGTATGGGAACTATTTTGCCAAGAGGTTTCTCGAGGCTGATAGCAGAGGGCCGGAAGTTCTTTCCTGTTCCTGCTAAAGATCGATGATCCCTTGTCTGTCTTTGTTTCTCTTTTCATTTTCTCCTGAATGATGTCCTTGAGGCTCCTTGTGTGGCCGGTGTGTTGCATTTCCTGTGTCTGCTGCCACTGTACGATTGCTGGGTATACTTGTCCTTGGTCCTGGTCCTTTGTAAGCCTAAGGTTATGCCTGTCCGATTGCTGGAGTGTAGTTGCCCTTCCTCCCGTGTAAGCATGAGGGTTCCTTGAATGCAATAGACGATTTTTCCCTCGGTTAATGTATCGTCTGTGTTTCGATCTTTGTAAAAGTCATTTTGGCTAGTGATGTGTTTAGCGATTTCTTTTGTATTTGATAAGTTCAAACTTGTAATCATCTTTTGATATCCAGTGAGGTTATATTTTCATGTCCTCATTTTCATTACTATCCTGGAGGTCAATTGAAAGTGAAAGAAAGATATTTAAACATAAAGTGAAAGAAAGATATTTACACAAAGTTTTTCAAGGATAGGCTTGGGATTATGTAGTTATACCTTTTTATATGTGTAAGAATATGATTATATATATTGGAGAAGTGAAAAGATGGGTTAGGCCAATCCAAGTGAGGTGAAACTTGTGGTAGAGTGAAGTGGTGCAACATAAAATCAAGACAAAGAATGCTTGTTATAAGTTGCATTACTTAAAGAAGATAAGTGAAACATGTGAGACTTATAGAAAAGCAAACAAAGAAGCGAAAACGGTTATTAGTGAAACAAAAATTAAAATTTGGGTTGATTTATATATACAAGGCATAACTTAAAAGAAGGTGAAAGAGATATTTTTAGGATATGTAAAGGTAGAATTAAGAAAATTAAAGATTTTACTTTTGTTAGATGTATCAAAGATGATTATGAGAAGATTTAACTATCGAATGATGATATAAAAACTATATGTAAAAATTAATTTTATAAAATTTTAATGAAAATACACATGCAATATTAGTTTAGGAGAGTTTAAATCATAAAAGTATTGTTGGCGTATTCAAAAGAATGAAATCTAAGATACTCTTAAATATATAAAGGTTGATAAATCTATAGGATGAGACAATATTAATATACTATGAAATTTTTTAAGAGAGATGGGTTCACTCGGCTCAAAAGAATATTTAATGAAATATAGAGAATCCAAAAGATGCTTTAGGAGTGAAGAGCGAGTACACTTATACCTATATATAAGGACAAGGGAGACATTTAGAATTGTATGAATTATTTAAGTATCAAGTTAATGAGTCATACTATTAAATTATTAGAAAGAATTATCATATAACATAAAACCAATTTAGATTCATGCCCGATAGATCTATTATTAAAGTGATTTATCTATTGAGACGTTTTATGAAATATTTTGGAGCAAAAAAGAAAAACTTTCATAGCAAAAAAGAAAAACTTTCATATCATATTTATTGATCTATAAAAAACTTGTGATAAAGTGTTAAAAAATGTTCTTTGGAGAACATTGAAAAAAGGATATCTCATTGACGTACATAAATATTATAAGATATGTGTGATGGTGCAAAATCATGTGAGGACTAATGAATGAATGACAAACTTTTTTGAAGTTAATATTGTGTTACATTAGGGATCAATTTTAAGTTCGTATTTATTTATATTGATCATTGATGAGATAACAAAAAATATTCAAGTTAAAGTACCTTGTTGTATGTTATTTGTCGATGATATTGTGTTAATAGATGATTCTAAGGAAAAAGTTAATAATAAATTGAAACTATGGAAAGAAACGGTAGAAAGTAAAAGCTTTCAACTTAGTGGAATAAAGATATAATGTATGAAATGTAAGTTTATCATTTGGGTACTTGAGAAGACAAAGTTTAATATTGACAAACATTGCATCCCTCACGCTGAAAGTTTTAATTACCTAGGATTAATTTTTTAAAGTGATGAAAAAATTGATAGAGATGTTATGAATATAATTAATGTCGGTTGGTTAAAATGGAGAGGGGCTTTAAGTGTTGGACACCTGATCATTAACATGTAGAAGATGTATGTAACAAAAATGAAGATGTTGAGATGAATGAGCAGTCACATAAGATCATATAGATGATGAGATTATTATAAACAAATTGGAAGTAACACCAATAGAGGCTAAAATGAGAGAAAATCGTTTAAGATGACTTAAACATATAGAAAGATGACCCAAAGACACTCCTGTAAGAAGATATAAAATTGCATATTCAAGACTAACTCGTATAACATCTCTTTCTTAGAGGTTATTAGGTTTACCTCAACCAACAAAAAATTCTCTATGGCATTTGCTTTTATGAGTACATAAAAGAAAGATAATTATATATGAGTGATATGTTAGGGAGTTATTTTCTTCAAACAAACTCCTCAATGCAAAATGTATTGATCGTGAGTTAGTATTGATAAATAATTTTGGGCGTCTTCCGAAATGACAAATCTTTGATATAGATGTTGCATTACAAAAAAATCTATCAACATATTATTCGATTGATAGAAAAGAAAGAAATAACTAAAACATTTGAGATCAATTAGTAGAAAGTTACTGCATCCACAATTCATCATATCTATAACAAGCAATTGACTATATGTAAACACCCAATATTTCATTCTAAATGATAATTTAAGGTTTAATTGAGCTTAAAGATACAACAACAACTAAGCTTTTTCCCATATTAGATGGGTCAGTTACATGTATCATGTGATTCCACAAGGCCCTATCATGTGCAATGCTAGTAGTGAACTCAATATAAACAAGATCATTCTTTATTGTTTATTTTTAATACTTTTGTGGTCGTTACGCATAACCAATGAAACAAGGATTGGATGAGTAAAAACAATATCGCTGACATAATCCGTCTCAATTTATTTGAGATAACTCGTGATGTAATGCACAATATCGATTAAGGTTTGTTTGATACGATAGTTGATAGTTGTTGTAAAAATGACCAACCACTCATATCTTTTTTTGTAACTTAATCCTCCCATCATAATCATGACTCACTGTGGTCACATTTGAGTCATCTCACTGCTTTATATAGGACAATATATATTTGAGTTTATAATGACTTTTATGATCTTGTTCACTTGATATTTACATACGTATATGCATGCTCTTCAAGATATAATCTCAATGAATGATTGTGTTATATTAATTATAAATACCTTCCATGAATCATCACTTTCACCATCTCATTTAAATAAAAAATAAGCATATTATTTTTTTGGTACCCATAAATTGATTGCTCTCTACCGTAAATACCCTTCATTAATCACTTTCACCATCCAAGTCATACTTTAGAAATTTCATCTTTATTCTTTAAACGAAGAATTACAATATTAATATTATATTGCTTTTAAACTTCTCGTATATAGTCAAGCAACTATTCTTGGGTATAAGATATCATATTAGTTTCAAACATTAGTGAACAATCAATTTCATCTCTCACAATCAATGAGTGTAATTGCCTTTGAATCGTCACTAGAATCTATCGACATGCAATAAATTAGCAATAAAGAGACACAAACATCTCTAAGAAGGGTGAAACGCCTCAAGGCCACATCTCTTTTTAAGTAAAAGATGTGGTTGGGTGATGTCTCCTTTAGATACAAAATGTGCCTAAGTTGTATCTTGTATAAGGAGACATTGTTCTCGCACGTCTTATGATTAGTTGTATTAGTTCGAAATACGGAATGTATCATGGTTGGTGGCAATCTAAGGATGACGAAAGGCGGTATATAATCGATGGTGGAGGACGATAAATAAGAGATGATGGATTAGGAAAGAAGGGTCTTGAGAAGCATGAGGGAAACAAGAGGAGAGAAAGAGAGAAGAATGTTTTCAACGAAGATAACGTGAGTGTACGTTTAGTAATTTGGGTGTCTTTAGTAATGTTCAATTTATAAATATAAATAATACATTTAATTTTAAGCACGAGCATCGCGAATTTTGTCCTCTTTTCTGAGAAATAAAAAAATTGATTCTCTAGTCAAGCAAAAGCGAGGAAAGATGACTGTAACGATAATTTTATGTTAAAAATGAGTGTCTTGCATGTGTAATAGATAATGAGAGAGTTTGACCGTTGGATTTTTTTTATTTATTAGTTTTAAAAGACAATGTTTTTTAGAAAAAAAACTCTTGGTAAATGTTTTCTAGGTTCTGGGTTTCCTTGGAGTTTCTGGTACCCGATTCATACAGAAACTAGAAATGTCTCCTCATATAAGCTTCCATGTGTAATAGATGATAGTCATTCGGTTATAGGCTTGTATAAATTTGATCCATATCCAGTATGGGAATCCGATGCCAATATACATTGGTGAGGGTTAATGTTGGCCTCATAAGTTTAGTGCATTTAGATATTAAATTCATTGATGAAATGTTTAAATTGCTTTCGTTATCATGGTCATTTTCCCGCTACTTAAGTTTACAAAATTTGCTGTTTCATATGTCCTGTTTCCGTTTTTGTCTCTTACAACATAGACTATTAGCATTCATTTACGGGCTTTGATACCGATAGACATAGTCGGTTCCTGACCGATCCGACGGTTCTGGTTGGAACCAAGCCAGACCAGGAACCAATTGGATCTAGAACTGGTGAAATCGGAATCAGAATCGAGGCTTACTCAGTCTGGTTTTGGTTTCACCTTTTACCAAACCGGAACCAGTGGTTCCAGTATTTAAAAAAATTATAAAATTTGTTTCTTTAATAAAATTACTGGTTCCTGGTGGTTTTGGACCATGAAAGCACGCATGTTCAAGCTATCGGCTTTGCTCGTGTAAGAAGAGACCGCAATTCAAAGCTTGCTCTTCTTCAACAAGTCTTCTTTTTGTTACAAGGGAAGGCTCAAACGCAAAACAAATGAATGTACCCCATCAAACTCGCCACATTTATCATTGGAGTCAGAGAGCCTTTATGGCATGTCTTCTTCTATACAGATAAGAGATACATGCTATAATATGTTCTTCTTCTTGAGAACAACTCTTTATATCCGACAATATATATAAATAGAGAGATTGAATCCTCGCCACTGACTAAGGTTACTCGTGATAGAGTTGCTTTTTTGGGCATGCTTATAATAACATTATACTATGCTTTTTTTAAAGCTCTTAAAATTTTAAAAATTCTAAAAAAAAAATGAGTGGACCGATCTAATTTTCTTATATATATAAATAAAATATCTCAACAATAAAACAATTTGTAGCATTGAGATGCCCACCATTGGAGATGCCAAAGGCTGAAACTTCAAATTAAATAGAGCCCAAATTTGAACCTCTTAGTTGGATTCCCTAACAATCAACATGATTTGTAGGCTGCATTGCAAAATCGAAGCTCGAAATAGATCCAAATCTGTGAATAATGCATTATACAACCCAATATGTGAATGGTAGACCCTAGGTCTCTCTCATAATATAGGGCAAGAGTTTGATCGGTGAGTTTTTGTTGCAAGAGGAGGCAATGGTGCTAGGGGTAGACCCACACATACACCCTGTGGGAGTCGAATTCCCTAACGGCGCTAGGGTGCCCTATCGTTGAGCTAACGCTCAAAGTGCTATATTAAGTTAGTATTTAGCTAAATAGTGTCAGTTGCATTCTAATAATTGTGGAGAAATAACAATAGTGATAGTTTGTCGAAGCATTTATATAAAATCAAGGAACAACTTTACTTTTGTAGACTGTCTCTGGGTTTGGCTATGGTTCTAGGTGTCGTTAAATTGTTCAGGTTTCAGCCGGTTTCAAACTTGGTATGGTTCTGGTTCAAGTCATGGGGTCTGGTTTAAATGAGCAACACAAACTAAACTGATTCTATTTAAAATACACCAAGCAATCCTGTCTGCTTGCTTATGTAACAGTTAGAATTGGCGGTGCCTTTCGGGAGGGAAAAGAGGTGGTTTAAAAAATTTAGTAAATTTAGAAGTGTGAATGCTCATGCTTTATTTATTAAAAAGAAAGAGAAAATATCTATTTGAATTATCTTGAAGAAATCATGAGACTTAAAAAAAAACTACATGAGCTGTTTGATCTAAAAGAGTTGAGCCGATTACAGTATTTTTTTTGAGTTGTTCTAATCTCTGTCTTCTTCACTCAAAAAAATATATTATCGATTTATTGTATAATGCAAACGTGACAGACTGCAAAAGGAGCACCTACTGTCCTGATTATTCGGCGGACCAAAACGTTCACCTTAAGATCAGAAACGGTAATGAAGGGGACGTGAAAGTCGACACTGACGTCCATTCGTGACATGGACACCGCTACATTAACGTTCTGGATATTACGCCACTCAAACACATGGTAGCAGTGAACTTTTAGATATTTTGGAACATTAGGGGATCTCTTGTAAAATCTTGATCGGTTGAGCGTATCTGTAATTAATCGTAACTTCCGGTCGGAAGCCTGGGTCTCTGAGAAAGAATGTGTGAGAGATGCGCGACCACTGCCATCCCGCTCTATAGACAGCAAACGGGGAAAAATCAGTGAGATAGACTGAGAGAGCAGGGAAATGGACATCTTGTTTGCGCAGATCCAGGCAGACCTGCGATCGAGCGACGCGTTGCGGCAGTCGAACGCGCTGCTGATCGCCCTTCAGCAATCCGCGGCCGGAAAGGATGTGTCGTCTTTGGCACGCTGCGCCTGCGAGGAGATCATTGCTTCCCCGGCATCGGCCATTTCCAAGAAGCTCGCTTTTGACCTCATCCGATCCACCCGATTGACGCCCGAACTCTGGGACATCGTCTGCCGAGGCCTCCGAAACGATCTCGACTTCCCCGACCCCGACGTCGCGGCAGCGTCCGTCTGCGCCATCGCCTCCATCCCCTCCCACCGCCTTTCGTCTCTCATCCCGGAATGCGCCAAGCAGATCTCCTCTTCCTTGGTCTCCGATTCCCCTTCCCTCCGCCGCGCCGCCACCGAGACCCTCGGCTGCGTGCTTGCTCGCGACCAAGTCGTCGTCCTTTGCGAGTCGAACCCTAACCTTCTCGACCGAATCTCCGCCTGGTGGCGCCAGATTGCCGCCAACGCCCTCGACCCTTCCGATGCCGTCGCCAAGGTCGCCTTCCTCTCCCTCGCCCTCCTCTTCCGGGAATTCGCCTCAAAAAGGATGAGCCGCCTCGCCGGTGACAAGCTTGTCCCTGGCGACGGATCACTCGCGATCCGGTCTGCCTGGGTCTCCGATGCAGTCGCTTTCGTCTGGGCCAATCGCGCCCGGCTCATGGCCCGGGCGCTCGTTCTCCCGACCGAGAGCTTCCGCGCCACCGTCTTTCCGATCGTCTATGCCGCGAAAGCCGTCGCCTCCGGTACTGCTGATGTGCTCAAGAAACTCTCTAATCCCAGATCGGTGGATTCTGCGCCCGATTCCACTGCAGAGAGGCTCGTTGGAGTCTCGGACGTCGTCTCCCACTTGGTACCGTTCCTGGCGTCTTCCTTGGATCCTGCGCTCGTTTTCGAGGTTGCAATGAATCTGTTATCGCTTGCGGATATCCCCGGAGGGAAGCCGGAGTGGGCGTCGGCGTGCATTGTTGCGATTCTCACCCTGTGGGATAGACAGGACTTCGCTTCCGGGAGGGAGAGTCTCGTCAGGGCCGTCGTCACTAATCTTCATCTGCTTGATCTTCATATGACGGTTCTCATCTTGCGTTGCTTTTCTCTTACTTTCTGTATCTGCTTGCTTCCTGTTTTCTTTCCTTCTCTGAGTCCGCTTCATGCTTTCACCGTTAATTGATCTCTATGCTTATGATATGATAGCCAGGGGAGTTGGTAGACGGTAGTATTGTAGTCGAGCAGTGTTGCCTTCCCGGGTACCCATCGATCAAGTATGTGCATCACTCTAGGGGCCATCTTTGACCGACTCACACACAGTCTTGTGATTTGAGCATTTTGCTTTAAGCTATACTTGGGAACATTGCATTTCAGGAAACATTCTATCCATGTTTTGCCGAAATGTAGCTTTGTAAAATGTGGCATTGGGGATATAGTTGTTGGAAATAACTTCTTGACAATGGTGCTGAGCTTGATTAAAAGCATAAAAAGGTGCTAAATTGGTACCACGTTTTGTTGCTTCCCAACAGCATCTCTGATGCAATGTTTCAGCAACAGCGCTGACGCTCCAAATTACAGAGGAAACTACAACGCTGTTCTCGAACAGCAGAAGCATCGGAGAAAGAGTAATACCTCTCTTCCAATTTGAGGCTCCAAAACAAAGCCGTAACCCACAACAATACCTACTGCTTCTCCCGATTCAACCAGATCACTGGGAGTTGGACTCCGACCATACCATAATAGACAGATCCAAGATGCACTTAGGTTGGATGTCAAAGGAAGTAAGCAGCTTATTGATGCTTTGGGCCAAATCCGTGCAACCTGTAGATTGATAAACTATGCTTCAACAAAGCGCAAAGCTTTGGTAAGCTAACGTAGCAGTTCCTTTGATGCAAAGCTCAAATAAACAGCCAGAACAGACAGGATGCCTGTCTCCTACCACTAGTTGTTGTCCTGTAATCCTATTTGGATCAGTGTTGGGGTGTCTGCCAGATTACCTAGACAAGGAAAGTTCACGTAATCTGCTATTTTTCTTTGATTGTAGGGTGTCAAGGTAAAGCGAGGGTTTCATGGGTTGGGATACAGGGTAAGGAGTGGAGCCTACTTGGGTGATTGGAGGTACGGATTGGGACGTGCTTCCTACCCAATGAGCCAGCAAAGAAAAGAGACTCGGGCTTTGTTGAAGGAACTTACGGAGCATATTTTACACAAAGTGTCCTCCTTAGTGGTTTCAAGGCATTTGGATTGATACTAGTGTTGAAATCGATGAGATAGAAAATTTGTTACTAGCATGATGTGGTCTTTTTTGTTCTTTTTGCTGTTAATTTATGTTTACGTGTTATGGCATAGGGAACTCCACCCATGTAAGGGATCACCCTGGCATGGCCGGTCCCAAGCCAGGATAAAGGAGAAGGGTTGCGTTTTGTCGGACTTATCTACCATGAATTCTTAAAATTATGATAGGGCTATGTGGAAATAAAGAATCCATGTAGCCGACCCCATCTAGTGTGGGAAAATGCTTAGTTGTTGTTATGGCACAGGGAAACATGAAAATTGTGCCTGACAATATTCAGTGAAATGTAACTTGTGTCAAGTAGTTTTTTTGAAGTCCTTCCCCCTCTCTTTTCTTGAAGCTTATTTGAAATCTTTAGGCAAGAAAGGTATCATCATTCTAAGTGTATTTAGTTTGGGACTTTACTCTCATTTCATATGATTAAAATCAACTACAATGATGGCTACACCAATCAATCATTCAAGACTATGTATCCATTTACTAATCGATGCTCAACCTGGGCTCCTCAAAAAGAAAACCACCAAATTTTGTGAAAACATGGTATTATCCTATGTTATCAATAGCGGTTAGCGGGTTGTTAGCGGTCGACCTTGATATAGCGGTAGTGAGATATAGCGGATTTGGAGCAGTACACTTTTATTTATGATTAATATATATATATATATAATGGATTCTTTTAAGAAATATCAAGAAACACAACCACTTCTTTCATAAATATGAATCAAACAAAAAAAAATTTCTACTTCTAAGGAAACAAATAATAAATTTCATGTGGCATGTGTATATTAAATTGCTAACCTTAAATTAGAAAACAAAAACATAAATGTAATAAAGTTATTCTAAGCATTAAGCAAAAAAATTAAAAGAAACAAATATATAATTACTTATTTGATCAAGTATGGTGAATATGGTGTCGCCAAGCCTGACCTGTCTCTTACTCTTCAAGCTATTCACATTACACATTTTGCTCCAAAATTGTCCACAACCTGGAGTGAACATGAAAGAACGTTTCACATATACTAATCAGTAATCATGTTGTCACAAAAGAAAATGTTAAGGTACACATATGTAGAAGCATATATGCAAGTGTAGCAGGTACAAGTGAGGTGCAAGTTCAAAGTGTAAATATTAGAGATGAAAAGCATGCACACACTCAATTAAACACTAGAATGTACCAGGAAGTCATATTACAGAAAAGCATGCAACGATGGGAATAGACATAGACAAGGTGCTGGTTACAACTTGCATTAGCTGCAACAATTAAAACCTCATCAAGGAAATTATCAATTGAGATTAACTATACTGACAAAGGGTAGGTTAATCTATCCTTTTCAAGGTGAAATATAGATCAAATGCAGAGGAACAACAATTATATCTCGAAAAATGGTTTGCCGTTCTGTCAAGGATGAGAAGGGGAATGCTGAAGGATGGGAGGGGGAATGATGATGAGATAACTTTATACGTAGATAGCTTGTCTTCTAGTGAATTCAAATGGGCAATATGCAATGCAAATTCAAATGATACAACATAATACTTATAAATACTACAAGAACAAGTACACTAGATGGAAGAATACATTACATAGCAATCCATGGAGAAGATTCACAAAAATAAGAGAAGCAATCGGATTCTTGAATCTTGATGCATTAGACGGAACAATAAGTTACATAACATCCATCAAAATTTAATTACAAATTTACAATCACACTGAATTGTTTAAACTTTAATATACACTTAATTGTCATGTTCACTCATTCATCCACACTCTCTTCAATGATTATCAAGATAATCATGCTGATCAAAGATAACAACCAACGTGAGGCTTAAAACATTCATAATAAAAATTATACGGTATGATGTTATTAATATAAGACACAAAACACTTGGAGAATATGAAAGAGTTAATAGTCTCAGTGAGTATTGAATTAAAGTGAATCTCAGTCGAGTGGTATGAAGAAAACCAAAAACAGTTAAGAGAGAGAAGGTGTCATAAGGCAGAGGTGGAGAAATACAGAGAAAGGGAGAGAGAAGAGAGAAGGGGAGAGAGAGCTTACCTGCAGCGGAGGAAGACAACGAAAAGCAGAAGTGGTGGCCGTCAGTGGATGTTGCTCGCTAGTGGTGGCAGAAAGAGCAGACACAACTGCAAACACGAGAGGTGGGAGAGAGAGGCGAGACGTAGGTGCATATCACGTTTAGGTTTAGCATTTTATGTTTTTTGGTTCCTGGAGGGATGCCCGCTATAGCGATTTTTATTCCCCTATAGCACACTATTAATTATTGGAAAACGTGAAAGCGCAACGGAAGATCGAATATCACATAGAAGAAAAACAACGAAGAGAAAATATGGAAATAAGAGGGGGGGCAGGCCATCAAATGGAGCCCCCCTCTCTTTCTCTCTTTCTTAATCGTAGTCTCTTAACCCTAATACAAGAAGTCCAACCCTTATATAATGGGTTATTAAACACAAAATGACCAAAATACCCTTAGTACTACGGGCAATTACAATAACACCTAAAACATTAAATATAGTAAAATTGACACTAAAAACAACAAATATTCATATTCTTAAACACCCCCCCTCAAGTTGGGAGTGATATACTTCGAAGTTCGAACTCCAAACTTGAAAAAAATTGGTTTTTCATTCACCACATTTGCACCAATAATGTATCTGAGGCTTCTCTAAATCAATTTGAACAATTAAGATCATACTTGGGTAGCGCACAACCCTTCTATGGGTGTCGGCTACTCCTCTCCTTCTTTATTCTCAATAAAGTGACTAGGCATTAACACTTCAAAAGTTTTTTTTCTTAAAGAAACAGATTTTTATGGTAGGAGGTACTATTTCCACCACTCACTTCAAACAACTTTTTTGCGCCCCTTCACATGGTGGCTGTTGCCGGTGTGTTGGTTGGGTGTCATCTCTCTACCACTCAAATAGTAGAATACATACATTTGCTCATACTACCCTGTCTGCGCCCTTTCACATGGTGATTGCAGCCGCTTTTTTTAGCCCTCCTGGCTGTTTACTTCAGCAACTCAAGGTTTTAATTTTCATGCTTCTTGGTGATACTGTCACATTCCATACCAACAATTCCTCTCGTCTCTTCTATGATTTGATTTGTCATGCATATGTAGTGAAAAAGACTTATTTTCTGTATTCTATATTTTCTTCTATGTTAATTCTGTTGTTTGTTGTTTTTCCAATGGAGACAATCATCAGTACTACTTCATATCTTCTCTAATCTTTTTCTGAATTTTCAGTCCTCTTGAGCATTTAAACAAACACTTATATGCAGGTAAACATTTCTCTTGGGCATTTCATCACACTTGTCTAGCATAATTGAAGTTTTTGTGGGACATTTCATCAAACACTTGATGCGCATCCTTTATCTGTCCATACCATAGCGGTCAACTGCTGCTAGCAGATGTTTTGCCATTAATGTCGAAGGACACTTTAATTCCACACCCATGAGCTCTTGCATATGAGGTAGTGTATCCCAGTATATGAATCGGAGCAATGCCTACTCGTGCTTGCATGTCTTCAACCTCTATATTACTTGTATTATGATCTTTCATGGGCCCAAACAGTTGTGCTCGAAACACAGGTGAACGTGTGACAAGTATCAATTTGTGTGCTACAAAAGTTTCCCCGTCAACTATAAAATTCACATTTGCACCCTTTCGAGTTTCCAAAAGTTGTCCAAAGTGTCTACCAATGTCCGAAGGTGGAATTGGAATGGTGCAAAATTTAGGCTCCTCTGTGTGTGATCTCACAACACCAACGCTACAATGAACCGAAAGACAATCATCTTTAAGGTAGTATGATCCTTCTAACATAGATCTCTTGAAGAAGCGCTTGTGACCCCACATATACGGCCCGCTCTCCAGCGTCCTCCCAAAGTGGCTATGAATCTTTTGTCTCCCCTTCCCGCACTGATCCAGGAGCGTTAATTCGAAGAGCGCTCGCACGTTGGTGCCCTCGCTCGCGAGTGCGATGAAAAGCGATACATACACCGAATTATCCTCCAGACTCTTCCCGTCAGGATAGAAATAGATTGCCCACGAATACCCACCAATGACGAACGTATCAGACGCTACGTATTTGCCAACGCCCATCCCCTTGGACAAAGAATATCCGTTGATCCTGAAGTGGTGAGATCCATTGTTGGTGTTCGTGAGAGACGTTGAGGTGGTACCTTTGCTGTTTCTCGGCCTATCTTGAGCTCTGTGTGGTACAGGTTCAACTCTCCACTGCTTCTTAGGAGATCTCTGAATCTTCCAACTTCATCAAGTTACATAGCGGCAACATTTTCTACTCTTTCAACCTTAACAAAATTTTTTTTCTCACGTCTACCGCCATTACCCACTGCTCCATCGATCAAACGGCTCTGATATCAGGTTGAAAAACGTGAAAGCGCAACGAAAGATCGAATATCACACAGAAGAAAAACGACGAAGAGAAAATATGGAAATAAGAGGAGGGGGTAGGCCCTCCAATGGAGGCCGCCCCCCTCTCTTTCTCTCTTTCTTAATACTATGGGCAATTACAATAACACATAAAACATCAAATATAGGAAAACTGACACTAAAAACAACAAATATTAATATTCTTCAACATTGATAACATAGGTATTATCTTGTGTGACCAAAATATGTTCCTTAAAACTGGAGCTCACTATCTTTATTTTAACTGATCAGCATTTGCATCATATTTCATAATGTAATATCTTCTGAAATTTGTTTATTTTGTTTGCAGGTTTCATTGTTCAAGCGGTTGCTTGTAATGGTTAGAAATTTGAGGGCAGAATCTGACCGAATGCATGCTCTTGCCTGCATTTGCCGTACTGCCCTTTGTGTTGATCTTTTTGCCAAGGAAAGTGTAAGGAGAGGCCAGAAACCTCTGACTGGAACCGATATTGCTTCACTCTTTGAGGACACAAGGATAAAAGAAGACTTAAACAGCATCACAAGCAAAAGCTTATTCAGGGAAGAACTTGTGGCTTCCCTTGCAGAAAGTTGTTTTCAGCTATCTCTTCCACTTCCTGAGCAAAAGAATTCTGGTACAGAGAGTAGAGTTATTGGAGCTTTGGCTTATGGAACTGGCTATGGTGCATTGAATTGGACCGAGTCTGCATTGGAAGTTGTGGAAGTTTGCAGACCATGTGTAAAGTGGGACTGTGAAGGAAGAACCTATGCCATTGATTGTTACTTAAAGTTGCTTGTGCGCCTTTGCCATATTTATGATACCAGGGGAGGTGTGAAAAAAGTTAAAGATGGGGCTTCACAGGATCAAATTCTAAGTGAGACTAGGTTACAATCCTTGCAAAGGGTTCTTGTAAGAGATCTGAAGGAGGTTAGTGTGATCATCAGTTTGTGCCTCCAAAGTTCTCTATGTGAAGAATTTTTCAGTTTGATGCAAAAATTGTGTTATGCCTAGTTTCTTTTTTCCTTTTGACTTTTGCTTGATGTTGACTTGGTTATGTCACTAAGTTGCACATGAGAAAGGCCACCAAGTGCCTGCTGTGATCATTGGAATATAATCTTTTATACGGTTCTGCTAACTTTGCTTTTCCAAGCTTTAAACTGGTAATATTATTTATTCTATGGAACTTTTATAGTCCTTGGTAGTAGATTTTGTTCATGTATTTGCTACTATAGTATGTGCTTTGCTCAGAAAGTCAGAAGTGAATTATAAGGAGCATGGGTATGGGTCTGATAAGACTGAGTTGAGTTGGAGCCCTTGTTGAGTTGATCTCAAGTTGCTTACAAGTAGCTTGGCTCACTTGCACCCCTAAGTAAGAGTCATGGGTTTAGGGTAACAAATTTAGTTGGTCTGGATTGATAAAACTAAATATTCTTTATTGAATAGCAATAAAAACTTACAGAATTGGGGCAGAATACATACACATGCCTCCTCTAGAGTAGAACTGGGCCGCACCTCTCTGCCGGCTGCTACCTTGGTTCTCCCAACAAAACCTTAATTATTATTAATAGTTCTAATCTAACTTTAATGACCAAAACACCGTTACTAATAAAACAGAAATACAGAAATACAAATGGAGCAGGTATGGGTCCAGTATATCAGGGCATTAAAGATGCAGTGACCCGATTATGTTTGATGATCTAACATGCTCCCTCAAGTTGGGTAGAATATGTTGATGACGCCCAACTTGATCAATGTATTCTTGGATGATGTTACCTGCTTTAGTTAGAAAGTCAACTCTTTGATTTTTTGACTTAACATACACTAATCTGAATTCTTGGCTTGTTATTTTTTCCCTTATAAAGTGACAATCAATTTCTATATGCTTCATTCTTTCGTGATGTGCTGGATTGAAAGCCATCTGTATAACTGCACTACTGTCGCTATATAAGGGTATAAGGTGTAAATATTCGAATCCCAACTCATTGACCAAGGAAGCTATCCACTTCCTTTTACACGTTGCTTGGGCTATAGCTCTGTATTCAACATCTATAGTTGATCTAGCAACCACCGTTTGTTTTTTACTTTTTTATAATATAATGTTATCTCTAAGTAGAGTAACATATCCAGTAGTTGATCGGCGATCGTCTAGGGAACCAACTCAATCTGCATCAGAATAAACTTTTATATTGAATTGACATGATTTTAATTATAAAAGACCTAATCATGGAGTAGATTTTAGGTACCTTAGGATTCTGTAGACAACATCCATATGGTTTTTCGTTGGATATATTGAATTGACGTGATTTAAAAGACCTAATCCTGGAGTAGATTTTAGGTACCTTAGGATTTTGTAAACAACATCCATATGGGTTTTCATTGGAGAATTTATAAATCTACTCACAATTCTAATAAATAGGTAATATCAGGACGTATGATAGTCAAGTAGATTATTCCAATAACATAAGTAATATCAGGACGTGTGATAGTCAAGTAGCATCTCCATGGGGCTATTACTCTTTTGCAATCAATCATATTTGTTTTCTTCAGAAGATCCATAGTGTATTTTCTTTGAGTTAGGAAAATATCTTTGTTGGAGTATAACACCTCAATTCTTAAGAAGTAATGCAATATGCCAAAGTCTTTTAATTCAAATAATTGGTGAAGGCTCTTTTTTAGTTTTGATATTTCTTCTGTAGAATCACTTGTCACAATAATATCATCCATCGATACAAGTAGAATGGATAATTTTGTACCTTTCTTGAAGAATAGTGTGTGGTCATTAATACTCCTCTGGTATCCCAAGAGACACACTCTTTCACTGAATTTCTCAAACCAAGCCCTAGGGGATTATTTTAGCCTATAAATAGCTTTATTTAGCTCGCAAACTTTTCTTTCATGAGCTTTACAATTTAATCCTACTTTTTTGCTTAGGTTTCCTTATAGAAATGCGTTTTTTTACGTCCGACTATCATAGATCCCATCCCTATGTAGCTGCCATACTAAGAATTACTCTTATGGAAGTTAATTTGGCTATTGGAGCAAATGTTTCATTGTGACTATAACCTTTAGCAACGAGTCTGACCTTATATCTTTCAAGTGTCTCATCAACATTATATTTAATGTACACCCATTTGTAGCCCACTGTATTTTTGTTGGGAGGAAGATCCGTAATGGTCTAGGTTTTGTTCTTTATAAGTGCTTCTAATTTAGTTTTCATAGCAGCTCTCCAAGATGAACACCCGTTGGCTTCTTCAAAACTTGTTGGAACGTTATGTTTTTGAGTATTCATGACAAACTTTTGATAATTTTTAGAGGTTTAGTTGTAAGAAACATGATTAGAGATAGGATACTGAGTGCAAGAACGTTTACCTTTGCAAATAGCAATAGGGAGCTCCCGAGTGGATTCTTGGAGTAGTTAAAATTTGAATTCGGAGAAGAATCTTTGGGCTCGTTCCTCTCTTGTACATCATGACATCCTTTGGTGCAACAATCCTTTCTTGTATGTCATCTTGCTTGTCTTCTGTCTCACTAGGGACTAGAAGAAGAACATGCGGGAATACATCCTCATAGGTTATAAACTCCCCCTGGGAAGTATAGTAGGGAGTAGATTCTGAAAAAGTAACATCCATGGAAGTATAGATTTTTTGATGAATGGGGTCACAACATTTATAACCTTTTTGAGAGTTTGAATACCCAAGGAAGATACATTTAATGGCTCTAGGATCAAGTCTCGGTCTGCAAGATGGACATGTTCAAAACAAGTGCAACCGAATATGCAAGTAGTTATGTGAAAGGTTTTAGATTCCTTACTAAGGCACTTTAGAAGACTTTCACCTTTGAGTGCAGAACTTGACATTCGATTGATGAGGTAGACAATAGTGAGAACAACTTTTCCTTAATAGGTTTTTGGTACATTGTGTTTAATGAGAAGTGTAAGGGTAACTTCTAAGATATACCAATTTTTCCTCTCGGTAATGCCATTTTGTTGAGGTGTATGTGACTAAGAAGTCTGATGAAGAATGCCATGTGTGTGTAGGTATTGCTTTAACTGGCCATTCACATATTCCCCCATTATCTGACCAAAAAAATTTTCACTGAAGCATTAAACTTAGTGAAGATGGTTTGGATATATAGAAAGAAGATCAAAAGAAGAACCGGTAAGAAGGTATGGAAAACCAAATTTGGAAAGTATTAAAAGAGGTAGAGGACGACCACAAAAGTGTTGGAAAGAAATAATAAAGAATGATCTAGCTTATTGTGAGTTAACTGCTAACATGGCACACGATAGGGATCTGTGGAAACGAAAAATCCATATAGCCGACCCCGTCTAGTATGGAAAGGGCTTAGTTGTTGTTGCATTAAACTGAGTGAAAATAAACTTGTGAACAATGAGAAAAAGAGTTGAAACTTCAACTTTTGATTTTATTAAGTAAACGATGGAAAGACGCGTATAATCATTAATAAAAGACACAAAATACTTCTCACCAAAGAGAGAGGGAACAAGACTAGGCCCCCAAACATTTCAATGAAGAAGTTTAAATGGTTGTGAGCTTCGCGATTCACTTAGGATATGGTACGCGACAATGCTTAGCTAGCTTACAAACTTCACAATCTAGATGCACTTTATTGGACTCAATCTTGAGACTAGGAAGAACATAATGGATCTTTCATAAAGGAAGATGACCTAAACGGGAGTGCCATAATTGCATGTCTTCACTGAGAGCAGTCATGGTAGAGGTACCATAGGAAGCAATATGTTGAAGATCATATTCTAGGATATACAATCATTTTCGCTGATTATCACGACCAAAGACTTTTCTCGTCTTAAAATCCTAAAAGACACAACTAATAGGATAAAAGTTATACAATAATTGATAGATCTTGTAAGGGAGTTAATTGAATCGAGATTTATGGGAAAACTAGGAACATGGTAAACTGATTTTAGGAGAGCTAAGCTTGTGTGTACACTTCCCTGGCTAATCATGTAAGATTGAGATCCATCTGCCAACTTGATAGGTTCTTGTCTTGGGAGCTTTATATAATCAAGAAAATAGGATGTCTTGCCTACCATATGGTCGGTAGCACCAGAGTCAATAATCTAGGCTTTAAGCTTAAAGGAAGAGGAGATATTACCCTTCAGTGAGTGTGTGGTTTGTGCCACCTTCTACTTAAGATGAAGAGGTTTGATCACTTTCACGTAGTTTGCTTTCAAGATCTGCAACCCATTGCATTTATTCATGAAGACCTTCTGAAGGGGTTGTTGCACTTCCTGAGACAGGAGCAGTTGTGAAGCGAGAGCGTAGGTGATCTGGTTTACCGATTAACTCCTAACATTGTTCTTTTATATGTCTTAGTTTGCCACAATGTGAGCATATAATCTTGTCTTTTCCATCTTAGTAAGGCGTACCACGACCTCTTCCATGCAAGTATTGTCCACCACGGCCACGATGAGGCTGAAAAAAATCTGTCTTCTCATGAAGGACATGCTGGTCAGTGGGAATAACATTATCTTTCTCTAAGTTCTTGTGATCTTCTCTTAGAAGTAAGGAATAAACAGTCCGAAGTGAGGACAGTTACTCACGACCCAATATATTTATTTTGAGGACGTCATATTCAAAATTTATACCCCATAATAGATCAAAGTCTTTCTTCTTTTTTGATTGAACTAGTCTTTCTGAATAACATGCTGAGCACTTTATGGTGTAAAAATGGAGTTCATCCCACAAACCCCTAAGGTCAACATAGTAATCGCTTATCGATCTTGTGCCTTGCATGCATTTTCGTATTTTTTCTAGTATCTCATATTCCTTGGTAATATTTTTTGTTTGGAAATAGGCTTCATATATCACGTGCCATATTTCAGGTTTTGGCAATGGAGGGCTGCATTGATTGCATCAGCCACGAAGAGATTAGGGCATTCTCTTTCCGTTAAGTATGATATTGGGTATCATGCACGGGTGGACAAGGAATCTGGCCAATGAGATGTGGCCATCTTGCCCTGGCCAACATTGCTAACTCCACTGATCTTGACCATTCTAAAAAGTTTCTTCCATCAAGTGTTGGTGATTTGAAATGATTCAATCTTGTCATGAAGAGGAATTTCAGAGACAAGTGATAGAATATGGACAGATTTACCTTTGTCAACCATAACTTTTGAGAGTGAAAACACTAAACTAGAATCTGTTTAATAGTGTTTGCATGCGGATCGATGTATGATACTTTTCACGTTTTTGCCTTTTTAGGCTTTGATACCATGGTAAAACTAAATATTCTTTATTGAATAGCAAAAAAAACTTACAAAAATGGAGCAGAATACAGACATCTGCCTCCTCTAGAGTAAAAACTGGGCCGCACCTCTCTAACGACTGCTACCTTGGTTCTTCTCTCAACAGAAACCTAACTATTATTAATAGGTCTAATCCAACTTGAATGATCAAAACACCCTTACTAATAAAACAGAAATACAAGTGGAGCAGGTACGGGTCCAGTATATCAGGGTTATAAAGATGCAGTGACCCGATTTATGTTTGATGCTCTAACATGGATGGGTCCCTCTTTTTTTCCATTTTATGGGAGAGTAACATGTTGCAGACAGCAGATGCGCTTAGAGTATGAAAATCTTTCTCTATCAAGTAGCAGCTGGTGGATTAATATGTCAAATATGATAGTGGATATACGACCTTATGCTACGTTCTTAGTATGCTCTGAAGCAGCTATATCATGAGCTCTGTGGAAACTGCTTTTTCACCTTCACATGTTTCAATCTCCTGTTTCTTCGACTCAGCATGAACTTCTAATTGGAAGTTTGCAGGTGACTCATTTTACTTTCGTTATCCTTGATATTCTTGGAGGAAATAAACATCTTGTGAAGTTAAATGTGCAGCATCTGATTGTTGAATTCATATTTTAAATGAATTAGTCAGTGATACTTGTTTATATGTTTTCTCAAGCATTATTCTTCCCAGTCTTAGCTTTCATCAGGCTTGTGAAACAGTTTGTTGCAGTTTTAGAAACAGAAATTCTCATTGTTTACTTTTGGTAATTGATCTCTTTTTGATGTGTTAGGTTAATACACCTCGAATATGTGCACGACTTGTCTGGGCTATATCAGAACATATTGACCTTGAAGGCCTCGATCCACTTCTTGCTGATGACCCTGAAGATCCATTAAACATCCTCATATCAAATATTCACAAGGTATTGTTCAACATAGACTCCTCAGCAACGGCTTCAAATAGACTCCAAGACGTGCAAGCAGTTCTTTTATGTGCACAAAGATTGGGTTCTCGTCACCCTAGATCAGGGCAGCTTTTGACTAAAGAGCTTGAAGATTTTCGTACTAGTAACCTTGCAGATGCTGTAAGCAAGCATCAAGCTCGTCTAATATTGCAGACCATTAAGTACGTCACAAGTCACCCTGAGAGCAGGTACACTCTGACCCACGTTTCATGGTTGTGAGCCTCATTTCATGATCTTGGCGTTCTGTAATATCAATTCATTGTTAGGGCCATGAGTTCTGGTATATACATATTTGGATGAGTTTTCTGCCATCCGTTTGGTTTGAATAATTAGAGTACCACTTGATCACAGACTCCAGCGATTTTGGTTATTAACTTAACCATATGAGCTTTACACATGCATCACCATTTATGATCAAGAGTATCATGATGGATTCTTGTCACGCTTGATGAGATCCATCTTTCTTCCAATATCTGGAATGGTATTATTAGCGTGCTCTAGGTTCTCAACTTTTGAGATTGAAATTAAGCTTTTCGTAAATCAAGGATGATGCATAAGAAGATTCCTGTGTCATGGTCTAATTAGTTTAAATTGACTTCTGAATTAGCCAATCAAATATTCAAATCTTAAGTAGGGAATACATAAACTAGTGTTATGCATATCGGATGATATGAGGCGTATCAATGTATCAGTTTGGATTGTGCAATACAGGCCGAATCGCACGATACATGCTTGCATCACTCATATCGTACGATACGGGCGATACACTCCAATCTTGAAATGAGCAAGGATTGATTTGATCGTCCCTTTTGGCAAGAGAGACTTTTTGCCTTGACCTTCCCAAATAGGAATAACAAAGTTCTCACGAACGACAAAGGCAATTTCCTTCCGTAACTTACCAATTATTTACCAATTATGATCACGTCCAGCTTTGGTGCCCGAGTTTAGAAATTCCATGGGCAGCTCAATACCTTCCCAACTGAGTTCCACCAACATCTTGATTTTTCTCTTGATTTTTAAATATTTAAAAATTATGATTACGGTACGATACGATATATCCATCTCATACGCCCGTCTCATGGAGAAAAAAAATATGATACGATACAGTACAAACAACACTGACATAAACTTGCGTATTAGACATTCTCACGTCTAAATGATGTTTTTGAGTTGATCAGTATGTTGATCATGTAATCTCTGCCATTAGCCTCTCTGATCTGATGTACTGCATGCTGGAGAATTTTTTTCCAGCTTTGATAAAATCCTCTTGTAGTTTAGAATCTCGTTGTGAACTGTGAAGGCTACACATCCCATTGACCCAGAATCAGTAAGGCAATGCCTAAAACATTTCAAGTCTTGTTTGCTTGAGCTTTTCAAATGCGGAAGCATTATTTTTGCTTGCACTTCTCAAATGTGGATACAACTGGACTTTAATTTCTGATTTTCATTCTGATGAGATGATTCATAACACTTCAAAATGTCAGATTAAATTGTCATTTTGAAGCATCACCTAATCCCCAAATGGTAGCATTTTCCACTGAAGTTGTGAAAGTGTGTCAAAATATCTGTTTCAGGGAAAAGGGAGCACACATCCTTTTATTCTTTACACTTTGTAACTACTCCGAAACCACATTCGTGTTCCTTTTTATGGTTCTCTTTCCTCAAGCAAGCAAGCATAACCATATTCTTCGGGATTGTGTCATTTCTGGATTTTCCGCCTTAAATTTTTTGTAATTTATTTACTGGATACATTTCAGAGTTCTGTATAACATTTTGCCATCTTGGTTCTTCATTGACCTTTTTCTTTTTTAACTTGAAGGCCATTTTGTTTTCTTCCAAGGTTTAGTTTTTGAAGTGGATATCATTTCCTGCTCTCTTCTTCACCTGTATGTCATACTAGGGTTTCACATGTTCTGTTTCATATCCATTGTCATTTTTTCCTCACTGTTTTTTTTTATCATCATGTATTTGGATGTAAGTTACTTTTTCAATTTTAGAGTCTATAGAGTCTTCATGTATCTTAGTTATTCCTTGTAGGGTGACGGATGCTCCTTTTGTGTTAGTCCAAGACTTGCTTCTTCAAATGGAGTTGAATCTCTTGCTTTTCTTCACTATTGTCTCATGTTAGTTTTTCATGTTAGGTTTCATATTCATAGTATGTTTGTCATTGTTTATGCTGTTGCACTCGCTCATTTAAGAAACTATTCTGTGATTCAGTTACATCTTCTCCAATTTCACTTGCATTTTATGTCAGAAACTGTTTATTCATGTATTTGCTTTACCTCAGCCTGCAAGGAATCAACCAATTCATCTTAGTGTACAAGTGCTTGTTTAGCATGCCTGCAAATTTGTTGCATTTGTCCTTGTGATTCCTGTTTTGCTTTGTTCAGATGGGCAGGAGTTGGTGAAGCCAGGGGGGATTACCCATTTAGCCATCACAAGCTCACAGTGCAATTTTTTGAAGCATCTGCAGCTCAAGACAGAAAGCTGGAGGACTTGGTTCATAAGGCTATCCAAGAGCTATGGAAACCAGATCCTAGTGATCTTACCTTGCTGCTAACAAAGGGCATCGATGGTGCTTTTGTAAAGGTGCCACCTACTGCTTGTACTGTGAGTGGCAGTAGTGATCCCTGCTTTGTTGAAGCCTATCATTTGTCTGATTCTGTCGATGGAAGGATTACGCTTCACCTAAAGGTCTCATTCCTTCCTTGGAGTTGTTTTCTCTCTCAATCTAATGTTGGTGAAGGCTTTTAACTTTCCACTTATTATTATGTATCTTGGTGTTTTGCTGATAAATGTTAAAGATTGTGCTGCCAAGGGAGCATTTGCTCTTATGTAATTATGGAAGTGGCATTTCCATTAGCTCTATACAACACTCTATGTCCAGTTATAGCTTTAAGATACCTTAGAATATGAAAAACTGCATCCATATGATGTTTAGAAGGAGATTGAATAAATCAACTTATAATACCCACTGCATAGGCAATGGTCGAATAATATTTAGATAAATAAGCTTTCCAACAATTTGCTTATATCTAACCACATCCACTTTATCACTTTCATCATCCACCCGCAACTTGTGATTTACATCCATCGGAGTGTGCAATGGTTTACACTCTTGTATCTTTGTATCTCACAATAAGTCTATAGTATATTTTCTTTGATTTATGAAGATATTGGTTCCCAAATATGCTACTTTAATACCAAGAAAGTAGTGCAACTTCCAGTCTTTGATATCAAACAACTTATGTAATTCTCGCTTTAATGTTTGAATTTCTTCCAAATCATCACTTGTCACAATTATATCGTAACATATACTAGCAACAACGTTAGTTTCTTACCTTTCTTAATAAACAATGTATGATCACAAACACTCTTCTTATATCCCAAGTTGATAATACTTTTCTAAATTTTTAAAATCGGAGACTGTTTTAGCCCATAAATTGCCTTTTTTGGTCGACATACATTGTTTCCTTGCTCTGAATAGCCTGATGGTAATTCCATGTAAACTTTTTTGAGCTCCCCTAGTAAAAATGCATTCTTCACATCTAGTTGCCACATAGTCCACTTGTTTTGGGCAATAAGACTCATTATAACTTAGATAGAGGTAAACTTTGTCACCGATGAAAATGTTTCTTGATAGTTAATTCCATAAGATTGACTGTATCCTCGTGTCACAAGTTTGGTCTTATATCTCTAAAGTTCCATCGGCCTTCAATTTGATGGTATATACCCATATGCAACCCATGACTTTCCTTCCTGGTAGTAGATGAGTAATGTCCCATGTTCGATTCTTTTACAGTAGGGTGCGCCCACTACTATAAGAGTGTCGGGGATGCAAGACTGAATTGCTACTCTCCTGGGAGGTAGGCTACCCTGCTACTGTAAGGTTCCCACGAGGCGGTAGCGGGCTTGAGCTTAGTTGTAGTTGCAGTTGCTTTGATAAGCTACTCCTACCTAGGGCTAGTAGTTGCTTACAGGAAGCATCCTACTAAGTAAGCATCCTACTACTAGTAGTTGCCTACTACCGCCCCGTGGGAGTTAGGTTTGGCTGCGAGTCCTTAGTGTAAGCGCATCCTATTGATAATTGCTTTGCTCCTTCGTTATTGCTTTGACAGTAAGAGTTGCTTACCAATGTCAAAGGCTAACAACTAACACATTAAATATTTACTACTTTAGTTGATAAAGCATTAATAAGATCTAATTCTTTTCAAGTGCTTGTATTTCCAATTTCATAGTGTCAACCCAATGAATGTTGTGATGGTTCAGAAAAATCTTTAGATACTTGGTAAGAATCAACATTTAACACAAAATTGTGATAGCTTGAAGATAATTGACCATAGGATAGAAATTGCGAAATCGAATAATTAACACAAGCCATCTTACCTTTTCTAAGAGCAATTGGAATGTTCGCATCTTCCTTGCGTTGTTCTTCAACATAGTCGTCACCACTTAGATCTAAAGAAGAGTATCCCCCTTGATCGGTAGTGTCACGAGGATGGGGCATAACAATCTTCCTCTCCCCTTTAGTATATACTTTTAACTTCTTCCCTTTCTTGTATATCATTTTTCTTTCTTCAAAGAATTCATAATTGGTTGTGTTCATTGGTAGTACTGTTTAGTCGACTCTTCTTGAATTTGGTAATAAGGAGTAACTTCAAAAACGGTAACATCCATGGTCACATACTTCTTATGAGTTTTGTAAATATTTGTTGATGCTTGAATGTTGAATCGGCCTAAGTCACAAAATATCGATATGTTGATGAAATCGTCAAGATATAAAAACACCCAAATATAGATGTATCAAGTTAAGAATACAACAATAGTCAAGAGTCAAGAGTCAAGAGAGAGAGCCAAATCACAAATCAAAAGGTTGTGCAAGACAACTTATGTGTTTATTGATTGAGGCTTTATTTATAGAGCAAGCATTATAAGTGAGAGACAAGAAAAGAAAATGAATGTTCAACTTATTGTTCAGTTGAATGCGCAGTTGGGGAGCAGATCTACCCAACGGCTAGTTATTATAGCCATTGCGGTTACCTAACACTCCCCCTCAAACTTACGGTATCTATATCGAAAGTTTGTTTAACAAGAAATTAAATCTAAGATCCGATAATGACTTGGTAAAGAAGTCTGCTAGTTTCATTTGAGATGGTACATAACATAAAATAAGCTTTTTCTTTAAGCATTCCTCTCGAACAAAGTGACAGTCCATCTCAATATTCTTCGTTCTTTCATGAAAAGTGTTGTTAGATGCGATGTACATGACACTCTTGTTATCACATAACAGAGTAGATGATTGTTCAAGGATGACCCCCATGTCTCTCAACACCTCTGTAATCCATGAGATCTTAGTAGGAGTGGTTGCCATGACTCGATATTCTGCTTTCGTGGATGAAAGTGACACCTTTTGTTGTTCTTTGCATCTCCAGGATATTAATGATTCACCTAAAAATATACAAAAACCTGTGGTGGAATGTCGATTATTGACATAATCCCAATCTGCATTAGTATATGCAGTCAAATCAAGTGAAGAGAAAGAAGTCAGAAGTACCCCCCTTATCCACAGAGTGCTTTATGTATATGATGATTCTAATAACTGCACTCATGTGAGCACTAGTAGGAGCTTGTTGAAACTGGCTTGCAGTATGTACGACGTGTGATGTGTCTGGACGATTGAAACATAACCTAGTAGGGACTAGGAAAGAAGTTGTTCCTTGCATGGACATAGTTAGAAAATTATCAGAAGTCATTAAATGACAATGTCTAAAGATGATTGATAACATACTTGAGAGGAGATAATAAAATGATGATTTAGAGATGTTTGTGGAAGAGGATGATGATGTTGTTGGATTGGGTGAGTATTCCTTTTGATGGTGGACAAAGATTGGTAGTAGTAGTTCTCGATCATAAACTAGGGGAAAGAGGGTTGTTGAAGATGTTGCAAGTGAAAGTGGTAGAAGAGGAATGAGTAGAGGAAGAGCTTACTTTGGCATACAATCATTTTCCCTCCCAGCACTACACATGGTGCTCAACTTGGAATTTGTGTTGCTATGACTTTAGAGCAATTGCATGAGCAAACAAATCTTGCAGTGGGCAGATGGTTTTATGATGCATGTATTCTATTTAATGCAACAAACAATTTTCATTTTCAATCAATGACGGATGCAATCGCCAATAATGGTCTAGGGTATAAGATGCCTTATCAAAAGTTAAGAGGAAAACTATTAGATAAGACTGTTTATGAAGTTCAGGAGTATTGTTCTACTTGAAAGAGTCATGGAATGAGATATGATATTAAACTTTTTTATCTATTGTCGTAAATGACTTATGTTTTTGAGATCCCTAAACATGTCAGAGGAGAGGCATACTTTAAAGGTCCTAAAGCAAGAGTTTGATAAGGTGATATCCGAGGTTGGGTTAGATAATGTAGTCCAATTAATTACAGATAATACAACTAACTTTAAAGCAACTGAGAAGGAGTTAACAGATACTTATGAGACTTTCTATTGGACACCATGTCCATCCCATTGTTTAGATCTCATCATTGAAGATATTGGTGAGATGGATGAGATAAAGACAACAACTGAGTGTTGCCAAGATATCACCAAATTTATC
Organism: Brasenia schreberi; assembly: GCA_036023115.1. Classification (NCBI taxonomy): domain Eukaryota; kingdom Viridiplantae; phylum Streptophyta; class Magnoliopsida; order Nymphaeales; family Cabombaceae; genus Brasenia; species Brasenia schreberi. The sequence goes on along the minus strand of JAYKKT010000054.1, from coordinate 5,067,860 downwards.
TACAACGGTGCTTTTGTATTATGTATGATGAGGAGATATACACATGGTGCATAGCTCGTTCGTACAACTGCAACTCAGTTTGTAACTAATTTCTTATCTGGACAAAGCATTGTGAAAGTTTTGATAAATGACAACAATTTATAGAGTTGCTTAAAGTTGAATGAGATTTCAGAGACAGTCTTTAGGAGTATATTTTGGAACTCCTATTGAGGATTACATGTCCTTTAGTGAACGTTTTGATATTGGATGATAGTAAGGAGAAACCATATATGGGTTATCTTTATGAAATCATAGATAGGGTAAAAGAAGCAGTTAGAAATAATTTCAATGGAAGAAAGAGAGATTATTTGCTCGTGTGGAACATTATAGATAACAGATGGAATAAACAATCGCATCAGCCTATTCATGTGGCAGTTTATTACCTAAACCCAACATTCAAATATTCAACAAGCTTTAAAAGGGATGGTGAGGTAAACCGAGGTATCATTGATTGTATAGACAAATTGGTCCTTGATGAGAGTAGAGCAAATGCTATACATCGAGAGATGGAGATCTACGATAATGCTCTTCACTTAATGGTCTTGCGTGTAGCCAATTACAACCACACTAACATGCGCTCGGATAAACTGTTTATCTTAATATTTAAGTTTCTTAAATCTTATATTTACCGTGAATTAAGTCTCTAATGTTTTTTTTCTATAAGATCTTTGGTGGAATAGGTTTGGAAGTGATTACCCAAACCTTAAGGATTTTGTAGTAAGAGTTCCGAGTCAAATGCTTAGTACAACGGGTTGTGAAAGGAATTAAAGTATCCTTAAACACATCCACACAAAAAAGCGCAATAGGTTAGAACATAAGCGGCTCAATGATTTAATTTTTATCCGTTGTAACATGTGGTTCCGACAGAGGTAATCTTATATTAATTACTACTTAAATATTTAATTCAATATTTTATTTTACTTAAATTATTAATGTTATTTAATAATTACTTTTCTTTCTTTCTTGGAGGCAATTCAAAAAGTAAAATAGAAAAGAAAACCAATTTGATCCAATAAGTGGATAATTTTGATATATTTTAGGAGTGAATTAATGAAGCAAATGCACTTTTAACCGAAGAAGATGTTGCATGGATTAATTTGGAAGGAGCGCAATAATAATATCATAAGGGGATGATGATTTTGATTTTGAAGTAGAAGGTGGTGAGAATCTTCAACAAGGAGAAAATGAAGATTATTTAGTTGATGATCCTGATTACAATTTGTAAATGTATTTTTTTAATTATGAAAGTTGTATTTTTTTTAAGGATGTCATGCACTGTTTCAAAATATATATATTTTTTCAATTATTGAATGGTGAATGATGAATATATACTAAATTTTTGTATTATATGAATTATTTGCAATTATCATATTTTTTCTTTTTTTTCTGATTTTTTATTTATATAATTTTCAGTCTAAATTATTATATAGAGCGATATGATATGATACGTCGTATCATGGGCCAAAATGATAAACGATACAATACGCATCGAACAACACTGGGTTGAAGCGTATGAATGCATCTGATCAGGTGATAATTTTGTAATATTGTCATGTGGCAACTGTTTCTCAACTAAAATTTCTTCAAGCAATTACTTTAGGTTCTTTTCTCTGAAAAAATTGGTATCCCAGCTTTTTCCCCACACTAGAAGAGGTGTATTAGTGGTGCTATACTAAGGATTCCTAGGGGGTTACCATCCCATCCTGTTCTCTACCATGCACTGCTACTTCTGAGAGTGGAAGAGATCTGGTGCCTTCCCTTTGGAAAGTAGGGACTCCTTGGTAAAAAATCCGACACAACTTATGCTGAAACATGTTACAACCCTCCTCCATTCAGGCTTCGGACCAACCATGAGAGTGGAAATCCTCAGTGTGGACTGAGGTTTCCTCAGAAAATTCAGTATCATAACATTTTTCTGTTCATTCTAAATGGTGAATATCATCAGCAAATTCTGGAAACTGTCGACACTTTGGCTTGGAGTATTTGCAGTAAATAGGAGTTTAAGAAGTTCAACTTTCAAGGGGATAATCAACCCCAGATAACAGTAAAAGAGAACGTGGCAAATATTCTGTTTTTGGTTTGAGATGCTGTGAAATTTAAGACTGAACGGTGCCATCTCCATACAAGGTGATGGTAAAGTTACCATGAAGCTGAGGCTTGTACGCATGAGATTAACGTACTATTCTTTTGTACAAATTAATAGAATGTGAGTGCTTACATGTGCTTTAACAGCTACCTTTCACTATGCTTTTCAGTTATGGTGAGAGTCTAGACGGTAGGGAATATTGTGAGTCATGAAATGGGGCCAGCAGATCATATTGGATTACTTTGGGTACTTCGAAAATTAGTTTCGTGAATGATGTGACAAATTGGAGTCTGTGGAATATGATTTGTTCCGTTCAATTAAATGGATACTGAGGAACATATATCCTGAAGATTCCATGTGGCATTTCTACCTATGCCATGTTCTGGTCCATCATGGCATCTGAACTCGTCAGCCGGAGCAAGGAGGCTTTTAATCATTTATATAGTTTTACAGTCTACTTGTCTTTTCCTTGAATAAGCAAACTTGTATAATATATCTGCAACATTTGCAGGTGTTGAATTTGACTGAGTTGGAGCTCAACAGAGTTGATATTCGAGTTGGTTTATCAGGTGCCTTGCACTTTATGGATGGTTCTCCCCAAGCAGTTAGGCAATTGAATCATCTCGTTTCTCAGGTATACAAGTTATTTGCTCTTCATTATAACAATCCAGGTATCCGTCCATATCTAACGCCTTATTGGTTTCAGTGCAGTACAATACATATGCTTAATTCAAGGATTTTCTCTAATCCATCCCTTCAGTAATGGCCTGAACGGTCCTTTATTTGGCTAATCTTCGAACGACCTACCTTTTCAGACATAGATCATTTACTTCATTCGCTGGTTTTAAGATTTAATCGAGAGAGAAAAGTATGAAAATACCCTCCCATCCTATCCTTCCAAATGAAAAATTTCCACTTCGTTTCCAACGAAACATTTACAATCTTGTGTTGCATGGTCTACTGTTTAATAGAAATTGGTTTTCGTATCACTAGAATCTGACATGTAATAGTGGTGTTGTGAAGTTTGTAATATATGATTCTTTTCAACCTCTCATTTCAAAATCTTATAAAGTTCTTGATATACGTCATGATCAGACAGTCCAAAAATGAAGGAAAATGTTCAGTAACTGGTATTTGTTTCTACTTATGCAGGATCCTGTCACCTGCAGTGTAACTGTGGGAGTCTCCCACTTCGAGAGGTGTGCTCTCTGGGTCCAGGTATCGTACTATCCATTTCATGGGAGTGGGAGCCCAGGCGACTATGGTGATGATGCAGAAGAGGACCCTTCCCAAATCGTGAGGCAGAAGAGAACTTTAAAGCCAGAATTTGGAGAACCAGTTATCTTGCGGTGTCAACCATACAAGATTCCTTTATCAGAGCTTATGTTACCTCATAAGTGCTCCCCTGTGGAGTATTTTCGCTTGTGGCCAAGTTTACCAGCTATACTAGAGTATTCAGGTGGGTACACATACGAAGGAAGTGGTTTTAAGGCTACTGCTGCTGTACAGACTGGAACTCCACCATTTCTGCGTGGACTCAAAGCACTTTCTTCTAAACCCTTCCATCAAGTTTGTTCACATGTTCTCAGAACTGTTGCAGGATTTCAAGTAAGAAAACTATACTTGTTTTTTTTCTTTTTTGTTACAAGGGGAGGCCCAATCCTCTCTCTCACACACCCACACCCACACCCACACCCATGCGTGTCCTGGGAATTGAACTCACCACCAGTGACTTGGGAGTCTGACATCCCTGCCAATGAGCTAATGCTCTTCTTGCTTCTTTTTTTTTGAAATATTTCTTGACAATGCCAATATGAGACAAGGTATGGCTGCTCGTCATCAGGCCTGGTTCTTTTCTAGGCTCAACCTCAACCAAACCATTTTAGTCGGTTCTCAATATTGGAAAAACAAATCAAACAATTATTAGTCACAAAATTGAAGCAAATAATGCCACCAGGTCAGGTCTGGTTCAGTTCAAAACCAATGTTCATTATGTCTTAACATGCCAATGTATGACATGACAGTGTATGATATATAATCAATGGCATCGCAAATCAACATAATAAGTTGTTCCCATATAAAGGACCACCATACGATATTGTAACTCATTTTGTCGTTTGTGGAAATCTGAAAAATTGTAACATGGGATGAGGAGTTATTTTAGTTTCAATTATATATATGTATATTAGGTTTCAACATTCAAGCTATGAACCAAACCATAGAAGATTTTTTTTTCAAGCCAAATCAAACCAAACAACAAAGGAAAAGAACCAAAAGGTACCATGTTTTCGGATTGTTTTAATCAGTTTGGATTGGTTCTCGGACCAGCCTTAGAGAGCACAATTAGCTGATGCCACTTAGTGTGTGATGAGGGTTGATTTTGATTGTCTTTCAATTCGAAGTACTGCATTTAGAGGTCCATCCTATTTTAGGCAATGCCTATTCCCAGTTTCTTGTTCTGTGGCTAATTTTAGTTTACCGTCCGGTTCTTTCTTGGTTTCCCTTTTGCTGCATTTCGTTAACTGGATGATGCTATTGAACAGCTCTGCTATGCTGCCAAGACGTGGTATGGTGGCTTCGTGGGCATGATGATCTTCGGTGCCAGTGAAGTTAGTAGAAATGTAGACTTGGGAGACGAAACTACTGCAATGCTGTGCAAGTTTGTGATAAGAGCGTCGGATGCTTCTATCATAAAAGAAATAAGCTCGGATTTGCAAGGTTGGTTAGACGATATCACCGATGGGTGCGTAGAATACATGCCTGAGGACGAGGTCAAAGAAGCAGCTGCTGAGAGACTAAGGATCTCAATGGAACGAATAGCACTGTTAAGAGCTGCACAGCCACCACCACAACCCCCTAAGACACATGATGATAGCGATGATGATGATGAGAAAGAGAAGGAAACTAAAGATGCAGATAAGAAGAAACCAAAGGAGCCTTCGACTTTGTCGGAGATGACTAGAGAAGAACAAGAACACCACGCCCTTCAGGCAGCGGTCTTACAAGAGTGGCACATGCTGTACAAAAACAGAGCAACCAAAGTCCACTAAGACAGATGCTTCAACAACACACGCTCTGATACCTATCCTGAAAAAGAAATAACACCGACTGTTGTTTGTATTCTTTTCACGTGTTTGGGAGGTGTTGGCCAGTTTTCTTTGGTGCTAGTTGAGGAGCATCTGATGAAAGATGCAATCTACGCATTCTTGGACAGGATGGTTCATCAGTTTACGTAGGATGTGCAGTCTGGCCCCTTAGTTTTGTGATTCTTGAATTTTTGGTTGAGCTTTATGTGCGTTTCATAGGATTAGTGAAACATCATTGCTTATCCACACCTCTCTTAACAACAGGCACAAACCCTACATTGAATTCACTGGAGCCTACCTTTACTTTCTCCAGAAAAATTATAGTACCTTCAAATTCAAATTCTAAGGAATCCTTCGCCAGTTATATCAACAGATAACAGCCGGAGGCAGCGGGAGGTAAAACGAAGAGAAAGGGAAAAGCAATCTGCACTTGTTGGAATTGCTTCAGAGACTGATTCTGACAATGGATTCCTCAATCATTTAAGAACCCTATGATGGGAGTGCAATAGAGAACCTAAGTTCCAATGCGAACAATTAGTCAAAGGAGCGTAGTATTAGTGGCGGATCTAGAAACTCTTCTGGGGTGGGGCAAAAAGCCACTTGAATGGTTTGGGTGAGGCAAATTATATATTATAGCCCATGAATCTCATCATGGGCTATGGACTAAGTTTATTTTCAAAATTTTGATGGGACTCAACGTGGATCCACCGTTGAGGGAGAACGCCAAAACTTCTTGCCAGGTTAGTTATCTTAGTTTGGCCATTGTATTAGTTCCAGAAAGATCAATCCCTGAACATGGCAAAGATTTATAGAGACTATTGGCTACACAGTGCAACCATCCTACTCTATCCTAGGTGGAAAGCTAGTTATCACCAACCACCAAAATCCAAAATCCCAGAAAGCCCGCGACCACCAACTATGGTTTATCATATTGCACAACATTATATTCTCTACCTACCATTGATCGAAGAAAATTTCTCTAGTAAATGTTTGATGTCAAATTACAGTTTAGATTTAGGGAACTAACAAAAAATAATAGATTTAGGGAACTAACAAAAATGAAGAATCATGAGAAACCCATTACAATCATTGAGATGATGGTTTCTTGTGGTTGGGCGGATCACCACTAGTCGATAGGCTTTCCTCCTATTGTCCTCCATGATTGAGTGCTAGCCGCCTCTGGTCAATGATGGTAGAAACTTGTTCCTTTCTCTCACTGCTCTGACACGGTGCTGTCCTTTTCTTTGTCAAGACATGAAAAGCGAGCTTGCCACTATCTTCATGGAAAGAGAGACCCCACCATTTCTCGTTTGGCGGCCAACCACCGACGACTCGCATATTGACTCCGGTTTCCTCTCCTATAAGAACCATGACACTCTCAATCAGTCAAGCAGAGTTAAGCAAGAATTCTCACACTCTCTGATTCCTTTTTCATTTCTCATTCGCCACCCTTGTATTGATGGATCTAATTGGCCAAGAACCAAAAATGGCAGAATCCATTCAAAGACCCATCGAGAGCTGCCGTCCACCGACCCTTCCGTTACCGGAAAAGGGGATGAACCCCACCTTTGTCCCCGGAAATTCCTACATCCCGTGCCCACCCCATTGGCGAAAGGCCGCTGAGGCCTTGCAGACAAGTCACTTCGAGGAAGTTCGCCGGATGGTGGCTCAGTTCATGCGCAACGACGCCGTCGTGTTACAAGGTACCAACCTCACGGCTGCACAGGTGGCCGCTGTAACTCGGCGGCCGTCCGTCAAGGTCGGCCTCGACGAGGCTGCTGCACGGGCACGGGTGGCGCGTAGCGCTCAGTGGGTGTCGGACAACATCGCTCGTGGCACGGACACCTACGGTGTCACCACCGGATTCGGCGCCACCTCTCACCGCCGGACTAACAAGACAGCCGACCTCCAGACGGAGCTCATTCGCTTCCTGAATGCTGGCGTCGTCGGCTCCGACCATCTTCCTGTAGAGTATGCCAAGGCTGCTATGCTAGTTCGTACGAACACACTCATGCAGGGATATTCCGGCATTCGCTGGGAGATTCTGGACGCGATTGCGAAGCTGATGAATGGGAATTTCATTCCTAAGTTACCTTTAAGAGGGACTATTACGGCCTCCGGCGACCTCGTACCGCTGTCGTATATAGCCGGGCTGCTCACCGGCCGGCCTAACTCCCGAGTCGCGACGCCGGGAGGGGAGGAGATCACGGCGTTGGAAGCATTAAGCCGGTCGGGGATCGGAAAACCATTCGAATTGCAAGCCAAGGAGGGGTTGGCTCTCGTGAACGGCACCGCTGTAGGATCGTCTGTGGCATCGTCGGTTTGCTTCGACGCAAATGTGCTCGTGCTGCTTGCTGAGGTGCTGTCTGCTCTCTTCTGTGAGGTGATGCACGGTAAGCCGGAGTTCACCGACCCGCTTACACATGAGCTCAAGCATCACCCCGGCCAGATCGAAGCGGCTGCGATAATGGAGTATTTACTTGATGGAAGTGATTACATGAAGGAGGCGGCCCGGCGGCATGCAGCCGACCCGCTCACGAAGCCGAAGCAAGATCGGTATGCATTGCGGACCTCCCCACAATGGCTTGGCCCTCAGGTAGAGACGATCCGGTGGGCCACTCATGCAATAGAGCGCGAGATCAACTCAGTGAATGACAACCCCTTGATCGATGTCGATCGCGACACGGCCGTGCATGGTGGGAATTTTCAGGGCACCCCAATTGGGGTGGCCATGGATAACCTCCGGATCGCTCTCGCCGCCATTGGCAAGCTGATGTTTGCTCAGTTCTCTGAGCTAGTCTGCGACCATTACAACAATGGTCTGCCTTCTAACCTGCCTGGTGGGCCGAACCCAAGTTTGGATTATGGGCTGAAGGGTGCCGAGATCGCGATGGCTGCATACACCTCCGAGCTCCTCTACCTCGCCAACCCTGTCACTACCCACGTCCAGAGTGCTGAGCAGCACAACCAGGATGTCAACTCTTTGGGACTCATATCTGCCAGAAAGAGCGCAGAGGCCGTTCAAATCTTGAACCTTATCACTGCCACCTATATGGTGGCGCTCTGCCAGGCCGTCGACCTCCGACACCTTGAGGAAAACTTGCGGGAAGTGGTGAAGCACGCCGTGCTGCAAGCAGCAAGGAAGACTCTCTACACAGACCGTGAGACTGGCTCAATGCTCGAAACTCGATTTTGTGAGCGTGACATGATGCGTGTGGTAGAGAATCAACCTGTATTCTCTTACATCGACGATCCGGCCAATCCCTCCTATGCCTTGATGCTACAACTTAAGGAGGTCTTAGTCGAAAAATCACTTCAAAACAAAGAACAAGACAAAGGATACCTCATTTTTAAGAAGATACCTGCATTCCTAGATGAACTCGGAGAAAGGCTGAAAGAGGAGGTAGGAAAGGCGAGAGAGAGGTTCCGGGCCGGTGAATACATAGTCCTGAACCGGATCAAGAAGTGCAGGACATATCCAGTTTATGAGTTTGTAAGGAAGATGATGGGGACAGAGATGCTAAGTGGGGAGAAGAGGAGGAGCCCAGGAGAAGACATAGAGAAGGTGCATGAAGGGATATGTGAAGGGAAGCTAGGGGAGATGGTGGTCAAGTGTCTAGCCTTTTGGAGAGGCTCAGCCGGGCCGTTCACGCCCCGGTCGGTTGGTTTGTCATCTCCAGCTGATTGTGACCCAGCTCAATGGGGATGGTTCGATAACCTCAAGTCACCCAGCGCCACCAGTGGCAGGGGATTCTGGAATAACATGTAATAGGAAGATATGTGACAATGACTTACACTCATTGTGAATGGGTAAGGCTTATCTTGTACTTCTATTCAAGCAGCGAGATTCAACCTCTCATTTTCCTTTGGAGTAACAAATGAAGAATTTGATGGTATGAATTTTATATTTTGTTATAGAATGTGGGCATTGTAAATACCCTAAATAAAAGTTTTTGAAAACACTCCCAACTTTTAAAGCCGACTTATTTAAAAAAAACCTTTTGTTTTAAAATGAAAATTTTAAATCTTTAAAATAAAGACTTTAAAAGGTTTCAATTTAAAGATAAAAGGATAAGGTCCAGAAGATTTGAACAAATCAAGCGAAGATTAAGACAACAGTTGGAGCCCACTTCAAGTCAGGATCGAGTTCGCGAAGATAAGCCGTGGAACAAGGAAGTAGATCATGTGGAATGAAGGCACGTCTTCATTCAACATCAAGTCAAGTGGATAGCCCCAGTGCGAGATTTGGTTCACTTGAGCTAAACATGAAATATGACCTAGTCTGAATCAAATGCCTTAATTCGACCAATATTCAAATTTTCCTAGCCTTGTCCACCCTACATCGTTGGGTTAAACATCAAATAACACTCCTACCTAACCTTCATTGAAGGAGACGAGCCAACAAAGAAGGATGCATCAAGTTGAAGAGGCGAATTGCACATAGAGGCATCAAAGACCTAGCCGATCATAGCTAGGTGCACATGATTCAAGCCCACAACCAGCCCACATGGGGCTGGTCCATGTTTGACCAAGGGGGACCACTCCTCCACGTGAATTTCATGAACCTTGAGCTGGATATGGGTCTTTGACCATCCGCCCCAAGGAAGGGCCTAGAAGACCCCTCCTTGGCCTATAAATAGAGGCCAAGGGGGGGCGTGTTTTCCATCCTTGAAGAGCTGGAAAAGGTGCTACACCTGGGCTGTCTTGTAGGGAATTGTGGGTTGCTAGGGGAAAATTTAGAGAGGGAAGAGAGTGCTAGGATCAAGGCAAGTGCTGTCACTTAGGTTTGAGTGAGAAAGAAGAGTGAAAAGAGGGAAGGTGAGGGCCGTGCACCACTATTGGAGGCTAAAATAAAATTTTCAGGAATTTTAGGGCCGTGCAACCATTTAATTAAAGCTGTGAAAGATCAAGATAATTTCTGAAAACTGTATGTCAACTCTGTTTTCTTGCAAAAGAGCCTAAGTATTCATCTCATAACTCTTTCTATAGTTGTCCAAAATCGGTGATTCTTGGTTCATTGGAAAGTCGATATCCATATCTTTCCAATAAGACCAAGTGCACTAAATTTGGAACTCTGAGCACCGAGATGCAGACCTATCTTTGGGTCTCTATATTTTTGTGATAAAACAGTTCCGGGTGTCTGAGCAGAGGCACTTTACCGAATTAATTCTGCATCATCACAATCCCGAATTCAAAATAAAAAGTGTCCTACAATCTTCACATTCAAAGCTCTGTCTTGAAATTTTTTTATGAATTTTGAAAGTCTTTAAGTCACTCAAAACAATTCGGGAAATGAGTTCTAAAAATAGAACCAGTTTCTGTTTTTCAGAACTTTTGTTTTAAACTTGTAAACCATGTGCACTAGTTTATTCTTATCAACACCCTATTTTCACATGAATTTGAAACATCACCTTCTCATTTGAAATCCTTAAAGTGCTTAGACTGATCCTTTAACAGCAGTTCAAGAAAGCCTAAAGCAGAAAGATCCTACTTACATACAATCGCTAAGTCAGAATCACAACTTTACTAGTTTTTGAAAACTAGCTGACACGCTCGGGCATGAAGTAGTGTTGAAAGGATTGCTTCAAGTCACTACATAAGCGGAGTGAAAATTTAACATCTCTTTATTATGGATATGAGGGGAACCTACCGACTAGGTGGAGCTACGTGGATTTGAAGTAGGTTTGGCCATCACCACCACCGACAGTCACTAGCATCGATATCAGCTCTCTGCCACTCTCACCTCATTCCATACAACCTTAAAACATGGCCATCCTAAACCTTTTGCTTTTTATTTCTATTCTATAATTTGAAAAGAAGCTCGTACCACTTGAATTGCAAAAGAGAAGCACAGAACCAGACACTGAAACAAGCAATTGTTAAGAGGAGTCATGGTAAAATTAGCATACCAGCCCCTCACTAATAAAAAGGAGGTTTGGACCTTCATCACGTTTTAGCATTCAAATTCTTTCCTTACAGCAAACTGATTGAACTGGAAAAATTTTTAAGTATCGATATGAACCAATACTTTGGGTAACTGAAATCTCGTCACAGATTAGAATGTTAATGCCATGAAAATGTCTTGTAAGCAAGATGATAAGAGTAAGCAATCGTACTCTCATAAGATTGCTCCAACACGATTATGTTCACAACTGCCCATAAAAGGAACTGTTACAAATTTATGATGTCTATTTATGTGATACATATTTAGTCCCTTGCAAATAAATGTGTTCATATGGCGATGTTAAACTACATGGAAAATACACACGATCAGCGCATATGAAAAATGAATCAATACAAGAAACTGGTTGACTACCCCTTCCTGTCTTGAGGATGATCCTGATATCTTATAGTGGGATAGATTTCTTATCCTGTAACCAATAATCTCCAAAAGGAAACAGGTTTATAATGTGGTGCTTGCACTTCTTCCTGCTTTGAGGATAATCATTGGCTTCTTTTACTGGAAGAAATTTCTTACTGCAGAAATCGATCACCAAAAATAAAATCACCACGTCTCACCTACTGACTTTGATATACTGAATGATATGACAGCTGTAACAGTTCCAAGCATTGCGCCAGCAACATCATGAGAAAATAAACCGAAATAATGGCATTCAAATACAATTATGTAAATGGATTGAAACAAATCATATAATTTGCTGATCATATCAGACTCTACGATCATTTTTTTATCTTGCCCTATCAATCCATAAAGCTGAGGAAAATCACTCAAACATAAACCAAGCATAACGAAGTCCAAGTGTGATACAAATTTCGAAGTTTGATGATCATCTCAATTTCCATGGAAGCTAGATAATAGATGGTGAAAAGAATCTATCAAGAATGTCAAGATGGTTACATAATCCCAGAAAGAGAACCAGGAAAATCTCTAGGCTAAGCAATTACCCAGAGCATAGTTGAGAAATTCATTGACTGGTCTTCTGTCTCAGCCCAATTGACTTGAGATTTGGTAGGTTAAACCTAGTGGCTGTTAGTAACATCCCACAAGTGTCGACCAACATGACATAGGTCCCGTTCATGCCACGTGGTTGATACCCATCAACCATTAACAAATACGAAGACGGCATAATCCATACAATCAAAGATATGTCAAAAGTTTATTTATATACAGTTTAAGATCCAATAAGGCAATAGTACAACCGAAAGAAATTCAAAACTAAAAGAAGCCTATCAACTCCTGCCATCTAGCAGCAAAAGCCAAAGTCTTTCTTTAACATCCCATGTAGTCAGCATCTCTGCTGGCTATACCCTGAAATTTATATAAAATAAAACCAGAGCACCACACTGTGCTCGTATATGGATGTTATATCTCCACGTATAATCATACTAGAGACAAACTATTTCAAACCAGGCAATAATAACATATACATAATCTAACAAAATCAATACCATTACCAAACATGCATGCATACTCAAGCACTCATCAATCTGCAACTTAGTTTTGATATCATAAACTATTAAATGTAACAAACCACTCTCATATCGTAGGAGTTACTTGCACCATACTCATGTTCAACCATGTGACCTCCGACAACGCTTTCAGCATATCGGGCCTAGGATCTTGGTGCCTCACAAGGGCCCACCAAGTTCAGCCCTTCGGGTCCATGGGACAAAGTATCCGAATATCTCACTAATAGAGTCATGCATTCAACTATATAATCACAACAATATCTCCAGAATCACATCCCATATCCACAATAACATCCGTTGAGCCATCTCCCAGGATCGACCTAACCACATCCACATCCATAAGTCACATATATCTAGTTATGTCAAAATCACATATCCAAAACAAATCACATGTTCGTATCAAGTATCAAATTCATTCTACTATACATAAACTCTCCACTCTCGTTGACTAGTTCCACTTATCCCCAACTTAGGCATGTTGTAATCGACATGAGTTGTCCACTACAACTATAAGTGTAAACTAGCTCAACAAACGAAGTAACCAACAGAACTCCATCTACAATCCAATAACATCATACACTATCGTAGAAGGTAGATCTATACCGATAATATTTCACTCACCTACAATGACAACCAACGAGCTAACACTAACACATACATCCATCTATAATCCATCGGCGTTCTGTACTAGCACACAAGCACACTCGTGCCATGCATCCATATAGTCATCAAAACATTTTAAAGACTATTTCACAAACCAACACATATATACCTATTTAAAACCATTAACAAACATTTCACAATTTCATGAATTATCTGAAAGCAATTAAAACTACCTTTAAAATATAACGAAAAAGAGAACACATCCACCTACTTGATGCCTCTATAAAGATTCAAATATAATAATATCACTCTCCTTAATCACCTCAATTTAATCCCTAAATCTTGATAAAAATATAATATTAATATTACGCATTCAAATAAAAACTCAATGATTCAAACCACGTCGAAATCGGATCTCAAACGAGTCCAAAACCCTAAAAACCCAATCCCTAAATCATGAAGAGAGGTGGTTTTCTTACTTTGGCTCCTTAGCAGATGAATCCAGCCATTTCCCCTGCGAACGTGGGTATTTTCGATGTGAAATTTGGTCACCCTCTTTCAACGTTCTTTTCTCTCTTTCTTTTTCTTCTTTCTCTTTCTCCCTCTCTATGTTTCTCTTTCTTCTCTCCCTCTCCCTCTCCCTCTCCCTCTCTTAATCCTTGTGGTAGGAGAGTGGTTTCCAGCGCTCTCCAAGTCGCTAGTCGGTGGTCGTTGTGGCCACCGCCCGCTGTTACAGCAGATGGGCCTTTGTGGCCACCGACTGATCGAGTCAGGTATGTTGGACCCGATCCGGTCCAGACTTCATACTGTTCCAGCTTATTACCTTCTATCTTATACCTTTTTTTAAAAATAAGAGGTAAAATGCCTTCTACCTTGTACATGCACTCAAGCACAACAAGACTGGCACCATCAACACAGCTCACGTACAAACATTTAATAAAATGATGTGTCCCTTACGGAGACATTTATGATATGAAAGTATGAAGGTGATATTTAATGATGTAACTAATACCTAATTTGGAATTATGTAAACTATAAAGAGGAAATTTACAAAGTTTTAAACCACCAAACTAGTAAATAATTATTGAATTAACTAATTGACAGGTAATATAATATCTAAATCCAGAACTTATCCCTCATAATGGCAACTCAGTTGTGAAATCGTGAAATCAATGACATAAAGAACGGTGAAAGTCACAATATTGTCCAAAGGAAAGCAGCATTCTAAGCTGAGTTGGATTCTTTCCAGCAGAGCAAGTGATCTCATAATGGTGAAAGTCATGAGACTGTTCAAGTCAATCTTCTAAAATGCCATGAGAAACCAATCCACTAAAGGTGAAATTGAAGGAAAGAATTGCACCCAAAAGTTACCAAATATTTGATGCTTCGTGTAAGATGAGTTAGAAGTTTTAGCCGCAAGGTACAATCAACTGATGAAAAGAAGCTTCGTAAGTCATCATCTTTATAACCAAGTATTACAAGGTCCTTAGTATATTATACGAAATACAACATGAAACATGTATTGTCTATCGAATCGTATAAAAATCTTCAATGACTGGCAAAGTATCACAATGAAGTTGTCACCGATGATGTTATAATGAAGACAATACTTCAATGTGGCAGCGGAAGGTGGATGAATATCACCTCAAAGTATCACTCACAAAAGCCTTAGAAAATAAGGCTATAATAAGGTGTATGCAACAAAGGCATAATATTAAAAAAAAAAATTATTTAGCCACAAAAGGCTTGAGAAAATCCATTACATGAAAACCTTATTTATAGAGTACATGAGGCATAGGAGAGGAGAAGAAGATAAGAGAAAAGAGAATGGGGAAGAGAGGAGAAGAGGGCAAGAGAAGGAAAGAGGGGCTGGCTGCCAACCAACCCCCAACTGCTAGTGGCCCTGCGGGCTCGTGCCCGTAGTGCCTGTCGGGCCGGGGCCACTTGGACCTATTTTCTAATACTCCTCTCAAACTAACAGCTCTATGACTTAAAGTTTGCCAATTAAAGACTGAAATCGAGGAGTAGGTGAAGACATCTAAAAGTTGATACTCTTATTTTATAAACTATAATATTAAATTGCCTTATAAATGCTCTTTACAAACATAGTGATAGTCCATCTCTATATGCTTTGTACGCTCATGAAAGGTATAATTGTTGGCTATATACATAATACTTTTGTTGTCGCAAAACATGATTGGAGGAGCTTTTAATTGTATGCTCAAATCCTGAAGTAGTCATCGCAACGAAGTTAGTTCGATAGTTGTGTTGGTCATTGCACGATACTTAGCTTCGGTGGAGGAAAGAGACACCTTTTGTTGTTTCTTGCATCTCCATGAGATGAGAGAGTGACCAAGGAATATGCAGTAGCCGCTGGTAGAGTGTCTATCATTCACATCACCATCCCAATCAACATCAGTATATGCGAGCAAGTAAGATAAAGAGGAAGATATAGAAATACTCTCTTGGTTGAGGTTTGTCGAATATAACGAACAATCCTCGTAACATCATCATATGTACTGAGGTAAGCGCATGTAATAATCATATCATCCACATAGAGAAAGTAACATAACAAGATTTCTATCAGCTTTTGTAAGTAAACAAGGCAAAATCATACGCTACTGCTTGGAAAAACAAAACTAACTCGATAGTACTACCGGGTGAAACTTGGCAAACTAGCCTCAAGGTGCTTGTTTCGAGACCATACAAAGCTTTTCAAGACAAAGAACCTTATTTGAATGGACAAAATGTAATCGAGGTGGACGATATAAACTTCTTCTAAATCACCATTAAGAAAGACATTCTTCACATCCATCCGATTTAGAGTCTATTTCAAAGTGGCTATAATAATAGCAAGGAGAAAGTACGAAAGCGTAAGGAAGCGAGTAAAGAAGTAAAAGTTTCCTCTCATAATCAATTCCATATTCTTACATATGAGACAAACCTTTCAGGAGGCCTAGAATCACGATTTGACCTTTTAGGAATAGGCACAGATCTCCTAATATAATGTTGATCAAAAGGTGTAACAGGGTGTCTTGAAGTCATATGTTTATCAAGATAATTTTCTACATGAATTACATCTTCACCTAAAATATCATTGAAGAAGAAATAGGAGGAGTCATCAAGAGAACTAACATCATCCATGCCTTTAAAAACATATTCATTTTAAAAAAAATTGGCATCTCGCGATAAATAAAGCTTATAATTTTTATAATCATAACACCTATACCCTTTTTTAGTTATTCCATATCCTAGAAAAACATATTCTATGACACGAGATGATAGTTTATCGTCTTTGTCAGTATAAACAAAACATTTAAATTCAAAAATACGAAGTCTTGAATAGTTGTGAGAAACTTTAAAAAGTATTTCTATAGGAGACAAATTCTGTAAAACCGAAGAGGGCATCCGATTAATTAAATAGACTGCAGTTATAATAGCTTATGCCCAGAAAATCTTAGGAACACCACTTGATAAAAACAAGGTTCTTATGGTTTCTAAAATATGTCTATGTTTATATTCGGAAATAACATTTTGTTGGGGAGTCTTAGAGCAAGAAGTTTGATGTATAATTCCAAACGTACTGAGATGATTTTTAAAATCCTTTGACATAAACTCTCCTCCTGAATCAGATCTAAAAATCTTGATTTCGGAATCAAATTGATTTTTTACACGATTATGAAAGATAACAAATTTTGAAAGGCATTAGATTTTGCTTTTAAAAGATATACCCATGTATACCTAGTAAAATCATCTATGAAAATGACATAGTAGGAAATATCTCATTTAGACAAAACGGGTGTTGGTCCCAATACATCCGAATGAACTATTTCAAAGGGTCTTGTGATAACATGTGTTTTGTTTGGAAATGTAAGATGTTGCATTCACCAAGAACACAATCTTTGCAAGAAAAATATTTCTTAGACTTTATTCTAATAGGATATTGATACAATTTTTTAGCATTGAGATGTCTTAGTCTCTTGTACCATAAAAGAGCATCATTTGTCAAAACATTAACATATCCTATACTATGTAAATAGTTCATAATATAAAGTCCGCCCTCTATAACCACGACCAATCACCTTCTTTGAGAGGCGATCCTGTACAATACATCCCGTGGATGAAAATGTTACAACATAATTTTTATCCAAAATTTGAGATAGAGAGTAAGTTTAAATTTAGTTTTGAAACAAAACTAATTTTGGAGATTTCAAAATTTTTATTTTGTAAATCACCAATTTTATCTATATCTAATTTTGTTCTATCCTTGGTGTAAACACACGATAAAGATTTTTTAACACATGAGTTTAAAATTCGTTCATTAGAAGTCATATGAAACGAAGCACCCGAATCAAGAATAAGAGGTCATACCTTGAATTTCATTTGTTGAAGAAGAGCAAACCGCATCAACTGTTCTATGGCACAAGATGATAGTTTATCGTCTTTGTCAGTATAAACAAAACATTAACATTCAAAAATACGAAGTCTTTAATAGTCATGAGAAACTTTAAAGAGTTTTTCTATAGGAGACAAATTCTGTAAAACCGAAGAGGGCATCCGATTAATTAAATAGACTGTAGTTAAAATAGCTTATGCCCAGAAATTCTTAGGAACACCACTTGATAAAAACAAGGTTCTTATGGTTTCTAAAATATGTCTATGTTTACGTTCGAAACTAGCATTTTGTTGGAGAGTCTTAGAGCAAGAAGTTTGATGTATAATTCCAAACGTACTGAGATGATTTTTAAAATCCTTTGACATAAACTCTCCTCCTGAATCGGATATAAAAATCTTGATTTAGGAATCAAATTGATTTTTTACAAGATTATGAAATATAACAAATTTTGAAAGGCATTGGATTTTGCTTTTAAAAGATATACCCGTGTATACTTAGTAAAATCATCTATGAAAATGACATAGTAGGAAATATCTCCTTTAGACAAAACGGGTGCCGGTTCCAATACATCCGAATTAACTATTTCGAAGGGTCTTGTGATAACATGTGTTTTGTTTGAAAATGTAAGATATTGCATTTTATCAAGAACACAATTTTTGCAAGAAAATATTCCTTAGACTTTATTCCAATAGGGTATTGATACAATTTTTTAGCATTGAGATGTCTTAGTCTCTTGTGCCATAAAAGAGCATCATTTGTCAAAACATTAACATATCCTATACTATGTAAATAATTCATAATGTAAAGTCCACCCTCTATAACCACGACCAATCACTTTCTTCGAGAGGCGATCCTTTACAATACATCCCATGAATGAAAAGGTTATAATATAATTTTTATCCAAAATTTGAGATACAGAGAGTAAGTTTAAATTTAGTTTTGGAACAACACTGATTTTGGAGATTTCAAAATTTTTATTTTGTAAATCACCAATTTTATCTATATCTAATTTTGTTCCATCCGTGGTATAAACACACGATAAAGATTTTTTAACACATGAGTTTAAAATTCTTTTATTAGAAGTCATATGAAACGAAGAACCCGAATCAAGAATAAGAGGTCATACCTTGAATTTCATTTGTTGAAGAAGAGCAAACCGCATCAACTGTTGCTTTCTCCTTCATTTGAGCTTCAAGTTGCTTCACTTTTTCTTCAAGTGCAAGGATGGAAGATGAAGCTTGTTCTTCCACTAAGGCCACATTCTTTTTCAACTTAGGGCAATTTGACCTTATGTGTTCGGCTTCTCTACAAGAATGGTAAATGACCTATTTTCTTGCTTCGCTTGATCCTTCATTTTTTAAATAAGGAGGACGATAAGCCTTCACATTTTCTCCGGATTTAAATGCAACAAGTGCAGTATCTCTTTGAAGCCTATCTTAATTCATTCTTGTTTTCGCCATTTGAAGATCGGTAAGTACCTCTTCTTTTATAGGAAACGGCTTCCGATAAATAAGAGATGACGTAACTCCTTCAAATTCTTCTCGAAGACTTTATAGAAATTGATATACAAAATCTTCATTGTCTTCACATTGTCTCTCATTAAGGCATTGTGTACATTTCTTTCTATAGCCATATAGTTGGTTCCAAATATTAGAATATTCACCAAAGAAATAGTTTACCCCTTTATATCCTTGTATAAAGGAGATCAATTTGTCTCTTAATGCCATTCTATGAGGAACATCACTTTGAACATAAGACTTTTTTAAATATTCTCATGAGTGAAGTCGGCCAAAGTGTCCCTAATGAGATCATTTACATTATTCATGAGCACCCATAGAACCGTTCGATGACCTCATTCATATTCTTCCTTTTGCTCAAGCGTAGCATTAATGGAGGGTTCTACCTTCGAACCACTTACATAGCCTCATAATTTTTTGAAATATAAATAATTTTTCATAGTTTGGGCCCATATTTTAAGGAAAAAAATAATTATAAAGAGATAAACTTATAACAAAATCAAGAGTACTATCGGCATGCTTTCCAAAGCGATAATCGGGGTTTTCACGATTGAAAATGACTATGATACCATATAATGAAGACAATGCTTCAATGCGGCAGTGGAAGGTTGATGAATATCACCTCAAAGTATCACTCGCAAAAGCCTTAGAAAAGAAGGCTATAATAAGGCGTATGCAACAAAGGCATAATATTAAAAAATAATATTATTTAGCCACAAAAAGCTTGAGAAAATTTATTACACGAAAGCCTTATTTATAGAGTACATGAGGCATAGGAGAGGAAAAGAAGATAAGAGAAAAGAGAAGGTGAAAGAGAGGAGAAGAAGGCAAGATAAGGGAAGGGGGGTTCTGCCAGCCAGCCCCCAACGGCTCTAACACATGCCTCCATATCAATATCCCAACCAAAAGAACAAAAGCAGCAGGAATACCAAATATATTCAACTGAAGTGTTAACACAGAATATCTTTAAAATTTATCTCTAGGAACATATATAAAACCTGAGGTTAGTGTTGGACAGAGGATGTTCTGCTGGCAGCTCAAACACAATTTGATTCAACACCTGCAAGTAGAGCATCTTTTCAAATGCAAGCATTAACAATACTGTTGCACTACTGAGCTGGAAACAGTAAAGATACATAAGTGTAAATCATGGTGACTGCACGTTATTCCAAGATTAAAACTCAAGATAGCAGATGCAATCTCCAATATACACATATGGGGGAGATAGCCCCTGAAAATTGTTATTAAACTCTAAAGATTGTTGAATCATAGTGCAGAAGGAAAAGCTAAAACTGTATCAAACTCATAAAACCCTATAGACTACAATGCAGTTTAGAAAATGCATGACAACGAACCACAACAATGACATGCATTTGACATCATAATGTCACAGGCTGGGCTGTCCTAGACTGTTAGCTTGTCGACCTTCGGCCATTAGACAGTTACAATCACTTTTTCATGCATCATACTTGACACATGCGGCACACTGGCTGCCTACCTCAGCTGATGCCAGCCTTAGAAAACTTTTCTTAAGATTCAAACAAGTGGATGGAACCCAACATGCACATATGCCTTACCGGTGAGGCCCTGTTTCACTAATGGCTAACCCCTTCGTATAAGGAAACAAGGTGACATAATCCTCAACGAAAGTCAGTTGTTGACTGTGCCTGGTAAGAAATCCGCCAATAAAAGGTTCCATTAGCCTGTGGCCTTTCACTCCGGCTGCCCCGTATTGCACCTATATGGTTGAGGCTTAGCAATTTTGCATACAACTAGGTGCCCCTTGGACAACCCGATGCTGCCGAGAAGAGGTAGGGCATTGGCCTTGCTTTATTGAGAACCAAGCTCTCCCCGTTTATAAATATGGTGAAAACACCTCTCTAAGAGAACACCAAAATCTCCTGAAAAATGCGATAGTTTTTGGTGTAAGCAACCCCCCGCCAGTGTCGGCCCTTGTCAACAGGGTCTCACCCACAGTCACTCCACGGCTATGGGCCTTCGGTGGGCGCTTGTTGACGTCAGTTACGCTTGATCATTTGGCTGGAGGGTGACACTAAGATAAAAGATAACCACCATAGACACTCTAAATACTTAGAACTAAGAATGCAACAGCTTCTGCTTGGTCTTCAAATTATTATCAACTTCCGGACACTCTGCAGCTATAAATTAGTCATGTCTCATCATATTTCAAGCAGAAGAATCTCATTGAGAAGCCACTTATAATACCAATAAGGAATTGGAAACAGATGAGGTTGTGACCTCAGGAAGAAAGTACAACATTTAAGGTTGATATTTTATTTAACACAGCAAATAACAAACTACTTAATCTGTCTCTGACCTGATCATCTACATGATTATCGCAGGATCTTGAGTGCAAAAAAGAAATCTATAGCTTTGCAAGTGACCATAGGCTTTGATTCAAATGCCCACTACTTACAGCTTCTCATTAGATGATTTTCAGTTCTCACTGGAAAAAGATATCAACCTAAATATAGGTTGTTCTGGTTCTCATAGTATGATTAAAGAAGAAAAAATCCATACAAGATAGGTGTTATACAAACAAGATAGGGACAGCTTTACTTATAGAGACTAACAAGTTGAATTCCAACCTGTGGGTATCTACCTTCAGCCAGCCAGACAACATCCGCTGTGTGTTATCCACTAGTTAAGGCGTAACAAGTTATGGAACTGGATGGATGTACTGATGATCATAAAGAAGCATGCAGAACTTAATAAAGCTTCATCGGACTGGAAATACTCATGTTACGAATGAGATCATGACCTATCAAGTGAATGGGTGTGTTTGGGCTTGATAAATTACTGACCAATGAACTACAAAAAGTTCCCCTGCCCCCGTTGGTTGCAATGTCGACAAAGAGAATATGTATTACATTCAGAGCCTGTAATCCTGAAGCACGCTGCATATGATTGAACTCAAAAAGGAAAAAGGAGAGAATATGGGTTTGTATAGAGAACTACTACCCTTGTCAATTTCACTATATACATCTAACAGCCTGTCTCATTTCAACCCATACACAGAGATAGTTCACCAGGTAATCCACTCAAACATTTAAAGAGGGCATGGAGAAGGTGGAGCCTGTAGCTGAGAAGATTGGAGCATAGAGCCACTGGGGTTTTATTTCATCATCCACATATGACTGGGTAATTTACTTTGTTTCAACAAAACAAAAGAGTAGACACAAGAAATATATGTCCAGAAACAAAACTGAAGCAAGTGTTACATCTGCTTGATGCCCAGCATGCAACCTAACGCTGAATGCATCATACATAACCTAAAATTATGTCAGCATGTAAATCATTGAAAAATGTATTCTCATGAAGGATATAGCATGTATAAACAAAGGAAGAAAACCATTTCAACAGATGAAAATAAGCATAAAATCTTTCTTGGTTTTGATGTGGAAGCTGCAGAGAGAATTCAGACAGAAGTACCAAGTTTATCAGTGACATGTTCATTCTTGGTTCTAGACTTCTAGTACTAAGCAGAGTAAGATACCACCTAAGGGTCCTTTCTGATGACATACATGGAACTGTTGGTAGATACAGTTGTCATGCAAATATATGTTAGAAAGTGTCTGTTTTAAGTCTTATTATTCTCTTTTTGTATCTCAATTCTTTTCTCCAATAGAAGCTAACAACCAGCTACTACTTAACAGCTAGTTTAACTCAATGTTATAAAAATCGATACAAAATTGTAACTGGTGTAACTGAGGCTGTAGAGTTATTATGCGGAAGTGCTCGTGTGGGTCAATCGATTTTAACCTGTTTCTATAGTTTACACACTTTTGTATTACCTCTTCTTACTGCCGATTTTATGAATATTCACCTGTTGTCCATCGAGTATGTGTATTTTGGCCTGATCTTTGGCCATGACTCACCCTCCGTGGACAAACCTTGTGATAAAACAACAACTACAACAACAACAACTAAGCCTTTTCCCATACTAGACTGGGTCGGCTACCTGGATTCTTTGTTTCCACAGAGCCCTATCATGTGTCATGTTAGCAGTTAACTCAAAATAAGCTAGATCATTCTTTATTGTTTCTTTTCAACACTTTTGTGGTCATCCTCTACCTCTTTTAATACTTTCCAAATTTAGTTTTTCATACCTTCTTAGAGGTTCTTCTTTTGATATTCTTTCTATATGTCCAAACCATCTTAAACGATATTCTCTCATTTTATCCTCTATTGGTGTCACTCCTAATTTGTTTCTAATAACCTCATTATGTAGACGGTCTTTTCTTGTATGACCACTCATCCATCTCAACATCTTCATTTATGTCACAAACATCTTTTATACATGTTGATGATTAACTGCCCAACACTCATAACTATAAAACATGGCAGGTCTAATTGCTGCTCTATAATATTTACCTTTTAACTTTAATGGTATCTTCTTATCACAAAGAATACCGGATGCTTCTCTCTATTTTAACCAACCAACATTAATTACATGCATAACATCTCCATCAATTCTTCCATCACTCTGAAAAATTGACCCTAGCTATTTAAAACTTTCCTTTTGGAGGATACAATGTAGGCCAATTTTAATTTATATATCCTCTGAAGTAACCAAATGATCAAATTTATATTCCATATATTTTGTCTTTGTTCTACTAAGTCAGAAGCCTTTACTTTCTAATGTTTCTCTCCATAGTTCCAATTTTCTATTAACTTTTTCCTTAGACTCCTCCACTGACACAATGTCATCTTCAAATAACATACACCAAGGTACTTCATCTTGAATATGTTTTGTAAACTCATCAATCACCGTGATAAATAAGTATGAACTTAAAGTTGATCCGATGTAACCCAATATTAACTTCAAAGAAGTTTGTCATTCCTTCATGAGTTCTCACACATGTTTATGCACCATTGTACATGTCTCTTATAAGGTTAATGTATGTCAATGGGATACCTCTTTTTTCCAAGGTTCTCCAAAGAACCTCCCTTGGTACCCTATCGTAAACTTTTTCTACATCAATAAATATCATGTGAAGGTCTTTTTTTTTTCCTAAAATATTTCATAAGATATCTCAAAAGGTGAATCGCTTCAACATTAGATCTACCTGACATGAATCCAAATTAGTTTTCTGTTGTACTTGATATTTGTCTTAACCTACGTTCAATAATTCTTTCCCACAATTTCATATTATGGCTCATTAACTTGATACCTCGATAATTCACATAATTCTGAATGTCTCTCGTGTTCTTATATAAGGGTATAAGTGTCTCGCTCTCCATTCCTTGGGCATCTTTTGGTTTCTCCATATTTCATTAAATAGTCTTGTGAGCCAAGTGATTCCTATCTCTCCTAGTACTTTCCAAACTTGTATAGGAATATTGTCAAGTCCTACCGATTTACCACCCTTCAGTTTAATAACCTCTTTGACTTCATTCTTTTGAATACATCAGTAAAAAATGTGGTTTATATACTTTTCTGGTTTGGCTAACTCTCCTAAGCTAATACTAACATCTTTATTTTCATTAAAAAGCTTATAAAAATAGTTTTTCCATCTATTTCTTATATCATCATTTGCCACTAGAATTTTTTCATCATCGTCTTTAATGCATCTAACATAATTAAGATCTTTAGTTTTCTTATCTCTAGACCTAACTATCCTAAAAATATCTCTTTCACCCTCTTTTGAGTTGAGTTATTTAATATAAATTCTCTCAAATTTTAGCTTTTGTTTTACTGACGGCCTTTTTCACTTCCTTCTTTGCTTTCTTATAAGACTCTAAAGTTTCACTAGTTTTCTTAGCATAATGTAATTCGTAACATGCCCTCTTTGCCTTGATTTTATTTTACATTACTTCACTCCACCACCAAGCTTTTTCTTTTTTGTGTCGGTACACCTCCCTTAGATACACCTAACACATCTTTCTCCCTTAGATACACCTAACACATCTTTCGCCACTTTCTTAATATGTATAGCCATATTGTTCCACATATCACAAGGTGTACCAACATAATTCCAAACATATCCTTAAAGGACTTTCTGTTTAAATATATCTTCTTTCTTGCTTTTGAGGTTTCACCATTTAGTCTGAATAGCTCAATGCACTCTTTTCTTCTTTGTCTATTTTTTTATTTGTAAATCCATAACTAAAAGTCGATGTTAGGTGGTTAAGCTTTCTCCTGGAATTACCTTGCAATCTTTACAACACGCTCTATCTTTTTTTCTACAAATAAAGTAATCAATTTATGTTTGTGATAAGCCACTCTTATAAGTAATTAAATGTTCATCTCGTTTTTTGAAGATTGTATTGACTATAAAGAGATCAAATGCCATAGCAAAATTTAAAATCTCCCTACTTTCCTCATCTATCATTTTCTGAATTTCATTGAATGAAACAAAGAAAAACTTACAACCTGTAGCATATTTCTCAGATTGTTAAAAGAAAATAATTTTAAAAAATCACCCGTGTCATGGGATTGTTAACTTGTAATAGTGTTGGGCTAGGCCCTAGCACGGCCCCCCCCTTAGACTCGCCCTTGAGGGACTCAACACCCAATGGCTACACTACGAGCCGTTGGGAATAGTGTTGGGCCATTAGGGCCCAACAGGCCCTAGCTCTATAAACCTCTATAAATAGAGGATGCCGTTAAATGAATAATTATAGTTTTTTGTGCTTACTTGACTGTTTGGTGTTATATTTATTTGGTTTGTCTTGTGCAAGTGTTTGGTGATTTGACTTGTTGAAGATCTTGTGAGAGCATTTGTATTTGTGCTCGTGGACAATTGGACATCATTTGCGATATTGTGGTGCTACTTTTCCAGGGATATAGTATGATATAAGTATATCGGTGTCCCATGCAATATGGCTAGCACGACTGCTTTGCAGAATCTAAAGAAACGAAAACTAAAACTCGTTTTACTTCCCAGAGTACAACACCTTACAATTCTTATTCTCTACAAAACCTAAGCAGAAGTACGACAAATACATGTGGACACTACGGTGTCTCATATATTTGATGGAAAAAAATCTGTCAACTTATTAACATGCATGAACAACTATGTAAGTTAGTGACCTCCATATAGTTTCACTTTATGTATTTTAGGATGCCAAAATGTTTTGTGATAGCCAAAGATCTTTCTTACCGGTCATATTTTGATATAAACCTCTTCCTTTCTTTGTTGAAGCCATTTAAGGGAAAATTGTGGAGACATTTATTAAAGAAAAGGACTTCGCTAAATGGATTGTGATTTCCACCATTCTTGGCTTCCAAATTTCCATTTCCATTGGCATAAAATCAAATAAATATCGCATGCATGTTTTGAGTCCTAATATTGACAACATTCTAATAGGTGGGTACGTTTCTTGTTCAACAATGATTGATCTTGGGGCAACCAACAAGACTGAAACTCCAATCACCTAATATTCATATGGAATTGGGAATAACCAATCAAATTAATGCCTGACAAGGTCGACTAACATGAATACAAATACTGAACTTGTCATAGTCAAACTATCCCAACTAGTGTTATTCGTATCTCACCGTATCGTATGTATCGACGGTAACCTGTATCGTATGATATAGGTTATCGCACCGTATCGTACGATACGAGCGATATGCCCAATTTTATTTTTAAATTTTTATTTTTCAATTTTTTTTCAAATTTTTTTGTAGGTTTCTGGCCTCTCTTCACTTCCCTCCAAGGCATCCTCCGATATGCTTGTTTGGGATTGCAAGTTGTGTATGTAACATGTAAATTTGGGTTTATAATTTCATTTATTGAATAAGAATAATTTATGAACAAATAAAAATTGTGACAAAATCATTTCCCTTTCTGTTGCCAACTTTTAAGTATATTTCTGCTACCAGTTTCTAATTTCATGAAATCACAAACAATGAAAAACAATTTGGTTGTCTCGGTTCATTGAGTGGGCATTTCACAACTTCACTATTTTAGGGTTTACCTTACATGACTTCCATCTAGTTGAACATGATCAACGTGTGTGAGGCTTAACTCAGTCTGTGAAGTGAGAAATGGAACTCAAGCATTAGTTAAAAAGCTAGTCTCCACTAAGAGAAAAAGGGGATATCAACAAGTAACAATATCACATCACTGAGGTGTCATAGACTCGACTCAATAATAAAAGAAATGGAGCTCATCGTTTTGCTCACATATGAAAATTAGCAAATATGACAACTACATGTACAAAGATAGCAATTTGTTAATTTTGATATATTAGATGAGTGGATTATGAAAGATAATGAAGAAAATGCACTCCTAACCGAAGAAGACATTGCATGGATTAATTTGAAAGGAGTGCAATGACATCATGAAGGAGATAAAGATTTTGATTTTGAAGCAGAAGGTGATGAGAAACTTTGAATCTTCATCAAGGAGAAGATGAAGATTATTTAGTTAATGATCTTGATAGGCTGATACAAATTTACAATATGTAAAATGTAAATGTATTTCATTTTTTGCTTCAAAATATGTAAATTTGGATGTAATTGTTCAATGTTGAATGCTCAATCTATACTAAACTTTATATTATATGAATTTAAAGCAATTACCATATTCTTTTCAGTTTCTTACTATTTTTTCTTGATTTTTTAAATAATTTTTATATTTTTAATATTAAAGTACGATACGGGCGATACGATATGATATGCCCGTATCGTGGAGCCCAACGATACGCGATATGATACGCGTCAGACAACACTGATCCCAACAATAACTACAAAGAATAACTGGAAAAAAAACATTACACAGGCAGTTACATGCATGCACATGCACATATGTATGGGTGGATATAGGTATCTATGTATAGGTGCATGTCTATCTACAAATCTACAACTAAGCCTTTTCCCATGCTAGATGGGGTCAGCTACATGGATTCTTTGTTTTTTGTTTTTTTTTTTTTTTTTTGTAGAATCCATGTTAAGTCCGACAAAGTTTTACGCAGGCTGTCGGAAGCCTAACACAACCCTTCTCCTTTTTCCGGGCTTGGGACCGGCCATGAAAGGGTGATTCCTTACATAGGCGGAGATCTATGTATAGGTGCATGTGAGGGGTGTAATTTAGTTCGTTTAAGGACAATTTGGAAATGTTTCCAGTATCCTAGTTCCATAAGGTAAGTATGCCCAAGTCCTATCATGTCATGTGCAAAAGGTCGTAATGTGTAATCAAACAAGTAGACCTTTATAAACATTGAAATTCTCTATTACAGAATCATTGTGTGCATGAAAACGTTACATTTTCTTCAAAGCCGCAAACTAAGAGATGCTAATGATAAAAATAAGCTCAAGAAAGCAATAAAACTTCAAAAAATGAACAGAATATACCATACTTTAGCAAATATAAGCAGATAGAGAAAAGGAACATACAACACATGCTATGATTGCCGCAACAGCAAATATTGGTCCGCCAAATCCTTCTTGGAGTCCAACTGAAACAGCAAGTGCAGTAACAGTAGCTGAATGAGATGATGGCATTCCACCAGATCCAATCAATTGCTTAGCATCAAAGAGTCTTTCTTTATACCTGCATTTCTAAAATAAATCATAAATTTTCAGAGAAACTTGCCATCGAAAATGACCCAAACATTAGTGCATAAATTCTAGCGGATTGAGTAGGTGGGCATGTTCACCGATGAAAATGATCTTCAAAGTTTCAATACTTCATCAGTAAACAATAGTTTTCTCAAAATAGGAATAAAATAGTTAGCTTAAGATCATCCACAGAGTCCATCACAATTTTTCCAACTTAAATTTTATTGACGAACCATCAATCCAAAGAACGTCAAATTATCAATTCAACTAGAACCAATACATAAGTCTGATAACCAAAAATACACAAAATTTCGTCAAAAACAACTTCTCTCAAAGTCGACATGAAAATTTAGCTAGAAATATCAGCATGAAGAGGTTTCGAATTTAAGCTCTACAAACAAACCATCAATAAGGAAAAGAACAGAACATGAGCCTGTCAGACCTCACTAGCTTAAGTCTGGTTAGCAATGGAAAAGATACAAGAAGTTTCATCAGATCAGAGAACAAAATTTCCAGAACACATGAAAATTTTGATTAGAAAAAACCATCCAAATGAGAAGAGGAGTACGACGTCGAGAAGCACTTGATCGACTGTGAGATCGCAAACGAGGCCACAGCCTACATGAGAGGAGAATTGTTCACGACAGAAAGCGAGCTCGTTGCTAGATTCTCTGGCACAGACAAGGAAGAAGGCGAAATAGGGGTGTTGAGAGCGTCCATGACGACGACCACTTCCTCTCTTACCCACAAAAGCTCTTCCTCGTTCCTCCCCACCACCTTCAGTCTACGACGTTCCCCTCTTGAATCCCGCTTATTGTCCAAAAGGGTTCGATTCAAGAGAGGTATGCAAGCACGCAAGACTCTTTCTTTAACGATACGCGATTTGTTTGATCCTAATTTGGCGGGCAGAGAGAGAGAGAGAGAGAGAGAGAGAGAGAGAGAGAGAGAGAGAGCATACAGTACACTGTACAGTGCCCCCACCTTTTCTGGACGTGGGGAAGGAATGAATATCCTATTGGCAACGAATATGCCACTCAGCGAAGTTCACCCTGTTTTGAATTGGAATAATTGATAGTGTCCCACTTTTAAGGGACTTCCTTTTTCTTT
This sequence comes from Brasenia schreberi, assembly GCA_036023115.1. Taxonomy (NCBI): domain Eukaryota; kingdom Viridiplantae; phylum Streptophyta; class Magnoliopsida; order Nymphaeales; family Cabombaceae; genus Brasenia; species Brasenia schreberi. The sequence goes on along the minus strand of JAYKKT010000054.1, from coordinate 5,038,063 downwards.
GTTTCCACTGTGGTTGTATGCTGCTCTACTTTCAAAGGAGGGTCTAAAAAGCTAATCAACTTTGAGTATATCAACTGTTTGAGTAGGGGTCTTCAAGGAATCGCTGGGAACCACAAATAACCGTGAACACCCCTATTATGTTATCTTTGTTTGAACAACTTGCAAACCTGATGCAAGCATGTGCTAATTTATGTTTCTTTCTTTAATTTACGGTTATTAAGTGCGGTTGCTATTAGGCCTTTACAGTATCCTAATCAGAAAATTAACCATTATTTTAATGCTAATATATGTGCAAGGAGATTACGAGGTGGTTTTCTTTTTCATGAAGGGTAGGATCTTCCGTCACCAATATTCAAAGAGGTTAGCTACGTGTTTGGCGCAAAATGGTCTTTCCGCAGAAATCTCAGTCTCATTGCTGGCATGGAGAAAATGTAACATCATAATTAAATAACAATAGATGGTGACCTTCCAATTAGCCATCCATCTCTTTTGAGAGAAAAGGAACTCTCTTATGCATAACAGGTCCACAGACACTGATAAATATCAAAAACAAATTCTATATAGGATTATTAGTGAGTATATCCTTCCTAGATGCACTCTCTCCGCCATCCTATTCCAGCTATTTCTTATTACATGGATATCACCTCAGTACGGATGGAAGAAGCTTACAGTCTACAGTAAGAAAGGGTGCTTTTGGCAGGTAGGATTTACCCTTCGTGAGCTTGATGACGTATCCCTTGGAGCTTGATGGATTGCAGAATATACTAGAAGGAAAATAATGAAATGGAAATGGTGGAAGCAAATTCTTAAGACTTCGAGCAAGCCCCTATTGATAGTCTCCAATTTCAACTTAGCTATAAAATCTTAGTAAAAATATATAATCTGACCATCGGAATTTTTTTATGAGGATGTAGATGCCAAAAGAAAGGACTAATCTTCTCCTGATTTTCCCTCGAGCTGGAGTTATTAGCTGGTCATTCCAATGGAACAATAAATCATCGAACTGATATCCCTGGTGGTGAGACCCTCTCTTCTGCTGCCCTTTACTGTAGCCATGTCAAGAAAGTCTTAGCTGAAGGCTAATTCCAATTAAAGGTACTTGTAACATACACAAACACTGTAAAAGGCATTGTCAATGTATCACAGTGAATCAAGCAGTAACTACCTTTGTTCCAGCAATGATAGCAATCTAAAAAGACCTAGGCTGCATTGATATATGGTGTTACTAAAATCACGTTGTTCTGCTGCTAATATGGAACCAAGCATCACACAGTAACACATAAAAAAAAGGATCTCTCAACGTGATTTATCAGCAGAACACCTGCATATCTTGGTATCTGAGTTTGTAGTTGCTTCTCTTCTGCTAAATTGCATAATAACAACTAGTTTTTCTCATCCCTTTGCTGGAGTAAATTCTCAACTCTTTTGTATCTATTGTACACAACAAATTTTCTTGGTAATCCAAAAAAAATGTTCAAAGAGGTGGCTCCACACAGTAACACATAAAAAAAAGGATCTCTTAACGTGAAATACATAAAACCTGTATATTATGTTGAAGAATATGTTTATCTAGTATCTTTGTGTTAGTTTTATGTTTCTAGGTATTATTGTACTCGCCCGAAACTGTAGGGGCATTTTGGTAATTTTCTGTACTAGGGGTATTTTGATCATTTTACGTTTTACAGCTCCTTATATAAGGGCTAATAAGTTGTATTAGGGTTTAAGAGGCTGTTTGTAAGAAAGAGTGAGAAAGAGGGGGGGCGGCCTCCATTGGAGGTCCGCCCCTTCAATCTTTCATATTTCCTCTTCAATCTAAGTAATATTTCTTGTTTAAATCTTTCGCTATGCAACTCCAGAATTACAACATGGTATCAGAGCCTATAAGGCTATTAGATCGAGTTTTCTTTAAGATTATGAGGATGAAGAAGTTGGAAATGGCATGGGTGATGACCTCGATGATAATAACAATGAAGGTGATGAGGCTGAAAAGTTGCAGGCTGATACTGATGAAGAAGTTGGAAAGGGAGAACTGTCTCCAGATGCTGTTGATCAAGAATTAGCTCCAAGTGTTTAAAGAGTAAATTATTGATGGACGAGTATTTTGTTGAGAACAGAGAAAACCACTGACTCATTGTCATGTCAAGGGTAAAAGATAGTATTCCTAGACTATGTGACATTTCCCCATATACTTGTTAGATTAAGTAATCTGGTTGTTCTGTGCTCCTCTTGTCTCGATTCTCCTTGATTGTATTCTCGACTTTGTGGATGGTCCTTTTTAACTCATGCCATGTATTATTAATGCTTCTATTACTTCAAGCGCATCATGGAGACATTCTCTGTTCATAGGTTCAGCCAGACAACATCGCCACTCTCTAATGTGTTCAGAAACTGTGCTTACTACTGGAATTGTATCAATAAGTATGACTCAAATTCATCGAGATAGAGAGATTCAAGGTTATGATGAAAATATTGATCAAGCTGCGATTGAAAGCCTTCTTCCTGATGATGAGGATGAGTTTTTTGGTTGGCATGATCAGGGAGGTTGACATAAATGATTTGCCCAGCCATGTTGAAGACTTGGATGACTATGATCTTTTCCAAAATGGAGGTGGCATGGAACAAAATTTTTCAATCATAGGAGAAATCTAATTTTAGTTGTGGAAAAGACTGGTAATTGCATTCAGAGGAACGGAGCAATCAATGTGGAGCAGTTTGTTAGGCCTGAGAAGAAGAATACAGATGTTATAGTTTTGCAGCATTAAGAATTAAAAGGCAGTTATTGGAATGTTGGCTGTAATTGGGCAGTAATTGGCATGGTGGCTGCAATATTACGTTGTTGAAATTTCAGGAATTTAATGTTGGGGCAGAGAATTTAATGTTGTGAATAACAGAAGTGGCCATAATTGCAATAAACAGGCCTCGAGCAACCTGCAGCTTTAATGATCATTAATTGTTCTAAGTCAATAATGCTCAATGCCTGTTCTAAATCAATTTGCATGCACGGTGGCCTTTCTTCTTTTTTTCAAGTGGATGAAAATGAACACTATGTTTTTTGAGGAGAGGATAAATTTTGCGGTATTCCCATCACTGCAAGGTGGACCTCATAGTAACCATATTGTTGCTCTTGCAGTAGACTTGGAACAGGTTGCTGGTCTTGAATATAAAGCATGCATGCAACAGGTGAAGAAAAATGTCCAAGTTCTGGCAGCTGCTTTGCTTAGAAGAAAATGCAGACTGAAAACTATGAGAAGGTTTAGAAGGTTTGCCATATTAGCCTAAACAAAAGTGCGATTTTTGGTGATAATGGTGTTGTATCTCAAGGCAGCCCAGATTACAAGCTTGGTACAGAGGGAGCATGGGAAGTTGCAGAAGGATTATGCATTTATTGCATATGGCTGCTGATTCATTCATCGTGAAGGATTATGCATTTATTGCATATGGCTGTTGTTCATTCAATATCTGCTGTGAACTATTCGTATTCCTAAGAAAGTGAACTGGTGTTTTAGGGGCCAGTCAATTATGACTTCTATAAGGCTATAGGGTGCAACAAACGATCATTAAATTAGGCCAGAATGAAAACGAGGAATCTGACAAGTATTGGCCGCCGGAGCTTTTATTATAGTATGGGTATTGACCTATGGAGTGCAGACTGCATTCTGGCAAAACTGCTGAAAGATGATCATGGAGATGTTCATAATGGTGATTCAAGAGGTGACAGTGTCATATCAATTAATGAGCCGAATGCTGCATCAAGTATTGCATCATATACGCATCATTATCTCTCTACACTTTGTATTAATAGCTGGCAGGTGAAGAGGTACATTGACTAGTACTTTGTATTAATAGCTTAGCAATGGCAACCATGGACATAATTAAACTTTATGGAGGAACACCCGCCAATTTTCTTGATGCTGGTGGAAATGCCTCAGAGAACAATTGGTGGAGGCATTGAAAATTTTGACAGCCAATGAAAAGGTGTAAGCAATACTGGTCAATATTTTTGGAGGCATTATGAAATAAGATGAGATTGCAAGTGGTATCGTGAATGCTGCCAACAGGTCACACTCAAAGAGGTTGTTAGTTGTTTGCCTGGAAGGAACCAATGTCGACCATGGGAAGAGAATCTTGAAGGAAAGTGGAATGACCATAATCACAGCAGAGGATCTGGATGATGCAGCTCAGCAATTGTGGCTCCCTTCCATAAAGAAAAAAAAAAACTGCAAGAATTAGGGAAGAACGACAGTGATCAAAAATTCTTGCTGCTAATTCTTGAGTCACATTTACGTGGATGCACTACAAAGAGAGCACCTCTTGATCTAGAGGTCACCAGTAGTAATCACAAATTAGCGTACCAATTGTTTGATGAAATGCTCAAGCAGAGATGGCACATCAAATGTTTGATTAAATGCCAAAGAGAGGTTACCTGCACATAAAGTGTTTGATGAAATGCTCAAGAAGAGATGATTAACATGAACATCAAGTGTTTGAGGAAATATTTAAGAGAGCAAGTTTGGATGGAATATCTCCCATCTGTCGATTCTTGTGAAGTTTGCAGTCATGAGAGCTGCTAAAATATGTGTTGCAGCCAAAGAAACTGCTTTATTGTTGTGACAGTCAGGATGGCTGCTTTATTGTTGTGACAGCCAAGATGACTGCTTTATTGATGTGACAGCCAGGATGACTACTTTGATATTGTGACAGCCAGGATGGCTGCTTTATTGTTGTGACAGCCAGGATGGCTGCTTTATTGATATGACAGCCAGGATGACTGCTTTATTGTTATGACAGCCAGGATGGCTGCTTTATTGATGTGATAGCCATGATGGCTGCTTTGATATTGTGACAGTCAGGATGACTGCTTTGATGATTGTGACAGCCAGGATGGCTGCTTTATTGTTGTGACAGCCAGGATGGCTGCTTTGATGTTGTGACAGCCAGGATGGCTGCTTTGTTGATATGACAGTCAAGATGGCTGCTTTGATGATTGTGACAGCCAGGATGGCTGCTTTATTGATGTGATAGCCAGGATGGCTGCTTTGATGTTGTGACAGTCAGGATGGCTGCTTGTTTATTGTTACAGCCAAGAAGGCTAAGTTTATTTTGTAGCCAGAGATGCTGCTTGAGATGATTAGTCAGGAAGGCTAAGTTTACATTACAGCCATAGATGCTGCTTGATATGATCAACCAAGAAGGCTGAGTTAAAGATATTGCAGCCAAAGAAGCTGCTGAAGATTAAACCAGTGATAAAGACAGATGAAGAATGTTGCAAGCAGATATGAAGATTGTTTGGCAAGTTTGGAGTTCGAAGTATCTCACTCCCAACTTGAGGGGGGGTGTTGAAGAATATGTTTATCTAGTGTCTTTGTGTTAGTTTTATGTTTCTAGGTATCATTGTACTCGCCCGAAACTGTAGGGGCATTATGGTCATTTTACGTTTTACAGCTCCTTATATAAGGGCTAATAAGTTGTATTAGGGTTTAAGAGGCTGTTTGTAAGAAAGAGTGAGAAAGAGGGGGGGCGACCTCCATTGGAGGTCCGCCTCTTCAATCTCTCATATTTCCTCTTCAATGTAAGTGATATTTCTTGTTTAAATCTTTCGCTATGCAACTCCAGAATTACAACATATTAGACCATGTTAATACATAAGAGGGCACTATGATAACCATGCATCTTACAAAAGACACCACCACAACGTTACTGTTAAAAGAACCGCTCCACCTTTCGTTCTCAACACCTAAATAACTTATCAAAAATTCCTAGCACAACAAGAACCTGTCGAAAAGATAGAGAAGGAGAGAGAAAGAGAAAAGAGGAAGAGGAAAGTTGAAAGACCATATTTCCCTTATTAACAGAAAAAGTATTGCTCTATCACTCTACTAATCTACTAGTGACCTTTGTGCTTAGAGGGTGAGAAGAGGAAGTGAGAGAAGAAGGAGGATTGAAGGAGGGAAAGGAGGAGAGAGGTGTTAAGCTGAAAAGATCATCAAAACACACATACACACAGAGAGAGAAAATTGACTGCATCAAATCACTCGAAGATTGATATAGAACATAACTGCCACAAGCCTTTACAAACAAGAACTCAATCAAAGTGTCTTGTGACAAAACTTAAAGTTGCCTTCAAGAATCTTGTAGAAGTAAATTCTCCCGGTTACAAACGCCTATCTAACAAAACCCTCAACAGTATAAACCTCTATGAATGATAATCCAAGTAAAGAAATTAAACAAATTAGCACATAGAAAACTCCATATGCTTCACCCAAAGGAAAAAAATGTTCCTGATTATTGGTAATTTCCTGGTTGTGTTGTCACTACAAACATTAATATACATATATATATATATATATATACATATATATATATATATATATATATATATATATGTATATATATATATGTATATATATTGTTACAAGAGGAGGCCAAAGCCTAACACACCCACACATGCATCCTTTGGGAGTTAACTCCCCACCAGAGGAGGCCAAAGCCTAACACACCCACACATGCATCCTTTGGGAGTTAACTCCCCACCAGCTGCAACAACACTAGAGCGCCCTACGGTTGAGCTAACGCTCTAGGTGAAAAAAATATTTGGATCCAAAATATCTGTCTATAATTTTTTTAAGAAAATATACTGGATTTATGTATAAAGTAGAAGATTCAGTTTCTGGAAGATTTTGACATTCGAATTCACAAAAATATACACTAAATACAGTTGAAAAACCAAAGAGCCGATGTAATACTTCTAATTGGAGTGACTTCAAAATAGAAACAAAAGTAAACATATTTATTTGGATATGTATATATATATATATATGTTGTCACTACAAACATTAATATATATATATATATGTATATGTATATGTATATGTATATATATATGTATATGTGTATATGTATATATATATGTATATATATTGTTACAAGAGGAGGCCGAAGCCTAACACACCCACACATGCATCCTTTGGGAGTTAACTCCCCACCAGCTGCAACAGCACTAGAGCGCCCTACGGTTGAGCTAACGCTCTAGGTGAAAAAAATATTTCGATCCAAAATATCTGTCTATAATTTTTTTAAGAAAATATACTGGATTTATGTATAAAGTAGAAGATTCAGTTTCTGGAAGATTTTGACATTCGAATTCACAAAAATATACACTAAATACAGTTGAAAAACCAAAGAGCCGATGCAATACTTCTAATTGGAGTGACTTCAAAATAGAAACAAAAGTAAACATATTTATTTGGATTCAATTATGACGGAACTTTCACCTTTGCAAGTTCTTTGCCCGCATCTTCAGTGGTGCTGCAGAATGAAGGAAGGGCCTAAACAAATACTAATAGCAAAATTCGAAGAGAAGTGAAGGAGTAGGTTAACGGTTATCCTTAGACGTATTTTTCAGGAAAGACTTTTTTTCTCGGTTCTTTGTATTCTCAAGTTTTTCATTCATGTTCTTTACTATAATCACTACAGTATTTATAGAGAAATATTTCTGTATTTTTCGGCTTCGTTTTCATTGTCTTTCCTGTTATGGGCTTTCCATTACAAGCCGTTTATCCTAATCTTTATCGTATACATTTCATATATAACATATATGTTTATCTATAACGTATTCATGAAAACATAAAGATGGCATGTCTTCCGTTTTCATGGATTTAATGCCGAGAATGGCCAAATATGTGGCGTTACATCTCCCACTTGGCCATTTGAGCCAAGGTTTATGATACTGATTTTACCTCCCACTTTTGTGGGTTTTCTCAAGTCGTACTAGCTATGATTGTAAATGTAATTTTAATCGATACCCATTGTATGGTTTTTCGTATACAATTCATTTTTACCAATACAACAATCATCATCGTGTAAATTAATACACTTTAAACAAATCTCAAACTCATGTTTGTAACATGTTTTGAGAAAAGATCCTCTGTTATGCCTTTTGTCAAGGGGTTTGCAAACATATCATTAGTTGGCACATATGATATGGATATTTCACTTCTCTTAACCATATCATGAACATAGTGGTGCTTGACCATTATATGCTTGCTTATGGAGTTATCTGTTATACTCTTAATTAGAGTAATTGTTGTATTGTTATCACAATAAATGATAACAACCTCGTTGGGTATATCCAACTTCAAATCATGTATGAAACAGTTTATCCAAATGGCACTCATTGCAGCCATATTGCAAGCAACATACTCAACTTTTTGTGTATACAATGCTACATGCCCCTATTTCTTACAAGCCCAAGAAAAAACTCCATCTTCAAATAAGAATATTTATCTGTACGTTGATTTGTTATCATCTTTGCTCCCAGCAAAGTTAGCATGTGAGTATCATACTACTTCTAAATCATTTGCTTAAAAACAAAGTTCCAAGTCTTTTATTCCTTTAAGATAACTTAGACTCCTTTTCACAACTATCTAATGTTTTCAACGAGGATTACTTTGATATCTACTTACAAGACCGACAACAAAACTAATATCGGGTCTTCTACACAAATATAACATATATCAAGCTACCAACAGTTTGTGCATAAGGAACATTAGGTTTGATATTCCTTCATTGGGACAATCAACCTTGCTCAATTTTTCCCCTTTTACAACAGGTGTACATGTCAACTTACACCCATTTAAAACTTCTTGAGGATATAGTATATATCTCTCTCCTAACTTGGGCATAAGAGTTTATATTCTCTATCTCAAGAAATCTTTATTCTCAGAATATATGATCCATCTCCCATATCCTTCATTTTGAACTTTGAGTTTAACCATGACTTGATTTTAAAAATCATCTCATTGTCATTCCCAATCAACAATATGTCATTTATGTATAACGATAGGATGACAAAGTGGCTCCTACTGTTCGCTCCCACTGTTCCAGACATATACATAGTGGTTAAGTTCATTAGTTACAAGCCCAAGTTTTATAATGGCATTTTGAAAAGTCAAATACCATTGACAAGGTGATTGTTTAAGGCTATATAGAGATTTTTCAACCTGTATATTTATCTTCTTGGCCTTTAATGATATATCCATATAGTTGTTGTATGTATATGATTTCATCTAAATCTTCATTTAAAAAAGCATTTTTTGCATATAACTGATGCAAATCCAAATCATAATATGTTGAAATTACCAGAATTATCCTTATTAATGCAAATTTTGTAACAAGAGAATACGTCTCAACATAATCTATCCCATTTTTTGTGAAAATTACTTTCTAATAAACCTCGCCTTAAACTTATCAATAGACCTATCAACTTTATATTTCTTTTTCAGAACCCATTTACAACCTACGACTTTCTTTTCTTTTGGCAAATCAGTCAATTCCCAAACTTAGTTTTTTTCAATGGATTCAATTTTTTCATCCATGGCCTTTTCTCAGTCTATTGATTCAGATGAGTCAATAGCCTACTGATACGTCAAATTATTAGTCAGCTTATTTCCACCAAATTACACATTTCCTCTTCAAGGTAAGTGCGATAATCCTTTAAGTAGTATGATGTGATCCTACATCTTTTATGTCCACTTAAAGTTTTAGTTTTTATGTGAAGATCATCATTATCTATGAGTTCAAATGACGATGGATCTAAATCTATTAGATTGTCACTATACTCATCATCATTTTCAAGGATGTCATTCTTATTGTCCTCTAAGAATTCATCATCCCTATTTTCTATTAATCTAAGGTCCTTACGATAAAACTAATATCATTTAGATCTTTTAGGATATCTAATAAATATATATCTCAAGGACCTATTGTGTAACTTGTTTCTAGATTGATGAATGATCTTTACATAAGCGATAGATCCTCACCTCCTGAGATGACTTAGGTTTAGTTTTCTTTCAAACCATATCTCATATGGTATCACCTCCTCTAATACAACTTTACACGATACTCTAGTAAGTATATACACAGTTGTACTTACTGCTTCTCTCTAAAATACCCTTAAAAAAAATATCTATTAATATAGACATTATTATATTCAATAAAATCATCTTATATCTTTATGCTACACCATTCTATTGAGGTGTTCTGGCATTGAATTTTGTTTTGCAATACTAAAGTCTCTATACATTTCTAAAAATTCTATAGAGGTGTACTCGCACCTCTATGTGATCTCAAGACTTTTATTGTATGCCCCAGTTGGTTCTTAACATCCTAATTATATTATTTAAATGCTTCAAGTGCCTCAGATTTATGTGTTAATAGATATATATGTATATTTCTTGTAATCATCAATAAAGGTTATGAAATAAACCTTTTCTCGATATGATCTTACTCTTAAAGGTTCACATAAATTAGTGTGAATGATTTCTAGCAGGGTTGTTGCTTTTGTTATTTTCTTAGAAAATATATTTCTTATCATTTTTTCTTGTATACACACTTTACACTTACTAAAAGTGTTTGCTTTAAATATACCTTATGTGTTTATGCCACACATTCACATAAACATTAAAGGTACAATTTTATCATTTATGGTCAATTTGAACAATCCATGTTTAACATCAAACAATCCAGATAAGAATACCATGTCTTATTACTCATAAGTTAATCTATCAATCAGTCACCGAGCGATTCATATAAGCATTCAGATACCATGTAGATTATGTTATGCTTCTTTTATTTGTCCACATTGTTGGGTATTTCCACCGATCTTCTTGTTGTGACAATCCCTCTTATACTGTCTCATTTTCCTGTAACTAAAGCACTTGACCCGAGAAACAATTTTTTGTGTTTTCTTAAAAGATTGACCGGTTTTTTGTTATTATTGTCAAACTTCTTGTTTGATTTATTTTTCTTTTGGTTGGCTTTAGAGCTAGACCCTATCTTGTCTTAAACTACTAGCAATTTCTTCTTTTTATTTTTATTCATATGCTCTTATTTGATTGTTAGTTTGAGGGATAATTTAGAAAGGCTTGTCTCAATCCTTAATCTAAGGGTAGTGGTGACTATATTCCATGAGGGGAAAGACAATTAGTATTATGGATATCTCCACTGGTTCTACAATGACTGATTTGGCTACAACTAAATCCTTTGTCATTACCAACGTATGATTAATATGTTCAACTACATTATCTCCTTTCATATTATTGGAGTTATGTTTTTATAGTAATAATTGAACATAAAGCTTAGCAATAGTGTCATACTTAGCTGTTATTGAGTAAAACAACTCTTTTCTAGTCTCAAATTCTTTAAAGACCATAATTAGATCATGCTCGATATATGTTAACATGATAGTTCTTATTATCATGTCATCCTTTACAAATATTTTATACATTTTTCTTTGTTGCTTAGTTGCGTAAAAGGGTGGTGGTCGTACAGTTTCCCTTAGCACATAGTCTACACCTTCGAGTGTAAGATCCAACACGATTATTCTTTAACATGTTTGAAAATTAAGACCGTTTAATTTTTTCATTTTTGCCAATTCAGATACACATATTTTGGAGTTCATTTTTATGTCTTTGACAAAAATAACAATCAAACAGTCTAAAAGGAAAACATGCAACAACCAACATATAACAGATTGACAACTATTAAATTATAAAATACAGAATATCCATCTACTTAACTAAAAATGACTCATGATACTAAAAACTAATTTCAAACATATTTTAAGTACCATTATTGAGTTTTTTATAACTTGATTGTGTTATTTTCAGAACGAGATCAGGAACAAATCCTCTAATTTTTCTTATTTTCCTACTGTTGATTTGACCCTCCAAAATATATTTTATTCATAAAAAACAGAAGAATACAAGAGGGAATGAAGAAGGGTGCAGGTCGGCACCCCTTGGCTGTCGCCACCTACTGCCCATATTTTTTTACACCTTACTAACCCTAATGACAACACTTTAAATACTACTAATCTAACTTAAAATACTAAAATGCCGTAATTAGTAACTAATAGGATTCGGCTCCCAATAGATCAGAATTTGATCCATTGGGATCCAAACCGTATATAACTTACACTAATTACATAGAACTGACCATAAAGACATTACACGACACAACCTAGACTCTAAACACTCTGTGAACTTGCTCTTCACAACATGCCCCCTCAAGTTGACTCCTAAAGACTTGTAATTTTCAACTGTAACAGTGCTTTCTGAAGGCCATTGACTGATGCTGATTTGGTGAAAATATCTGCCAATTGATCTTCTGAGCGAACATAATCTAGATTGAAAATTCATTAGAAAATTTTTTCTCTGATAAAGTGACAGTCGATCTCAATGTGCTTTGTCCTTTCATGGAAGACTGGATTTTGTGCTATTTGCATGACAGCTTTGCTATTTGTAAAGAATATAATCGGAGAGTTTTTTTTAAATCCAATTTCTTCTAGGAGGGAGATAATCCACTGTCCCTCACACATACCTAGAGCGATAGCTTGGTATTCTACTTTTGCACTGGACTGGGCTATCAGAGACTATTTTTTGCTTTTCCAGGATACAGTATTTCCTCTTACACGTATTATATAGCCTGCTGTTGACTTCCGATCAGTCTTCGAACATGCCCAATCAGCATCGGAATAAATTTCTATATCCAAAGTTGGGTGTGGAGTATATAGCAAGCCATACGTGATAGAAGATTTCAAATATCGAATAATATGGAAAACTGTATTCATATGATGTTTAGAAGGACTGTGCATCCACCTACTTCATTATCCACCTACAAAGCTGATATCTACTTCATTATTCATAAGATTCGTATTGGTTCTTGGAATATCGGAACATTATCGGGTAAGCTAATGGAGGTGGTAGATACTATGATTCGGAGAAAGATTCATATTCTATGTTTACAAGAGACAAAATGGGTTGGAGAAAAAGCAAAGGAGATAGAGGATACAGGTTTTAAATTATGGTACTCAGTTAAAGAAAAGGCCCGAAACGGAGTTGGTATTATCATAAATAAAGATTTAAAGGAGAGTGTAGTAGACATACAACGATATGGTGACCGAATCATGACATTGAAATTAGTGTTAGGAGTAGAGGTTTTGAATATAGTTTGTGCTTACGCACCCCAAGTAGGACTAGAAGATAGTATAAAGACAGTTTTTTGGGAAGAGTTAGATAAGGTGTTTCAAAAGATTCCACAAAGGGAGATGATTTGTTTAGGAGGAGATTTAAATGGACATGTCGGTAAAGAGGCATTAGGATATCAAGGGATTCATGGAAACTTTGGTTATGGGGATATAAACGAGGAAGGTAGGGAGATTTTAAATTTTGCTATGTCATTTGATCTCTTTATAGTCAATACAATCTTCAAAAAACGAGATGAACATTTAATTACTTATAAGAGTGGCTTATCACAAACACAAATTGATTACTTTATTTGTAGAAAAAAAGATAGAGCGTGTTGTAAAGATTGTAAGGTAATTCCAAGAGAAAGCTTAACCACCCAACATCGACTTTTAGTTATGGATTTACAAATAAAAAAATGGACAAAGAAGAAAAGAGTGCATCGAGCTATTCGAACTAAATGGTGGAACCTCAAAAGCGAGAAAGAAGATATATTTAAACAAAAAGTCCTTCAAGGAGATGTTTGGAATTATGTTGGCACACCCTGTGATATGTGGAACAATATGGCTATACATATTAGGAAAGTGGCGAAAGATGTGTTAGGGGTATCTAAGGGAGGTGTACCAGCACAAAAAGAAGCTTGGTGGTGGAGTGAAGTAGTACAAAACAAAATCAAGGCAAAGAGGGCATGTTACAAATTACATTATGCTAAGAAAACTAGTGAAACTTTAGAAGCTTATAAGAAAGCAAAGAAGGAAGCAAAAAAGGCCGTTAGTGAAGCAAAAGCTAAGATTTGGGATGACTTATATAAAAAACTCAACTCAAAAGAGGGTGAAAGAGATATTTTTAGGATAGCTAGGGCTAGAGATAAGAAAACTAAAGATCTTAATTATGTTAGATGCATAAAAGACGAGGATGAAAAAATTCTAGTGGCAAATGATGATATAAGAAATAGATGGAAAAACTATTTTTATAATCTTTTTAATGAAAATAAAGATGTTAGTATTAGTTTAGGAGATTTAGCCAAGTCAGAAAAGTATATAAACCACAATTTCTACCGACGTATTCAAAAGAATGAAGTCAAAGAGGCTCTTAAACATATGAAGAGTGGTAAATCGGTAGGACCAGATAATATTCCTATAGAAGTTTGGAAAATACTAGGAGAAATAGGAATCACTTGGCTCACAAGACTATTTAATGAAATATGGAAAAACCAAAAGATGCTCGAGGAATGGAGAGCAAGTACACTTATACCCGTATATAAGAACAAGAGAGACATTCAAAATTGTGCGAATTATCGAGGTATCAAGTTAATGAGTCATACTATGAAATTATGGGAAAGAATTATCGAACGTAGGTTAAGACAAGTATCAAGTACAACAGAGAACCAATTTGGATTTATGCCAAGTAGATCTACTATTGAAGCGATTCACCTTTTGAGACGTCTTATGGAACATTTTAGAGCAAAAAAGAAAGACCTTCACATGATATTTATTGATCTAGAAAAAGCTTATGATAGGGTACCGAGGGAGGTTCTTTGGAGAACTTTGGAAAAAGAGGTATCCCATTGACATATATTAACCTTATAAGAGACATGTATGATGGTGCAAAAACATGTGTGAGGACTCATGAAGGAACGACAGACTTCTTTGAAGTTAATATTGGGTTACATCAAGGACCAACTTTAAGTCCATACTTGTTTATAATGGTGATGGATGAGTTAACAAAACATATTCAAGATGAAATACCTTGGTGTATGTTATTTGCAGATGATATTGTATTAGTGGAGGAGTCTAAGGAAAAAGTTAATAGAAAATTGGAACTATGGAGAGAAACATTAGAAAACAAAGGCCTCCGACTTAGTAGAACAAAGACAGAATATATGGAATGTAAGTTTGATCATTTGGCTACTTCAGAGGACATAGAAATTAAAATTGGCACACATTGCATTCCCCAAAAGGAAAGTTTTAAATACCTAGGGTCAATTTTTCAAAGTGATGGAAGAATTGATGGAGATGTTACACATAGAATTAATGCTGGTTGGTTAAAATGGAGAGGAGCATCAGGTATTCTTTGTGATAAGAAGATACCATTAAAATTAAAAGGTAAATATTATAGAGCAACAGTTAGGCTTGCCATGTTTTATGGTTCTGAGTGTTGGGCAGTTAATCATCAACATGTACAAAAGATGTTTGTGACAGAAATGAAGATGTTGAGATGGATGAGTGGTCATACAAGAAAAGACCGTATACATAATGAGGTTATTAGAAACAAATTAGGAGTGGCACCAATAGAGGATAAAATGAGAGAACATCGTTTAAGATGGTTTGGACATATAGAAAGAAGATCAAAAGAAGAACCTGTAAGAAGGTTAGAAAAACTAAATTTGGAAATTATTAAAAGAGGTAGAGGACGACCACAAAAGTGTTGGAAAGAAACAATAAAGAATGATCTAGCTTATTGGGAGTTAACTGCTAACATGGCACACGATAGAGATCTGTGGAAACAAAGAATCCATGTAGCCGACCCCGTCTAGTATGGGAAAAGGCTTAGTTGTTGTTTTGTTTACATATATTAGTTTTCCTACTAATCTCTGGTATTTTCCAACATCTTCATAGGGTTTTGCAAGATCGAGATTATCACCCTTAGAGATTTCCATTGGAATGGAGCATATTTGGCAATCTTCCATTTTCATTTCTTTCAATATGTCTAAGATATATTTCCTCTAGCTCAAGAATAATCCATTCTCTTTATGAATTACTTCTATTCTCAAAAAATAATGTAACCTATATTAAAAGACTGGTTGTACCCTTTAGCTATTAGTCTAGCTTTATATCTTTCTATATTGTCATCAGCCTTATATTTTACAGAAAATACTCATTTACATCTCACTGTTTTTCATCCTGCGGGCAGATATGTTTGTTCCCACGTGTTATTCCTTACAAGGACTGCAATTTCTTCTTTCATTGTTGTTTTCTACTCTGGATGTTGTCTTGCTTCTTCGTAGGTTTTTGGTATGAGAGTAGAATCTGCATTCATAATAAACACTTGATATTCTCTAAGATAATTAGAGTAAGATACCATTTTTTCCAAGGAATATTTCACTGTTTTTCGTTTTCCTTTTCTGATAGCAATAGGTAAGTCATTCAACTCATCATTAGAATGCTGAGAGACTTCTTGAATCCGATGTGGAACTGATTCTGGGACGGAATTATGATCGAGAGTGATTGATAGCTAAGGAGCAACAACCTTCCTTTCCCCTCTAATATATACTTGTATATTTTCTCCATGAGAAAATGGCATCTCTTCCTCTCCTTCTTCATGTATACGATGTGCTTTTGCTGGTGGAAGTGGCATGACATAAGGCGTTTGCATAGATGAATGATCAACTTCTGATGAATCATAAAATGAAGTATCTTCGTGAAAAGTGACATCCATTGTAACATATAACTTTCTTCTCAGTGGATCATAGCATTTATAACCTTTTTGGTTAGACGAGTATCCCAAAAAAATATATTTAATCGCTCTAGCATCTAACTTATCCCTCAATCCACGATGAACATGTACAAAATAATTACAACCATACACTCTTGGGAGCAAATGAAATTGTTTCTAAGAGGGACACAATAAATGAAATGAAGTATCTCCATGGAGTACACTGTTGGGCATTCGATTTATCAGGAAGACTGCAGTTAAAACCGCTTCACTCCAATAGTATTTAGGAGCATTATATCCAATGAGAAGTGTCCTTATAACTTCTAATATATGTCTATTCTTTCTCTCTCCAATCCCATTCTGTTGAGGAGAATGGGTACATGAAGTATACTGCAAGATTCCATATGCTAGAAAGTATGAATTAAGGAATTGAGATATAAACTCACCCCATTATCACTGTGAAAAACTCTTATAGCTCTCTGAAATTAAGTATGTATAAATTGGCAGTATATTGAAAGAATATTCTTCACTTCATCTTTGGTTTTCATAAGATATATCATTGTGAATCTAGTGCAATCATCAATAAAGGAAACAAAATACTTATATCCATGCATAGATGTAATAGAGCAAGGGCCCCAAATATCCGAATGAACAATCTCAAAAGGAATAACAGATCTGTCTTCACTTAAAGAAAAAGAAACACGATGATGCTTAGCCTTTTGGCAAGTCTCATAATTTAAAATCAAATTATTACAATCCTTAAATTTAGGTAGTAACACTCTCAGCTTAGATAATGGTAAATGTCCCAGTCTTTGATGCCATCGAAATATGTCCTCTTTTTATTCCCTGGTGATTACAATTGATTGCAGTGCTACTCCTTTATAATCTTCGCAGAAATATAAACCTCTTCTTACACTACCCTGTCCAAAGATCCTCTCCGTCTGCATCTCCTGAAAGTAACATCTAGTAGAATCACATATTATACTACATTTTTTTTATCTCTAGTCATAGTAAACACAAATAATAAGTTGACAGAGATATTTGGAACATGTAGGACATTCTTTAAGATACCAAATGAAGTAGTAATACTTTCTTTTCCAGCTATGGGAGTATAGGAACCATCTGCGAGTTTGATATTAATGCTGTCTTGAGACAATTCATAATTATCAAAACTCTCTTTGACTGACCATATGATCTGTTGCACCTGAATCAATAACCCAAATACGTGAATAAGAAGAACTAATATTACCCTGAGTCAAGAAAGAAAAAGGATATGCCACTGTGGCCTGAGGATCATATGCAAATCACGGTATCTTCAATCCAATGGATAGAATCCCCTCCTTTTATGGATTTTTTTTATAATCATTAAAATATAAAAAACATTCAACCAAACAATCAAATAGACTTACGATTTTGGCTGAATTCACTTAATAGGCATGAGAATACTTCATGATGGCTGAAACTTCACGATTAGATTCTAATACCATGTTGATTTGACCCTCTAAAATATATTTTATTCATTAGAAAGCAAAAGAATACAAGAAGGAATGAAGAAGGGTGCAAGTCGGCACCCATTGGCTGCCGCCACGTGCTGCCCACATTTTTTCACACCTTACTAACCCTAATGACAACACTTTAATACTACTAATCTAACTTGAAAGACTAAAATACCCCTAATTAGTAACTAATAGGGTTCATGTCTCAATGGATCAGAATCTGATCCATTGGGATCCAAACCATACATAACTTACACTAGTTACATAGAACTGACCATAAAGACATTACACAACACAACCTAGACTCTAAACACTATATCAACTTGCTCTTCACAACACCTACCACTATAATTTTCCAAAAAATCAAGGTTAAACCAAGAATTTTGCTCGTCTGTCCGGTTTTGTAATATTTCAAAAAGACCAGAGACAAAACAATAAAATGAGTATCTCATTTTTTTATAAAATTCGTGATTCATCGAAGGTAAAATAGTAATTTTGTTCTTTAGTCCAAATTTGTGATTTTCCTTAAAGACGTGAGCAATCCTATCTTTTAACACAGTAGGGAAACTACGAATTTATGTTCGTCTAGGGGAAGCAGAGTAATTTCATAGGCCAATATTTTGTAATTTTCATAAATAGCTAGAGGGCAAAATTGTCCTTTAACCCATTTTGGGGTAAAACAATCTTTTAACTAAAAAATATCTAGACTTTTTGGTAATTTAACCTGTAGTGGTCTGTAATTTTAAAAACTGGTCAGGGGCTGAACGAACTTTTCAGTCTGCTGCTTGAGGCAGTTTTCCAAAATTGTTTTTCGAGAAAAAGAAAAAGAGAAATAATGGGAGAAAGAGGAAGGGAGAGAGAGTGCAATGGGAGGGGGAGAATAAATGCTCCTCCCTTTCGTCGGGGTCTGCCTCACTCCTCTCTTTTGTTGCCTTTTTTGGCATCTGTTAACTTCAATCGACCTCTGTTTTCTATTTTATCTGACTGTCTTAGGCCATGAAATGACTTTCGACAGTTGAGAAAATAAATGGCTTCATAGGTTAGGTAGCTCTGGTTGATGAGACAACAGATCTGTCTGGCTTACCGTCTTCTAACAACCGAGGGAGTCTCCTTTCCCTTTCTCAATTTTTCTTTTCTTCAACAACAACAACAACAACTAAGCCTTTTCCCATATTAGACGGGGTCGGCTACATGGATTCTTTGTTTCCACATATCCCTATCGTGTGCCATGTTAGCAGTTAACTCACAATAAGCTAGATCATTCTTTATTGTTTCTTTCCAACACTTTTGTGGTCGTCCTCTACCTCTTTTAATACTTTCCAAATTTAGTTTTTCATACCTTCTTATAGGTTCTTCTTTTGATCTTCTTTCTATATATCCAAACCATCTTAAATGATATTCTCTTATTTTATCCTCTATTGGTGTCACTCCTAATTTGTTTTTAATAACCTCATTATGTATATGGTCTTTTCTAGTATGACCACTCATCCATCTCAACATCTTTATTTCTGTCACAAACATCTTTTGTACATGTTGATGATTAACTACCCAACACTCATAACTATAAAACATTGCAGGTCTAATTACTGCTCTATAATATTTACCTTTTAACTTTAATGGTATCTTCTTATCACAAAGAATATCGGATGCTTCTCTCCATTTTAACCAACCAACATTAATTTTATTAGTAACATCTCCATCAATTCTTCCATAACTCTGAAAATTTGACCCTAGGTGTTTAAAACTTTCCTTTTGGAGGATACAATGTGCGCCAATTTTAATTTCTATGTCCTCTGAAGTAACCAAATGATCAAATTTATATTCCATATATTTTGTCTTTGTTCTACCAAGTCGGAAGCCTTTACTTTCTAATGTTTCTCTCCATAGTTCCAATTTTCTATTAACTTTTTCCTTAGACTCCTCCACTAACACAATGTCATCTTCAAATAACATACACCAAGGTATTTAATCTTGAATATGTTTTGTTAACTCATCAATCACCATGATAAATAAGTATGGACTTAAAGTTGATCCTTGATGTAACCCAATATTAACTTTAAAGAAGTTTGTCATTCCTTCGTGAGTCCTTACATATGTTTTGCGCCATCGTACATGTCTCTTATAAGGTTAATGTATGTCAATGGGATACCTCTTTTTTCCAAGGTTCTCCAAAGAACCTCCCTTGGTACCTTATCGTAAATTTTTTCTACATAAAGGTCTTTCTTTTTTGCCCTAAAATGTTCTATAAGATATCTCAAAAGATGAATCACTTCAAGAGTAGATCTGTTTGGAATGAATCCAAATTGGTTTTCTATTGTACTTGATACTTGTCTTAACCTACGTTCGATAATTCTTTTCCACAATTTCATATTATGGCTCATTAACTTATACCTCCTTCGGTGTTGAGGTAAGGATTTCCCGATTTCTCGAAGTCTGTTTTTCAAGTGAGGATCGTGTTTTCTATGTTTTTCTTCTATGTAGTGTTCAATGTGGTGCTCTTAATTTATAGGGCATTGCTTTACTTTAACCTTCCTAGATTCTCGAGCTAGGCTTTGTGTTTTAGAGCCCTTAT
Organism: Brasenia schreberi; assembly: GCA_036023115.1. Classification (NCBI taxonomy): domain Eukaryota; kingdom Viridiplantae; phylum Streptophyta; class Magnoliopsida; order Nymphaeales; family Cabombaceae; genus Brasenia; species Brasenia schreberi. The sequence goes on along the minus strand of JAYKKT010000054.1, from coordinate 5,017,538 downwards.
CCATGGTGGTTTCAGTAACAGCTCTGTGAAAAATGGGTAGATGACGGATCTTATCGTTTTTTGTGGATATGATACCGAGAACGACCCTTTCTCAGCGTTACATTGGCGTCTCAAGGAATGACACTTCTGGTGATCACGGCTCGTAGATAGGAGTGAAAAATGGGGTCAACCAGTGGTGTCGCTTTGGATCCAAGTCATAAAGCAGGTTGACCCTGGTTTGGCCCTATTTTTTGGGTCAATTTTCAAGACCCAAACCTGACTCAGGTCAATCCGACTTCAACTAATAGTTTGCTTATACACTTCTACGTACTTATATCTATATACATTTTTGGGTTGGGTACAGGTACCCAGTATATAATATACACAATGTATATCAGTATATATTATGTTATGTGTATACATTTATATTTATATACTTATACATATAAAGTTTGTTTCTTCGCTTAGGTATGAGCCGACCCAATCCAGGCTAAGTAAACCCTGACCAGACCCAGATTTTTCGGGTTGTGTTGAGTTGTTGGTTCCACCCTTACTCATAGACATGAGCGTTTACTCTCAAACAGTTTTAATTTAAGCCATTTGTTGCCGAAATTCTCAAACAGCGTTTATTTCTACAGTGATTTTGAACCATCGGTTTTGATTTTATAAAATGTAGAATCGAAACTGAGTCGGGCGGTCCTTGGTTCTGGGTCCGGTTTCACCCATTCTGGTTTTAGTCGATTTCTGAGTTGGTTCGGTTTTAGTTGGAACCGTCGGGCCCGTAAACCTGCCATATCGATCACATGAATGAAAATGTTTTTTCTTTGTAAAAGACATCTGCCCTTGCATTGTATCAGTAATTGGTAGGTTGATTTGACGGTGAATATTGTGTGTGTAATGAGAGAGAGTAAAGTTTGGTTTTCCATTTAGCCCATTAGGTTCTGTTTGAGAGGTGAATCGGGCCATTTGAGGAGAGATGAGTCTTGAGATTCGAGTTTATTTTGTGCAGAGTAGCATATAGACATGCCCGGTTCTGGTTATCCCGAAATGAAGTTGAACCAGCCTGGAACCAATTCCAATTTTGGAACCGAGAGTTTTAGGACAGTTCCGGTTTGAGTCCTAAACTGCCCAGAACCGGTACGAAGCAATAAAAGTTTAAAGTTAAAAAAGTTCTCGTAACCAACAGTTTGAAACCGCTAGTTTAAGTTCTATGAAAAGTGGAACCAAAATCGAACTGAATGATCCTCGATTCAGTGTGTAAATTCATCAGTTCCAGTTCTTTTTCCAGCTGGTTCCAACGTGAGATGGGAAATACCGCCTTAATACTTGTGAGAGAATCATCCACTGTTTCCAACGCGTCTGTTACGGAATCCACAAATACAAGTTACTGATCATCTCTTTCATCGGGCTGCGTTGTTATCGATATTATTTTTACATCTCCCTGCGTCTCTCTCTCTCTTCTGTTAGTTGATTGGCCTGCTACCTATTAAAAGCATATAAAATTACGATGTTTATCTCCAACTATGCCTTGAAGAAACGGATCAGAGAGTACCATTAGAATATCACTAGATTTTATTTACTCATCGTACTGTCACTGTCTCGTGCTTATCATATGCATGGGGCAGATAGAGATCGCAGAGAGAAGGGTGGGGTGGGGTGGGGTTGAGAACCTGTGAACTGCATTCATTTCACTAAAGTATTTGTTTCTTTCGTGGTTTCTTTTTTCTGACAATCTTTCGTGTCTTTTGGTATTACTCCACCGTCTTTGAGTTGAGTTGAGAAAGAGAGAGAGAGAGACTGACTGTTTCTGAGTCAATCGGTATTTTGGCAAAGGACCGCTGCATCTTCCACCCGCTCTGCCATAAAGCGAGAGAGAAATGCTGCCTAAGCCACTACCACTATTTCTTCCACTCTAGAGAGAGAGAGAGAGAGAGAGAGAGAGAGAGAAGAGAAACAGTTTCTCGATTCTAGAGGGAGATGGCCTGCAGCAGCACAGCAACAGAAGAAACGGAAGAATTAGCAGAAGAAGAGGTGGTGTACTTCCCGCTCCGGTGGGAGAGCACCGGAGACCAATGGTGGTACGCCGCTCCGGTGGACGTAGCGGCGGCGAACGGCCACTACTCATTGGTCGTCGCCCTCCTCCACCTCGATCCAAACCTCCTCATCAGGCTCTCCTCCCTCCCTCGCCTCCGCCGCCTCGAAACCCTCTGGGAAGATGACCACCACCACCCTACCCTTTTCCGCCGCGCCCCTTGCGGCCGAGCCGCCGTTGCCCGCCGCCTCCTCCGTGACTTCCCCTCCCTTCTCCCCGCTGGCTACGGTGGCTGGCTCCTATACACCGCCGCGGCTGCCGCCGACGTCCCCTTCATCCGCCTTCTCCTCCGCCAGAACCCCCTACTCGTCCTCGGCGAGGGCGAATATGGCCTTACTAACGTCATCTATGCAGCGGCTAGAAGCAGGAGTAGCGAGGTGTTCAGAATGCTGTTTGATGCAGCGATTGCAGCGGGGCCCGACGTGGGAGAGGAGGATTCCGATGGCCAGCGGAAGGGAGAGGCGTTCAGGGAGGAGGTGGTGAGCAGGGCCATCCATGCAGCAGCGAGAGGGGGAAGCTGGGAGGTGCTGAGGGAAATGCTGCAGCAGCAGAGTGAGCATGTGTTGGGATGCAGGGATGCACATGGCTGCACCATCCTGCACGCAGCAGCTGCCTGGGGCCAGGTGGAGGTGAGCACGAATTGAGAACTGAGCTCTCTCTCTCTCTCTCTCAAAATCGGCTGGTTTGTTCTAGTAGGGGAAGTTGGTCGATTGTTTTCTTCTTTCAGGGTAGGGATACTAAGCAGGTTCTCTTATCGTTTTGTCATGCCTTCAGTTGTTTTTTCCCTGATTTTCCATAGTTTTCTTGGGGTGGATTCTCTGTTATCTTTGTTCTACCTGGGAACTCGTTGAATTTTCGTGATGGTTTTGGATTTTCTCTTTCTGATATAAGTTGTCCTGCATCGTCACAACCGTCGAGATGTATTACCCAGATCCCGATGCACCCAGTTGGACGGTTTCATTCATGTAGGATGACATGATCCTATGTTAGATGACTGAACCCCCTTCCCCAAGACACCACCATCAATAATTCTCAGACTTCCACAACCGTCGAGATGTATTACCCAGATCCCGATGCACCCAGTTGGACGGTATCATCATCTAGGATGATATGATCCTATGTTAGATGACTGAACCCGCTTCCCCAGCTCTTGCATAGCATCCCAATGAAGTTCGGCTGTTCTTTGGATGATCGCGTTTCTCTAAGCCAAAACCATTTGATCTGTCTATGCACGAAGGATGTTGCAGAATACTGTGAATTGGACAGAAGGAACTGCTATACATCTGATGATTTTGAATCGTGTGGAGAAAACTTTAACTTTCTTCTGGGATCATAACGAGTAATTGATAGAAAACATTTGGAAGGTCAGAGAATAATGAAAGTCAACTGAATCTAGCAAGAAGCCTTTCTTGTCATATAACAAAACCAGATTCTCTTGAACTCTAAGTTGTACAGATTGTCGTTTAACCTTGCATCTCTTCTGCTGTTTGCGGTTGCTCTTGTTGACGATCCTAGTGGTACCACGGATGGCTCGTAGTAAGGCTACTAAGGTAACTCGTTTTAGTATCAATTTTGTAGGCCTTAAAGTTTGTTAGACACGTATAAAATATAACTTTTTAGACCCCAAATTTTTTAGTCACATGTAGTATCCAATTTTCGTTTTAGTTCTCTACCTCTGTTGAGCCACCACTGACCGGTATTACCATGTTTAGTTCACTAATTTATCTTTCCATTGGAAACTTCAATCTTGATTGGCACTCTGATCCCTGATTATCAGTCTTTTCGTTTATGCTTCTATAATGTGGATTACCTGATGTCCTTATCATGTGTTATCGAAATACACCAGAGACAAGACTAAATTCTGTTATTATTGATGTTTAAGATAATGCTGTGAAAACCCTGATATTATTACTATTCCGTGTTACCCTCTAACATGTATTTCACTGGTACAAGGGACTTGGAAGGGTTTACAACTTTCTTGATCTCACGTTACTAAACTAACCTATTCTTTGCAACTATTTTGTCTTTATTTGGAAAGGGATTTCCAGGATATCTCAAATATCATATGAAGTTGCTGCTTTACCTGTTCATTCAGGCATGAGGATGCTTCTTTTATGTGCATGATTCAACCTCATGGGGTTGCATTTCCATGTTCGCAGTTTGAAGCTCTCATTTTTTTACTATGACTCTTTGCTCATATACTCCTCTTGTCATCTGTCCATTGCTGATGACAATTATTCATTTCATTTGCAGGTGGTAAAAAATCTGGTTGAGTCTTTTGAAATTATCAACTCAAGAGACAATCGAGGGAATACAGCACTGCATTTGGCAGCTTACCGTGGTCATTTGGAAGTAGTCAAGGCTCTAGCGCTTGCGTCTCCCTCCTTATCATCTGCTACAAATCATGCAGGTGATACTTTTCTTCATATGGCTGTTTCTGGTTTCCGGACTCCTGGTTTTCGAAGATTGGACCTTCAGATGGAATTAATGAAGTCATTAATTAGTGGCCAAGTGCTATGCTTGTCGGAGATGATCAATTTCAAAAACAATGAGGGGAGAACCGCTCTCCATCTGGCTGTGATTGGAAACATCCACTGTCATTTGGTTGAACTCTTGATGGCCGTTCCTTCAGTTGATCTTAATGTTTGTGATATTGATGGATCAACACCGTTGGATCTAATTAAACTACAGCCACGGTCTGCATCTTCTGAAATATTAGTGAAGCAGTTGATTTCAGCAGGTGGTGTTTCTAAATCACACGAATACTCGAGTAGAAGATCCCTTGTTTCACATTTGAAGATGCAGGGTTTTGGGACCAGCAGCCCAGGCACTTGTTTTAAGTTATCAGATGCAGAAATGTTTCTATATGCTGGTATAGAAAGCACTTATGATCCAGAAGACCAAGGCTATAGTGTGAGGTCAAGTTCATGCTCAAATAGTAGCAAAAGTGAACTGAGTCCTTTTGAGATCGTTGACGCGAACTATGATCCTACTGTGATTCATAAATCCAGGAACTCTGCCAATTCTGCAGCAAAGAGATTAAGGAGTCTCTTTGGATGGTCCTACAGGAAAGATAGATCTGGAAAACCGGGAAGCGATGCTCAAATGGCTAATGGTGGCATAAGTACTAATTGGAGACTGGGTGCTCATGAAGATTCCATAATGGAGAAAATTGTGTGGTATGACCATTGCGAGAAGCCGATACCACTAAGGCAACGATACTCTAAGAGTTCACTCCTGAATAGTAAACAGATGTTTGTTAGTAGGAAAGATGTGCCTAGCCCTTTAGCAAAGAAAAAGTTTGCCGCAGGATTGATGCATGGGGTTATTCAAGGAATGCCACACCTCGTGCTGCCATTTCAATCGCCTTTAAAGGGCAACTCGAAGATATCGACATCCTCAGCTTCATTGTCAGAGAAGCTCAAGGGGCTCTTACATGATCATGAGGTTGGACCTTCTTGTTCCAAGCAACCCGCTAATGCTGGCATGCACGATAAGTTTAGCTCAAGTAACAAGATGATGAATCAGTACTTCTCTTTTGGTGCACATGGTTTGTCGGCACAGCATCATATGACCAGTAAGCAGCGTGATCGCATCTGCAGGCGTTCAATTCTTTCAGAAGCTTGAGATGGTCACAAAAGGGGATAGTATATTTCTGATGATTACATGAGAATAATATTCATTGCACTCCTGGTTTAACATATTTTCTCGCTTGCGCTAGTTATTCATGATCTGCACAAGATGACTTGTGCATGAATTGTCAATCCATGGTTGGAGATCCAACTAAAACTTTCTGTTGGTTCTAGGTTGAAGATTCAGCTAAAACTACTTAGTGAGTTCTGATATTCCATCCATATGTAAACCCCTTCTTACACTCGGGTTGTTCAGTTTTCTCTTAGCAAGAAAGATTTGGGATCTACAATTACAACAGTTAGGTAAAGGATTGATGGGCAGACTCACTTTTCTGAAGGCTGTACCACAATTTAGTTGAATGCAGCTGTAAATTTCTTAAGGCTGTAAAAGTCCCTCTCCCCACTAGCAAAATAGATGTAAGAGATCACATGGATAGGTCTCATAGTAATTCTGAAAATTTCAAGAAACGGAAAACATGCGGGCCCTTTGTGTCATTGAGTTCCTTTAATCATACCAAGAAATGCTGTTATTCTTTGTTGACAATTCGCCCTCTGGATGACCTTTTACAATCTAAGCCCACAGTCTGCCATCACAGCTACTGTGCTGAATGAAAGGTCATCTATTTATTTAAGTTGAGATGGCTCAACTGGTATACCAAAATATGTCGAACAATTATGCACCAAGATACTTCGATTAAAATTAATAAGCAAGAAATCCAGAAGGGTCTCCAATAGCTTTAAATAATGCCCAAGTAGAAAACTTGTTCGCATGCATGTAATGTAAGACACCATTTAGTGTCTGTCCAGAGCACCCTAACACGCGGAAAATACATTGATTCCCTCTTTTTATAAGGTTTCAAAATTTTTTCTCATTCAAATATTTTAAAATCCTTGCATAAGCAGCATAACTGTGTTGAAATTGTTGATTTGTGTGTGTAATGATGTGCAAAAGATGAAGATCAAATACGGGAAAGGATCAAGAACAGGTCGGTGCCCCCTTGGTTGCCGTTCCTGTCATTTCTTTCTTATTTTCTTGACTTAATCACACGTTTACACCTTTATATAAGAGACCTTCTAACAGAAATGATTTGAGTACCCTTAACTAATGACAACTCTTACCTAATCTCAATGGATCAGATCTTGATCCATTGGGACCCGAATCTTTCTTTCATGAAATATTGGGTTTGAGGCAATGTGAATAGTAGCTTGATTATCACACCATAGCTTCATAGGTAGAGAAACCTTGAAGCCAATCTCATCAAGTAAATGATACACCCATAACAATTCACAAGTTTGGGCCATTGCTCGATATTTCTGACGTTGCACTTGACTTAGCTACTACATTTTGTTTCTTACTTTTCCAAGAGATTAGATTCCCTTCAAGGATCACGCAATAGTAAGAGGTCGATTTCCGATCTATAGGACACCCCGCCTAATCTGCATTTGAATAATCTTCCACTCTACAATGTCCATTGTTTTTATAAAGAATTCCATGTCTTGGGATCCTTTCAAATATCGCAAGATATGTAATACGCATCCCAATGAGAGTCCCGAGGAGAAGACATGAATTGACTAACTACAGAAAGAGATGTTTGACGTGTCACATCAGTAAGATAGTTAAGTTTGCCAACCAATTTCTTGTATCTCTCAGATTTGATAGTAATTCTCCATCATCCGCAATAAGTTTTGTATTTGGAACCATTAGAGTATCACAAGGCCTAGCTCCCAACATACCAACATCGAGAGAGGAGATCAAGGACATATTTCCGCTGAGAGAGAAAAATGCCCTTTTTGTATCTCGACTGCTAACTTCAATTCCCAAAAAGTACTTTAGGGGGCCTAGGTCCTTCGTCTAAAATTTGGTTTGTAGGCTCTCGAAGCTAAAATTTGGTTTGTAGGAAGCTCTTGAGGTTTGATATGCTAGATGTGTTGCTTCCAGCTTATCACTATGTCATCTACATAAACAACCATAAGAATACACCTTCCCCGCATTGTTGATAAAAGACAAAATCTTCATAGCTACTCCTTTCAAGCCAAAATCAAGGACTACTTCACCAACCTTCCAAACCAAACTTGAGGAGATTGTTTTAATCCATTCGAGATTGTTTGAATTGACAAACTTTCCCATACTCTCCCTTAACAACAAAGCCAGTGAGTGCTCCATATAGACTTTCTCCCGTAAGTCTCCATAAAGAAAGACATTCTTAACATCAAACCGATGTGGGCCAATGATGGGGAAGCTACTAAAGAAATAAACAATTGAATAGAAGTTAATTTGGCCATGGGGAGAATGTCTTAGAGTAATCAACGCCATAAGTCTAAGCATAACCCTTGGCAACCAAGTGAGCCTTGAGATGAGCAATAGTCCCATCAGATTCACTTTAACAAAGGTACACCATTTACAACCAATAGCACGTTTTTACTTGAAGGAAGAGGAACAAGTTCCCATGTTTGATTATGTTCCAAAGCTAACATTTCCTCTTCCATAGCATGCCACCATCCATCATCCGCCAAAGCCTCTAAAATAGTTCTGGGAATTGTGATAGCATCAAGAGAAGCAACAAAGGATTTGGAAGAAGGAGAAAGATGCTCATAATGGATAAAGGAAGAAATTGGATGATGAGTGACACAAGAACGTTTACCTTTTCAAATGGCAATGGGGAGGTCCAGAGTTGGATCTTGTGACGAAGACGTAGACCTAAGTGGTGAGTCTTTTGACGGCCCCGTACATCCATCAATGCTTCAACTAAGGTGGGTGGCGTGTCCCAAGTAGTACGGCGAACATACACTCACAAACGGGAGGCCGAGGAGGAGGACAAGACGAAACAGAGTAACCGAGGATGGGTGCAACTCAAACGTAGGAGAGTGAACCTCTTTATATAGACAAGAGTTTCTTCATCTTCATCTTCATCACCATTAGAGGAGAAGGAGACTTTGAAAGAATGAGGTAGACTCTCAAAGAAAGTAACATCAAATTTAAACAAGATACCGGCCCAAGTTAGAGAAAAGCACCTATACCCCTTTTGATAACTAGAGTAACCAAGGAAGACACACTTGAGAGAGCGAGGGTGTAGCTTAGATAATTAAGGCCAAATATCTTGCACAAAACATGTACATCCAAAATTGAGCCTGCACAAACTTACAGTATATAAGAAGGATATTATTCACTTCATCATTCATTTTCATGAGATATATAATAGTAAATCTAGTATAATCATCAATAAATGAGATAAAATACTTGTATCCATGTAATGATGTAGTTGAGCAGGGGCCCCAAATATCAAATGAACAATTTCAAAAGGAATAGAGGATTTTTCTTTACTCAAAAGAAAAGAAGTGCGATGATGTTTTGTCTTCTGATATGTTTCACAGCTCAAATTCAAATCATTGCAATGACTAAATTCAGGCAGTAGTATTCTAAGTTTAGACAAAGGTAAATATCTTAGTCTCTGGTGCCAGCGAGGTAGATCTCCCTTCGGTTTTTCTGTAATTCTTGTTGATTGCATAACTGCTTCTTTATTTTCCTCGCAGAAGTAAAGACCTCTTCTCACACTACCTTGACCAAAGATTTTTCCCGTTTTCAATTCCTAAAAGAAACATTCAGTAGAATAAAAAATTATACGACATTTTAAATCTTTACTCATGACAAATATTGATAACAAGTTGACTGATATATTGGGAACATGCAAAACATTTTTCAATAAGCCAAAAGGGGTAGTAATATTCCCTTTTCCAACTATAAGAGTATGAGAGCCATCTGCCAGCCTAATGTTAGTTTGTTCTTGAGTAAATTCATAACAATAACAACAACAACAACTAAGCCTTTTCCCATACTAGACGGGGTCGGCTACATGGATTCTTTGTTTTAACAGATCCCTATCGTGTGTCATGTTAGCAGTTAACTCACAATAAGCTAGATCATTCTTATTATTTCTTTCCAACACTTTTGTGGTCATCCTCTACCTCTTTTAATACTTTCCAAATTTAGTTTTTCTAACCTTCTTAAAGGTTCTTTTTTGATCTTCTTTCTATAACAATAAAGAATGATCTAGCTTATTGTGAGTTAACTGCTAACATGGCACACGATAGGAATGTGTGGAAACAAAGAATCCATGTAGCTAACCCCGTCTAGTATGGAAAAAAGGCTTAGATAGAAAGAAGATCAAAAGAAGAACCTTTAAGAAGGTTAGAAAAACTAAAGTTGGAAAGTATTAAAAGAGGTAGAGGACGACCACAAAAGTGTTGGAAAGAAACAATAAAGAATGATATAGCTTATTTTGAGTTAACTGATAATATGACACACGATAGGGATCTGTGGAAACAAAGAATTCATGTAGTCGACCCTGTCTAGTATGGGAAAAGACTTAGTTGTTGTTGTTATGAATTGACTCAGAAAGAAACTAACATTAAGCTGACAGATGACTCTCATACTCCTATAGTTGGAAAAGGGAATATTACTACTCCTTTTGGCTTATTGAATCCATGTAGCCAACCTAATGTTAGTTTGTTCCTGAGTCAATTCATAAGTATCAAAAAATTCTCTTTCGTTGACCTTGTGATCTGTAGCACCAGAATCAATAACCCATATCCTGGAATGAGAAAATCTTATATTATCCTTAGTCATAAATGAGAATGGATAGGCCATTGTTGCTTGAGAATTAATATTAGAGAATGTAAATGGAGTATGTGAATCAGTCAAGCGTGTTTTGAGTAACCCAATCTCTTTCTTCATATCAGCTAATAAGGTTGCAATATTTTTAGTATTTTGTTTGTCAATTTGATCACTGTTGAAATAGGCTTTGTTGGATCTGTTCTGAAAGTGAGTAGGTATGTCAACCAATTCCCAACACGTTTTCTTCGTATGTCGAGAGTCCACAATAAGAACATGTTAATTTTTTCTTTTCTTCAAGGGTAAGCAAGGGTCTCCCCCTGCCTCATCCATAACCTCCCATTTCACGAGAAAATGAGAGAGCAGAAGTATTTTTTCTCACAAATGCAGAGTTCTCTGAACTTATTTTGGTTTCCTTTTCTAACTATTTCCTATCTTCTTCTCTAAGTAATAGGGAATACACAGTGCTTAAGGACGGAAGCTCCTCTCTTCTAAGGATATTATTCTTTACTGATTCATATTCTTGAGAAATACCCCAAAGGAGATCAAAAACCTTCCTTTCTTCAAACTTCTCATTACGCTCTTGTGTACAACTCTGACATTTTGTTTTAGAATAAAGTTGTAATTCTTCTTATAAACCTCTGAATTTTACATAGTACTCACTTATTTATCTTCCCCTTTGCTTGCATTTCCTAATCTTCTAGATGAGATCATATTTCTTAGCTATATTCTTTCTTTGGGCATAGGCATCTTGAGTTGTTAGCCAAATATCCTTAGCAGTTTCTAAGAACATAAATGTGATGCCAATCGAAGGTGTCATACATTGAATAAGTCATGCACTTACTAGTGCATTCTCCCTATGCCATCGTATAGAAGATCCGTAACTAGAGGTTGGGGTATGTCGCTAGTTAAGTAATTCTAACGCCCCCTTGTCATAATCGTCAGTTTTATAGATCTGGCTCACTGAAGATAATTCTTTATATCTAACTTTAAATTTGTGATTTAGAATATCTCTCCCTTGTCAGTGGAAAATTGTTCACTTCTATCTCCCATCTTAGTTCTTTCTATAATTTGTTTGTTTAAATCTGATTGTTGCTAAACTTGGGTCATACACGTCTGTTATGTGACTGCCCTGCACACGTTTATAAATGTATTTACTGTTTACACGTTTAGTATTAGTGTCAACCTTGAAAACTGATGCTTACTAATCTCATACTAACATTCCCCAGTCTAGAATGAAGACAAAACTATTAAGTAAAGATATAACTATTAAGGAATCTTGATGGAAGAACAAATTAATCTGCCAATCTGCAACAATCATAAACTGCAACTTAATGAGAGAATAAAGCAAACAGGTAATCTGCAGCAATCATAAACTCATGGGTGAAACTGCCCTGGATAAAGGAACCACTGAATGTAATGTGCAGGCTTGCTATTGTCATGTCTGTGTTTGAAATGGTACTGCAGAAATGTGTCTGGAGACTGGACACTTGTTGTCGCCTTAATAGTCACCACTTATCACATAGACTCTGGTTCTCGCTCCACCGCAGCCAATATCTCCATTGATAGGCTCTGATATCATGTTGATTTGTGTGTATAATGTTGTGCAAAAGATGAAGATCAAACACAGGAAAGGATCAAGAACAGGTCGGTGCCCCCTTGGCTGCCGTTCCGTGTCATTTCTTTCTTATTTTCTTAACCTAATCACACGTTTACACCTTTATATAAGAGACCTAACTTAAATGACTTAAGTACCCTTAACTAATAGCAACTCTTACCTAATCCCAATGGATCAGATCCTGATCCATTGGGACCCGAATCTGTTACAACCATAAAACTAATGACTCTACATAACAGACACTGGACTCAACTACTAAGACGATTTTGGACTCAACTACTAAGACGACTCAGAAACTTGAATTCTAACTTGTCCTTGAACAAAAGTCCCTGATTTCCAACTTGTATATCTAAGTACGGACTCTTAAATTGGACAGCAGATTAGCAATAGACCAATTCTGTCAGACCATGAACATGTCCTTTTTTATGGCAATGTTGTGGATCGAAGAAGGTTTTACATATAACCGTCCTTGACCCAAACCTTAATGGGATTGGTACAAGTTCTCTTCTTCCTAAGGGCACCCAAACATATATGCAGGTACACACATACGAATTGTTATATGCAGGTACACACAGCGACACAGGCATTTCGTTACCATGTAAAACGAATATATATTAGTCATGTTGGGTTTGGGCCAAATAAAGAGATCCAAACTAGCATTACCTGGTCCATAACTGGTATCGAGGAGCCATAGTAATGTCCAAGGACTAAAATGTTAGGGTAGCACAGAAGGGCAGTTCGTTGTGAATGGAGCAATAAATTGTATTTTTGAAGGATTTTCACACAAATTTCGAAGGCGCTTAGTTACTCATCAGGAAATTTCTGCCTGTCGCTTTGTACCAGCCCTTGAGGCTGTCGCCTGAAACTAGTTGTGAAACAATACACATGCAAGGCGACTAGGAAATCTGGCTCCATCCGGTAAGCTTAAATATTATGTTATTTTCCAAGCACACCACCATCTCGCATATGCGTGGATTCGGTTCCATTAACAATAGGTTGTGATGAGCTGAAACTACCAGTCATTTCATGATGTGATTCATCTTGATCATCCTCTTGAGGCACTTCATGGGGTCGAGATTCTTAGTATATAATTATAATTTTATTTATTTTAAATTATTGTAGATTGTCTTTAATTCGGACGATATGCATACACGAATCTTGTAAAATCTGAAAATCTGTTTTTTTGCACTCTGTACATGTCTGATAAACAAATTTTATTTCTTTACCCCCTATTCCGAATGTGCTGAAATTTTGTACGCCTAATTTACACACACTGACATATTCTCCATAAAAATTTCAAGAATTTTAGGATTGTGCACTACCTTAAATAAAATCGGATAAGATCAAATGAAATCGGAACAACATCTGTAAAACCAAAAGTTCCTGCAATAAAGGTTGGGTCATAATCCCATATCTTTGTATACAATGAACCATTTTGATTGAAAACGGTCACATTTGAAGGTTGGAATTCATAGCTTTTCAACAAAATCAATTTCATAAAAATCAGAGATCTGAGCATAAGATACAGTCGCTTTTCTAAGCCTTTGTTTCTTTATTACAGATCTGTCCCGAAAATCTGAGTGGGGTATATTCTTAGATTTAATTGTATAAATTTACAGTGTGTAAAATAGAAATAAAAATAATTTTTAAATTTATACATTAAACTCTATCTTTTCTAAAATTTTGAGAATTTTTGGAGATTCAGAAGCTGTCTAAAAAAATTAGGAAATAAATCTCTAAAAATAGAAACAATTCCTGTTCTTTAAGATTTGATATATTTTCATTTAAGGAACAAGTTCACATTTTTGTTAAGCTTTTGAAATTGAAGTTTGGTTTTGAAAACTTACTAGATCTCAAATGATTTTCAAAGCATCTAGGCTAACCCTTGAGTAAGATGTAAGGTAGTAGAACTTAATATCCTTAAGCTTGAGTACTTTATGTACATAGGTCGATCTCAATCATGGAGAATAAAAGAATATTTCAACCACACATACTTCGAGTGGAGAGGAATCATTATGAACCTCCACAACTTTGACTCCATTTTCAATCCAAAACATGATTTTCAATGTTATTGCATGCAATAATTGGTATTGATCCGGTCTCTACCAAGGAGCAGTGTGTATCATGGCTTGATGTTGACTAAAAAAATGGAGTTTTCTTGATCTTGGAATCAACCACTAACTTCAAGCCACAACCCTAAGGGTAACAAAGAACTCATCTAAGAGGTACTAACATTTAAGGATTAGTCAAAATGAAATTTGCAACCCCTTCACCTATTTTCTTTAGGATGCCTAGGGGCATAGCATTTAGTACTACCCTGCCATCAACAAACACCGTTTGGAGAGGCTATCCATTCAACCAAGCTTCAATGTAATGGTCTTAGGTGGTAGGATACAACATTAAAGTGCCGCTCAACAATCATCAACAAATCAACTTTGCTGACAAGGATGACACAATTAGGTCATTGGTGAAGACATCCTCTTTGATGTCAACGTTCAGGGTTTAGGGTGGAAAGAAGCCCTATGATTGGATTAAATTCACAGACTACGAGTGTACAAGCATGCCAGTTAGTTTGCTCAAACTAGTAAAATTGATTTTGACTTCTTTAACGATTGTGAATAAGTGAATTCTTTTTGATGTATTGTATATTAGAGTTGAAAGAATCGAAAATCAAACACATAACTAATATTATATGAATGTAAAGAGAACAAGGCATATAATCTTTAATTAATACATCAATATGGATACAAAAGTTCCTTAATTACAACCCCATTAATTTTAATGAAAGAGAAGAAAATGATAATTAAAAGATAATAGAAAAAGGGACTTGTAGCGAAAGAATGAGATTGTGGCCGGCGGTTGGTAGCCTCCTCCTCCTCCTTCTTTCTCTCTCTCTCTCTCTCTCTCTCTCTCTCTCTCTCTCTCTTGCTGGCTGGATTGATCGATTACCGGATGCTTGAATTGGATGGATGATTGATTGATTCTTGATGTCTTTGCAGCCCCCCTAAGGGCCCTTTTATAGGCAATAAGTTGCCTCTTTGCTGTTGCTCTTTTTAAGTCAATTTACCAAATGAAATATGGTAAGTTGTCTTGCTAAAAACCTGTTGGATTTGGCTGAGGTTGAGGCTGTTTGATGACCTACCATATCGGGTCAAAGAGTGCTGCATCCATGTTGCTGAATTCGGCCAGGACTTGGAAGGTTGGATGACTTACTAAATCTGATTCAAGGTGTTGTCCATGTTGCTGAATTCGGCTGGACAGGATTTGGCCAGTTGCTGGATTGGGCTGGAATAAAATATAACGATTTTAAGAACTATTGGGATACCTGGTCATGACTTTAAGAATATTTATGCAAACTATAGATTATGAACCAATAGCAACAATATAACTATTCTTTGGAATATCAAGAACTATTGGAGATTTTAAAACATCTATTTTTCTCATATAAGTAAATAGCAATTTATTGAAGCTGCCAAAAAAGTAACTGAAAAGCAAAACAGAGATGAATAAATTCATTAACAATGCAAATTGCTAGAAATCGACTCTTTGGAAGATTTAGCAAAATATACACAGATGGGAAGGAGCCTACATATAGGAATCAGGATTGGATTTGTTAAAAAGAAGAAAGGCAGACAAGCTCAAATTCTGTAGTCATTCATGCCACCACTAACCTAAGCCTTTGTTGGTACATCTTCATCTGAGACAACAATCAACTTAGTACTTTCACCAATCAATGTAGCGCAAGATTTGAAAAACTTGTTAAAATGTTAAACATGATTGAGATCTATGTTACAATTTAAATGCATATGAAAGACAGGTTTGCTGCCCTCTTCAACGGAGAAGCAAAAAGAAAATGGACTGTTGGCCTAGTGAACATAGGATAAAGGCAGGCCCTCTTTCAACCTAAAACAAAATTGCCTTGACTTGGCATGAATTTTCTATAGACCTCGCATTATAGACGATGCCCTTACCTTGTTTTTCAGTTTATGTACAAGAGAAGTTCACAGAATTTGTAATTCTATAAGCTCCTACAGTGTGGCAACACCCTCGCCTTATTTTTAAGTACAACAGATACAGAGAATTTACGCTTCTATTTCTTAAGATAGCTACACTGAGAAATCATTTGTTGCATTGCCATGTATCTTTAGCACATTTACATACTTCAAGATTTTGAACATTACTACAAGTATTTAAGGCATGAGATGCAGCACAACAGATGAGAAGAAGCACACCGAAAATATATAAGCAGCTTTTTACAAGCATTTAAAAGGTTAACCCATCATGGACACAGCCAATGTCAACAAATGCACCCTGATAAAGATGTATGCTAGTCACTTTTCCTGCACAAATCTGTGAATGTGAAAGATGAATAAGTGATTCAAAGTAAAAATAGTACGGTTCCTGCAACGGTTGTGATTTACAGAAAAGTGAATGAACCAGTATATTTATGGAAACAAATTTTACAGAAGCTCGCCATTGAATCAGTGATTTACTAATATGTGAAACTTCACTTCAGTTCATGTACATTAACATGAAAATCTAATAGAGCAGTGAACTGAAATACATTTGAACAGCATACCTGCCCTGGATAGAGAAGTGGACGCTCATACTGCTCATGGAATTGGGTCGACCAATATGATCAGGCATGAAAAGGTAGACAAACTTAGTCAATTCTCTAAAGGACATCCTGATGCAAACTTAGAAAGATTATACTTAGAAACAAAATAAACAAATGAAAAGGATGTCAAATGGAACATTTTAGAGTAAAAAAGAAAGACCTTCACATGACATTTATTGATATAGAAAAAGCTTACGATAGGGTACAGAGAGAGGTTCTTTGGAGAACCTTGGAAAAAAGAGGTATCCTATTGACATACATAAACCTTATAAGAGACATGTATAATGGTACAAAAACATGTGTGAGGACTAATAAAGAAATGACAAACTTCTTTGAAGTTAATATTGGGTTACATCAAGGATCAACTTTAAGTCCATACTTATTTATAATGGTGATTGATGAGTTAACAAAATATATTCAAGATGAAGTACCTTGGTGTATGTTATTTGCAGACGACATTGTGTTAGTGGAGGAGCCTAAGGAAAAAGTTAATAGAAAATTGAAACAATGGAGAGAAACATTAGAAAGTAAAGGCTTCCGACTTAGTAGAATAAAGACAGAATATATGGAACGTAAGTTTGATCATTTGGTTACTTGAGATGACATATGAATTAAAATTGACACATATTGCATCCCCAAAAGGAAAGTTTTAAATACCTAGAGTCAATTAAAGAGTGATGGAAGAATTGATGGAGATGTTACGCACAGAATTAATGCTAATTGGTTAAAATGGAGAGGAGCATCAGTTATTCTTTGTGATAAGATGATATCATTAAAGTTAAAAGGTAAATATTATAGAACAACAATTAGACATGTCATGTTTTATGGTTCTGAGTATTGGGTAGTTAATCATCAACATGTACAAAAGATGTATGTGACAGAAATGAAGATGTTGAGATGGATGAGTGGTCATACAAGAAAAGACCGTATACATAATGAGGTTATTAGAAACAAATTAGGAGTGATACCAATAGAGGATAAAATGAGAGAATATCACTTAAGATGGTTTGGACATATAGAAAGAAGAACTTGTAAGAAGGTATGAAAAACTAGATTTTGAAAGTATTAAAAGAGGTAGAGGACGACCACAAAAGTGTTGGAAAGAAACAATAAAGAATGATCTAACTTATTGTGAGTTAATTGCTAACATAGCACATGATAGGGCTATGTGGAAACAAAGAATCCATGTAGCTGACCCCGTCTAGTATGGGAAAAGGCTTAGTTGTTGTTGTTGTTAAAAGGATGTCAGATACCATGTTTTTATTATAGTCCTTCCCTCTCTTCCTTTTACCAGGATAATAATATTGATAAAAGTGGACAAGAACAACTACAGTTACAAAAGAGCAAGAATATAATTGTATTTCTTAGAACACAAATATACAAGCGAACAAAAAAACAAGACTGGTGGTAGGCATATGGATGTGCATGTAACATATAGACAATAAATCAGCAACATATATTAATAATACAAAAATAGTTAGAGGCTATGCGTAAGAGATACAGTACCATTATTTTATTTCATGTATCATATTACATAGTTCTAGCTTTGAGTGTCCTTTACAGTTGCTTCTACATCCTTCATAGCGATATTTAAACCAATGCTGTAATTAGTGTATTGGTGCCCGTATCGTACAGGGCAACAATACGCAATAATCATGCCGTATCATACGATATGGCATATTAAAAATTGAATTATTTTATAAAATTCGAAAAAAACCAAAAAAATATGAAAAATTGCAATTAAAAAACGGTAAGCAAGTAGTAGAAAACACAATCATAATGCAACTAAAAATGACATTTTCACGATAAATTTAATAACTAATACCATGTATCTCCAAGCCTACAAGAGTATTGAAAGTTTACACTTTATAAAGTTAAGATAACAATTTATTCCACGACACAAATACAAAGTTATAAACTACAACAGTCCAATTTCATTGTTTCATTATCAACAAATGTATCATAATCTTTACAATCAAGGTCACCGCCATCATATCTCCCTCCTCTTCCTCCAAAATTGGGTCATCCAATCCTTTACCTAGTACATCGTCATCTCCAATCTTTGCTTTTACTTCTATTGCTCTCCAGTTTGCATCATCTAAAATAATAGGAGGCTCTTCTTCTTCGACCCAATCATCAAGAATATAAATATTTTTTCGTAGCTAAGTGGATCATATGACACCTTCCTTGCCTTTCTTTCATCTCTTTGCATTTGTCTATAAAGAAAACAAAAGAAAGAATACAATTTACTTAGAAGTTAGAAAATATCATTATTTATGAGTTACAAGTAAAGGGAATAACAAAAATATAACAAAAAGTATCTTTTTACCTTTGCTTTAACTTCATAATGTATGCAATATATACCAAATCACGAAGATGAGCATGCTCCAATTTGTTTCTCATCTTTTAAAAGTATCTTGCATTGAAACAAGAACCAACCCCTGTTGCTACTGCCACCACAACCTAGACTTTCTCTTTTATCTCATCTTCTACTGCTCTCCTCAAATGTCCCTTCCTCCTCTTCTCTAGCTATACCATGAAATTTTTCTTGAGAAAGCATCGTGAGACATATCTCAACCGCCTATTTTTGCTCTCTCTTTGACATAATCTCTTTCTTTTCTTTGTGAGCTCCAAAACTTGTTGAATTTCATAGTTCACACTTTCTGGCACCTGACGACAAGAACTTTCATCATTTTTACTTCCCACAAGATGTTTCATACAAAAAATACCTCAATACTTCACCTCATTACGGAACATACACTTATTAACAAGTCTATTGCCTTCATACAATGAGGTACAATAATACTTTAATGTTGGATCACCGTGTTCTGACATCATTAAGCTGAGTAAAGATAAACCACAATAAGGACAAGGCTTTATAAAGGTGATAAATCTCGAAATCTATGAAAGCTCCAAATTTTCAAGTGAAAAATCGGGATACAAAGGAGTAGGGATAAAAAATAGAATATGTCATAGATATGAAAAAAACCCTATGGATTTTCAATGGTTTGAGACCAAAACCTGTGATTCCTCCACGAAATCGAGTAAATGAAAGGTATGGAGACCATTTAAGAGCAAGGTAGGAGGTAAGGAAGGATTTGGGAGCAAGGAAAACAGTAGAAAAAACTCGAGTTGCTCGGGTTTTATATCTTATGAGTCAACATCGACTCGCACGATAAGGCCCGATAAATCGTAAAGCATGATAAGGTATCGTGTATCGTATTGCGTTAACCTACGATATACGATAAACTCGTACCATATCATACGATACTGTACAAGTTTTACAACATTGATTTAAGCCATTGTTTCCTTTAGTATGTTCGCCCATCAAGAAAGCTAACTCTGTGATCATGAGAGCTTCTTGTACAAAAAGGAAAAAGGAAATTTCATTAACTCAGCAATCATATAATTTTTTATTAGGTGTTTCCTATAGTTGAGAGACAGTCAAAAGAGCAGGGTTAAAATTTTTGACCAATTTGGTTACTATGTTTCCTCAAGAAATACAAGCACCTTAGCATTGACTCCTATATACTTGCAAGAGGCTGAAGAAAGGATATCTAAGCTTCTTTTACACATTTAGAGCTTTCTTTCATCGATTTACAGTATTAAGATTAGAGCTTTCACTTCTTTTTTTGTTGAATGGTCGTTCTTCGACCAAAATAGAATGCTCTACACTCTAATTTCATATTCAAAGAAGGAAGCATTAAACAAAATAAAGATTACGCAGAATACCAATTTTGTCAAGTTGTAGATCAACATCGTAAATCCTAAAGGAGATTGCTTCCCGGTTGCAAGACTAATAGATCCCACTTTTGTCTGGAGTCCTTGATACGACTCAAGTCCGTGTCATTTAGCAGATGGAATGCAAAGACATAGAGCATAGTTTTCAGCAATAGAGCAACCTTATGTTGTTCTAGCCAAGAGGAAGAACAGGAACCAAATGTTACTTCAGACAGGATGTTTTTTAGAAGAAAACCGTTTCAAGCAAATGTGAAAAATATATAAATATCGTTTCATATGCTAAAGATGAGATGATCTAGAAGATAAGGAAGATCCATCACTTCGTCACACCCGTAACTATCACATGTCGGAACCATCGCCCTCACCAGCTCAAATGAAGCAGATTTTCATAAAGCTGTAGATTTGAGGTTGAGCATTTCTCTTTCACATCGTAAAGACTATTATTATGCAATTGCGCCCACTATTCTGGCCATCACCTAGTGCCGATTAATATTATTCATCAAATCCAAGCACATTCATCATCGCAATCGATTCAATTACAAAGACACAAATAGAACAAAATCAAACGTAAAAAACAGAGGAAATCTGATACATGTCAAACCTCATAGGACTCGTCCTCCAACCTCTCCCTATTCGCCTCAACCCACACCTTGTACTGCTTCAAGAAAATCTCGTAACGCGCAAAGCTTGCCTCCTGCACATCGATCGCCGCCTCCACATTGTTCGGGTCGATCCTCGCAGACTGCAATTTATGCGCCTCCCTTATGAACGCGAGTTCCCTCTTGTCTAGTCTCCACCCTGGTGGTGTCCAATCCAGCGGCGGGATCTTAAGAAGAACCAGTGTTCCGTTCCAGTGCGTCTTCAACCGCTCCGGTATCTCTCCCTTGATCTCAAACTGTTCTTCAGCCATTCATCCTCGGTAAGCCCCATCTCCTCCATGTTCTTCCTCCTGTACTTAGGGCTTAGCATTTGGAACGCCTCGATCGCCTCCGGCGTCTGCAACGGTACTTCCTCACCTTCGTTGAGACTCTTCCTCGCGAAATCCGCCTCCGGCGAGAGGATCTCCTCCCACGGAGCCCATCCCCGCTCAAGCCAGTTTCTCCTCCGAGCCTCATCCTCCGTATCCTTGCTCCTGGGCTTGAATTTCTCCAAATACTCGTCGTCGTCGACAGGGTATTCGTCTGACGATCCCCTGCTCGCACATAACCGGAATTCTCCCAAGAGACAACGGGTTCCGGCGAAATGAAGGCGGAAATTGGAAAAGGAGAAGGACGCCCTCTTAGTAACCGGATTGCTACTACGGTTAGGGAAGGAAGTAGACAACAGGGTATGGCTTCCATCGCTGAGAAAATAAGGATAAGAGCTCACAGTTAGTTCGCGGGTAGCTGAGAGAGAACCCTGAAGTTTCAAAACATCACACGGGTGTCACTGGGACACGTCATTACGACTCGTACTGGGCCTACCGTGTCCACATACCAACGCATTCCACTATGATCTAGTCGAACTAGCTGTGCGTAATGGGTTGGATAACAAACTTCAATGGTCAATCCAAAGTGATTTGCTTGTAGTTCACGGGTAAATGATGTAGTCAAATTGGGACAATGTGACCGATGTGGAACAACGTTTCACAACAACAACTAAGCATTTTTCGATACTAGATGAGGTTGCTACATGGATTCTTTGTTTTCACATAGTCATATCATGTGTCACGCTATCAATTAACTCAATATAAGTTAAATTATTTTTTGTTATTTCTTTCCAACACTTTTGTAGGCGTCCTCTTCTTCTTTAATATTTTCACAATCTAGTTTTTCATTTCTTTTTATGAGAGCATTTTTTGGTCGTCTTTCTATATGTTCAAATCATCTTAAACGATTTTCCCTCATTTTATCATCTACTAGTTCTACTCCCAATTTGTTTCTAATAACCTCATTATGTATATGGTCTTTCCTTATATAACAACTCATCCATCTCAACATCTTCATTTTTGATACAGACATCTTTTATACATATTAACTGCCCAACACTCAGGACCATAGGAGGTTTAATTGCGACGATATAATATTAACCTTTTAACTTTAATGATATCTTCTTATCACATAAAATACCTTATGCCTCTCTATTAATTTTTCCATCGCTTTTAAAAATTGACCCTAGGTATTTAAAACTTTTGGGGATGCAACGTGTGTCAATCTTAATTTCTATTTCATTTTAAGTAACCAAATGATCAAACTTACATTCCATGTATTTTGTCTTTGTTCTACTAAGTCGAAAACCTTTACTTTCTAATCTTTTTCTCCATAATTTTAATTTCCTATAAACTTTTCCTTAGACTCATTCGCTAACACAATATCATCTGCAAATAACTTTTACTTTATCTTGAATATGTTTTGTTAACTCACCAATATAAATAAATATGAACTTAAAGTTGATCCTTGATATAACCCAATTAAGAGTTTGTCATTCCTTTATGAGCCCTCAATGGGATACCTCTCTTTTTCGAGGTTCTTCAAAGAATATCTTTTGATACCCTATCATAAACTTTTTTAGATAAATAAATATCATGTGAAGATTTTTCTTTTTAACTCTAAAATGTTTCATAAGATGTCTCAATAGATAAATCACTTCAACTGTCGAGCAATGCTTCAAATATAAATATTTGTTTGGGATCAAACCTAGTCGTTGATGAGGGAGAACTCAAATAGGAATGCCCGGGATATTTGATAGAAGGTTTTAAAGGAACTAAATCTTGAGAAATATTCACATTCTCGGGTTTTGTTGTATATCAAATGCAAAACCCATTTCTAACATGAAACTCTGGTTTTGTAGGTCCAATTTGAGTAAAAGACCTTGACATCGAAAGAGAGGTAGAACACAAAAACTAAACCCGAAGAGATTTGCATGAGAACCTAAATGTCTCCTCTCGTGTTGTTATCTCGCCTCAAACAAAAACCTAAATATTAAATGCCACTACAAATCAAAGACGAAACCAACAAAACCATGTTTCATCAAAATAGTGATTATAAGTTCATATATGTCTAAGTCTGCAGTTCTGCTACAAGGTCCGAGCACCATGAATCAATCACACACACTTGTTTATGGTTCACAGAAAGAACTCTTCATTGGGATCGTTCAGTCTAATCTAAATGGCTTGCATCGAATGAAGTCATGATGTATAATAACCTTTTGCCCCTCTCCTCACTCTCTTACCAGCGACTCATCTCTATCACCATTTTCAGCCAGCGTCACTATCTGTGGTTACCATCTCTCTCTCTCTCTCTCTCTCTCTCTCTCGAAATCAGCATCATCTATTTTCTTCTCCTGAATGGTAGAGTACTCAATATCAGCAAATCCTTCTCACAGGAACAATAGGAGTTCAAGAGAAATCAGGCCGTCATTTCAGTGAGAGTCCAGTGGAAAGGAAAATTTGGATTAAAGTTCCAATGGAGACAAGCACACACATACACATGCAGTCCAGCAGGGGGCGGAGGAGAGAGGAAACAGTGGGTGGATAGCGGAAAGGGGGCAGGGAAGGGAGGGTGTGAACAGCCCTCAATGCTGCTGGCCAATAATTAAAGAGAGAAATGGTGGCCATAGGCTGCAATGGTCGGTCAAATGTGGAAACGAAAAGAGACGGGGTGGTGAAAAGAAAGGGGCTTGGGTGTATTTTACAATGACGGTTAATATGGACCATCTGCATTCCATTTGACAAAAGTGAAAAGTAATCATTGTAAGCTTGGTTCACACAAAGACACTTCCTGTTTGAGCAGCCCCCGGTTGATGTGTAGTTTTAAACATGTTCGAGTTATAAGAACCTGACAGCCAACACATTATTAACGTTCCCCTCTAATACCGAAGATCGGAGTATTTGACATCTCATGGTGGGGGTGGTAAACGCGCAGAACCAGTACCTATCGTTGTTCGCATCCGCTCATTTTCTGTGCGAACCCAACAGAACACTAGCCGAACTTATATTTGTCCGCATAGCGACTCACCATCTAGAGAGAGAGAGAGAGTTCCTTCAGATTCCCCATGGACCCTTAATTTATTCAAAGCCTTGTGAAAAAACCAAAGGAAACCGAACACCATCTACCTGAGACGTTTAAGAAAAATAAGCAGATCGGGTACATTTGTGAGCCCTAAATCATCATCACATCTAAACAGTTCTTGAGATGTCCAAAACGCAACTCTATCTCTCTCACACACACTCACACACATATGCAGACATTAAGAACTAGCGCACAACCAACAATTTTGTACACAAAGAACGGTCTTTGTTTTATCGGATATCAAAGGACGAGAACGCAATTTGTTTAAAGGGCCGCAATATGAGACATGAAAACCGTAATCAGACCATGTTCAAATCAATCTTGCTGATTTCGTTACAAAAGGAGGCCAAAGCCTAACACACATGCACCCTCCAAGAGTCAAACTCCCCACCAGCAGCGATGGTGCTAGAGTGCCCTGTCGTTGAGCTTACGCTCTTGGTGCAAATCATTTTGTTTTGACACAAGCACTAAATCACACCACATAAATATGACATGCAGTATAAAACCACTCAAAATATGCCTAAGCCCAACACCGTGACCACCCACAGAGGCCAGCTTCACCCACCCAATCGTGCCAAAATATCGGTTGTGTTCTGGTAGACCCTATTTTGCACAAATATAACCTGAAACAAGAGATTACCATCCCTATCGTCACAGAATATTCTAACTAATTGCCTATTCATAGTTTGGTTCGACCTAATAACATTTTTAGGAGAAAACACGAGTGGATAGTACCACTGAATGCAGCGTCTAATACGTACTTCTTATTGAACCTAATATGTACATTTGAACTTTATATTTTATGCACATCATTTCTGTACATAATGCAATAGAGGGGAGCTACCTCTAGCCTTTCCTGTCTTTCAAAATAAAATAAGAAGACAAACTGTTTACAATGCGTTACCAGTGCATTGACTCAACAATAACGTTATGACAAGGAAGCCAATTGGAGATTTGTTATTCCATTGATGATCCAGCTAGAAGGCTACAAGTCCCATTCAAAACTATTACAATACAACAGCTGCTTAAAAAGCACTGGAGTTTTCTTCCGGTGGCTAGACATCCAACTATTAAAAGAAAAGGTACAGAAATGCATTAAAAGCTTCTTAATAATCCAAACTATAATTAAGTTTCAAATATTTAAGAGAAAACCAGCAAATTAACATCTTGATTCGTGTTGGTTTATTAGTAACTCAGTTCAGTTTGAATGCAAAATTCAGACCCCCTCTTCACAGTATTGATAACACACTGATGTTCACAACTGCAATTCAAGTGGTCTGAATTTTTTGGGGAAAAGAAAAAGAAATAGTAAAAAATAGTGTGGTAATCGTATCACATTCTTGTTTCCACTTTGTTTATCAAAAGTTTGTAAGATGATGTTGAACCTAGAGTTGCACAAAAACATTGAGAAAACCTACTTTATCCTACACTGTGTGCTGTAACACACTGTGAGGCAGATATGCGCCGATTAAGAGTGCTTAGGATTCAGGTACTGATGATATTTTATACTATTGATGCCTAGGTCCCAAGGCCCAAGAAAGCGTGTCATAGTCTTAAGTAGGAAAAAGTTGAATTCTTTTTTCTTGATAAATGGCAGAACTAGTTGACTGGAGGAGACTAATATACAAAATCACAACTAAGCCTTTTCCCACACTAGATAAGGTCGGCTACATGGATTCTTTGTTTCCATAGAGTCTGATAATGTATCATGCTATCATTCTTTGTTGTTTTAATATACAAAATCAGAAAAAGAAAAACTTACAATAATCATCAAGAATAACATCTGATTGTGGTTAATGTGAAAACATTGAAACACATTGCAAATAAACATAAAAACCAATGAATTTTAATACGTTATAAAAACCAAAATATATCTATGTGGGGACCGCAGACCTAATCATTGATGGATTAGCTCTCCCCTGCAAGAGCCTAACGGAATCCTAACCCGAGTATATCAGTCTTCACAACCTTGTAACATGGTGTACATCCATAAGAAGTCGAGAATAGTTGTTTTATCTCCTACTTTCTTATGGGTATCTTCTGCACATGTGAACTCAAGAAAACATTTCATACATCGAGCTCGGTACTCTAATTACTGGCAGATTGATTAACTAGATAGCGGTTTCTTCTCTCGTACCTCATTCCTTCAGAACCCCTTTGTACCCAATATTTCTTTAGCTGAATCTGGAGATGCAATACTCTTTGTTTAAGAACTATAAGATGCAATATCCTTGAAATTGTGGCACCAATTAATTGTAATCTCCATGAGATGAGCAAGAGTTCTTCACACAATTATTCTACCTTCTCTTTTCATTTTGTTCATTTATTCAAACAAGAATTTTCCCATAACATGATCTAGCTTATTGTGAGTTAACTGCTAACATGGCACATGATAGGGATCTGTGGAAACAAAGAATCCATGTAGCCGACCCCGTCTAGTATGGGAAAAGGCTTAGTTGTTGTTGTACCCGTACCTTAGTTTTTAAAAAAATTACGTACCTCATACCCGTACCCGTACCGGATACGGGTACCATACCCGTATCCATGCAACATAGGCTAAGAGTAAAAAGAAGTATGACATATATAGACTTGTTTGAGAGGATGATCAGCTACACTTTAACTACACATATATGGCATTTCATCATCAACTACTCGGACACTTTAACTCCTAGGCCAGCTAAGAGTAAAAGAAGAGATCCATTTAGACTTGAAATGAACTCCCTCGCAGCAAATTATTTGATAGTGGAACGAATTAAAGAAAGTCAAAACCTTTTTTTCTTTTGACATCATGTGCTACACATTGAGTGGGTTCGATGTCAAAAGACATTATTATGGATGGGTCAATTTAGTTAGGATATGTATAATGAATGCCAATGCCACTACAAAACATAAGGTACCTTAAAACTTCACAAGTGTCTCTGCTGAATCCCTTGTTCAAAACGTACATATGTTTGACTCCGTGGGAACCTAGTGACTTTAGTTTGACTTCACAGAATGCATAATTGATTACCTAATCACATCATAAATTGGATCCAACTGAATTGATCCTGAATAATTTGAAGCATTCAGGCATGAGACCCATTTAGCCATAAATAAATACAAGGACAATAACAATTGAACAAAGGTTTACTAAATCATGTTACACGTAAATTGTACAATATGTCAGCTATCTGACCATCAAACGTATGCAATACAACTAGAAACAAGCTTTTACCAAGTGCCTTATCTCCTTCTTGGTTTACGGCTATTCTGAAACCATGTTATCACTTTTATCCAAGGTGTATAGCACAAGATAATATGTATAGCTTAACAAACTTTGATACAATAAACATTTAAATGAAGAGATCACATGGAACCACAACGGCTTGTAATATCAATTCAAGTGGCATATCTCTCAACCTACACTGTGCTAACTTGAAACCACAGGGACTTGGGATACAGATTCAAGTTTGCACACAGTTTACACACGCACACACCCACGAATGTACTCAAACATTCACACACGCACACAATTAGTGAATCATGAACTACTCTTTCCAGTGAACCTACCAAGGCTTAATGACAATAATTGGCACCCAATCTAGACAACATAATAGGCAAGGAAAAGAAAGAATATACTCAGCTGAAAAGAAGGTAGATTAAACAAAGATGTACCTACAAAAAGACCTGCTACTAGATTTTGGAGCATGCTTAACCAATAGTTATAAAAGTCCTGAACGATCTCAATGACCTGCTTGCTTTGTACTGCAGTAACATTTGCAGAAGTGTCATGAGAATTCAACGCAGCTAATTAATGGTGCAGGAACTCAAGTACTAAAATGAGAGACAACATAGACTTAACTTATGATGTTAAATGCCAATTATCTAAATCCCAGTCATCTAGCTAAATAACAGAAAAGATGAATGATTTTAGTCAAAAGCAAGTTTTGCATATCAAAGATCCAACAGATACAAGGAACATTCAGGCAAGAGAGAAGTTAGACGACACATTGGCCACCTAATAATAAACTCTAACTCGGCACAACAAACGTAGTAAATAACACAAATGCAGGAGGAGAGACCACATAACTGACTGCAGAACATAGCTAATGATGTACATCAGGGAATGACATTAAAAGACCATCTAGAATAAGATGGTACCAGTTGAACTCGTGAACCACTTGCAGAACACAGAGAATAGGAGAGGTACAACAGGATTGTATCGAATACAACCGACAGAAAGCAGAAGAGATTTGACAAGATTGTGTAGATTCTAAATCTAATTAAACTATCTGAAACTCAATTACTATGATGAACTATATTTCTATATAGATTATATCTTACACACTTTACAATAGAGAAATATGTGTCTGGCATACGTACAAAGAGACCTAAACAAGAAAAACCCATATCCTCATTTCATATGCAACAAATGGTCCATGTCATAAACCATTCTCCAAGAACTCAGTGCAGTATTATAATTTTTAATAACTTCATTATATACTTCACATGTTACCAAGTCTTAGCATAAGTAGTATATGTACCCATGTAAGTCCAATTTCATCTTAATTAGCTGGATGGAGTCGATAGACTTCAGTTGGATAGGAAGCAAGATATAATGCATGTCTAATTAGCAATAACTTGCCCCAGAAAGGTTGCAAGTACCTCTGCGGTTTTGTTTGTGTAACATTTTACATCACAGGCCCATGGTCAACATATACATTAAGAATAAAAACTTTCACAGTTGGGTATTAAACGGAACGAGCCCACTTGTTAGCAAATTTACACCTCCCTTATTTTAATTTCCAGAGATATCAAATCGTAATTACCTTTATATTGGAAACTGTGAGTTGCATATCTGCCGGTATGAAAAGCAAAGAACTTCCTCCATGCCTCAAACCATCCTCCTCTTGCAAAGACAATGTGGAGATTTAAAGAGCATTGAAAGTGAAAAGAAGATAAATTTCAAATTTGCAAATATCATGCATATTACCGAACAAGTGCTAAATTTGCAAGATCAATGAGATGACACCCAAGAAAGAAAATATGTTACAGATAACATGGTGCTTTCAGACCTTGTCATGCAAATAAGGTCTATATTTCACTAAAAGAAAAAACAGAAAATAGAGTCTCCTTTACATGGATTTTCATCTTTGATACTAGCAAAAGATTTTCAGCTTTAGCTATATATGAGAATGTTGAACGGTTTTGGAAACTTCACATGCTATGCAGGCACCTCCTTTTCTCATCAGGAAAGCCAGCAACCCCACCCCACCCTCCCCCCTGGGCATTATCTCACCTCAATGAACACTTCTGGGTGCATCTTTGCTTCATTGTGAGCAATAGGGAATCAAAACGTCCGCAATCTGAATCTGATAACCCAACTAGGCCAACATGCGTGCTGAGTCCAAGGATCCTCTGTGCTGCCACTCTTTCTTCCGCAACTCTTCCAATGAATATGGACTCTTCATAACTCTTCGCAACCGCCTGGTTTTAGGGGGAGAAGTCAAAAGCAGTTAATTCTAACGCAAAGCAAAACAACAAGACCAAAAAAACAGAATATGAAAGACAAAGGAATAATTTTAAGACCTCACAGATGAAATAAAGCTTGTCATAAGCACGAAAATAATACCTATCCTGGGCATGCTGACAAGGGAAGGTTGGCATAAACTCTTTAGACTTTGGAGGAGGAAACTCATCAAACCACTTATGCTTCAGAGCATCGTCTGCTGTTATTCGCTGCAATTACACATTAAGAAAATATAAAACTTGAATCCAAATGAGCTAGTGTAGCCATACAAGATAGGTTGAGACAAGCTTTGCTGGTCTACCTTTTCAGGGTCATAAGTAAGAAGATTGTTCAGCAGATCAAATCCAGCATCTGAAAGTGCTGGCTTGCCAGAGAAAGAAGTAACTGTAAATTTGGGGAACTTCTCGCAGAGTCTATTGTACCTGAAGAAGCACATTAGTGACTGATATTAAAAAAATTGAAAACTATATCTCCAAACTGGAAATACCACCATGGCAAGCAAGAAATCCTGACAACAGTCATCCCTTTTCCTGGGAAAACAGTATCGAAGACAAGGAAAAGAAATCAGAACATAAGATAGAATACAATGGATTAAAACACAGGTATGTAACAAAAAAATGTACATTCCATCATCATATCTAATTATCTATCCATTCTAGGCTATGATATACTTGGAAATGGCATTAGCTACTTACGGTTGTTTCATAAAGTTGCACTTGACACCTGGCGATTTGGCATAGCCTGGCCATATGTTTTCATTTGGAGTGCCCAATATTCTGTAAATCTGCATGCAAGCAAACCTGAGATTCAATCGCATTTTACAAGGTTAATAAGAACCAGGGAAAAGCAAATCATGCAAGAAAACAGTATAAAACGAGCATACACCGAGGTGGTTATTACTTTGTCAAGCTGGTCAATTTCTGTTTTCCCAGGAAACAAAGGTTCTTTGGCTAACAATTCAGCCATTATACATCCCAAAGACCACATGTCAATAGCTGTTGAGTATAGCTTCTCCCCTAGGAGAAGTTCTGGGGCCCTAAAATCATAAAGAGCAATGAACATTATCAGAATTTGGTCGAAAAGGAATAATTCAATGATATAATAGGATCTAGCTTATGAGAAGTCCTAACCTGCTCCAACTTGCACTAAAATTCCATGTACAAGTCTAGTACATAAGAGAACAATATCACACAGGTACTTTATGAGTAAAGTCACGGACATACTCCAATTTGCTCATGTCACGGCCTCATATATACTGCTGTTAATGGTAAAGACACGAAAGTAGTTGCTCTAGCAACTATAGTCAATCACCATCAGCAAAAGCCCACTATATAGAAGAAACTCCAAAGAAGCGAGAGAATGCTAAGAACAATCTTGTGACCATCCTTATTTCTGAAAATAAGCTTTTGACAGAGCATATGACCAAATCTCTCTGGAGGTCTTGATTCTCTAGTAGATCTCCTAGGGAGAGTTTCAGTCGATCTCCGAGTATAATATATTTCAAAGGGAGAAATGATATGCCCAAAGTCTCGAACATTCTCATCACGTATCAACACATCTTGTTCGTTCTCTTCGTTTTCTAGAATATCAATCATAAATGAATTATCTTGTATCGTTACAAGTCACTGATTCCATTACCATAGTAAAATTCATTTTCATGAAACTGAACATTCCAAGATACGTAAAGCTTATCATTCTTAGGATCATAACATTTATATCCTTTTTTAATTAGATTATATCTTAAGAAAACACACTCAATGGCACGTGAAGAAAGCTTATCATTCTTATCAGTAAGTACAAAACATTTATATCCAAAAATTCTAAGATAAGAGTAATTATGAGTAACTTTCAACAAATTTTCTGCGAGTGAGACATCTTGTAAAACTGATGAATGCATTCTTTTCATAAGAAAAATTGATGTCATGATGGCTTTATCCCAAAGATTCTTTGAGACATTACTGGATATCAATAGGGTTCAAGCAGTTTCAACTATGTGTCTATGTTTGCGTTCAACAATACCATTATGCTGAGGAGTACTAGAACATGATGTCTAATGAATTATCCCATTGTTCTCAAGATAGTTTCCAAAATCTTTTGAAATAAATTCAAAACCAGAATCAGATCTAAACACTTTGATGTTAATATCAAATTAAGTTTTAATCATAATGTGAAAGATCATAAAAGTTTTAATCTAAATACTTTTGAGACATCTTATAAAACATTTTAGCTAGAAAAAAGACCTTCAAATGATATTTATTGATCTAGAAAAAGCTTACGATAGAGTATTGAGAGAGGTTCTTTAGAGAATCTTGGAAAAAAGAAGTATCCCATTGACATACATTAACCTTATAAGAGACATGTATAAAGGTGCAAAAACATGTGTGAGGACTCATGAAGAAATGACCGATTTCTTTGAAGTTAATATTGGGTTATATCGAGGATCAACTTTAAGTCCATACTTTTATAATGGTGATTGATGAGTTAACAAAACATATTCAAGATGAAGTACCTTGGTGTATGTTATTTGGACATGACAATGTGTTAGTGGAAGAGTCTAAGAAAAAAGTTAATAGAAAATTGGAACTATGGAGAGAAACATTAGAAAGTAAAGGCTTTCAACTGAGTAGAACAAAGATAGAATATATGGAATGCAAGTTTGATTATTTGGTTACTTTAGAGGACATAGAAATTAAAATTGGCACACATTGCATCCCCAAAAGGAAAGTTTTAAATACCTAGGGTCAATTTTTTAGAGTGATTGAAGAATTGATTGAGATGTTATGCATAAAATTAATGTTGGTTGGTTAAAATGGAGAGGAGCATAAAGTATTCTTTGTGATAAGAAGATACCATTAAAGTTAAAAGGTAAATATTATAGAGCAGCAATTAGACCTGTCATGTTTTATGGTTCTGAGTGTTGGGCAGTTAATCATTAACATGTACAAAAGATGTTTGTGACAGAAATGAAAATGTTGAGATGGATGAGTGGTCATACAAGAAAAAACTGTATACATAATGAGGTTATTAGAAATAAATTATGTATGGCACCAATAGAGGATAAAATGAGAGAATATCGTTTAAGGTGGTTTGGACATATAGAAAGAAGATCAAAAGAAGAACTTGTAAGAAGGTATGAAAAACTAGATTTTGAAAGTATTAAAAGAGGTAGAGGACGACCACAAAAGTGTTGGAAAGAAACAATAAAGAATGATTTAGCTTATTGTGAGTTAACTACTTAACATGGAGCATGATAAGGCTATGTGGAAACAAAGAATCCATGTAGGCGACCCCATCTAGTATGGGAAAAGGCTTAGTTGTTGTTGTTGTACCTCAGACTTAGCTTTTACAAGATACACCCATGTGTATCAGGCAAAATCATCAATGAATATAACATAGTATGATACCCCTTTTGATAGGACAGGAACGGGTCCTCAAATGTCAGAATAAATTATTTCAAAAGGTTTACTTAAGGTAGACAATCTTTTGAGTAGCTTATAGGCAAAATCATCAATGAATATAACATAGTATGATACCCCTTTTGATAGGACAGAAATGGGTCAGAATAAATTATTTCAAAAGGTTTACTTAAGGTAGACAATCTTTTGAGAAAGATGAAGACATTTCATTTTTCCGCAAAAGAAGTCTTTAATATTTTTTATTACAATAGAATGACATTCGTACAATTTTGAGCATTTAAATGACTAAGTCTTTTATGCCATAGAAGAACATCTTTAGATAAAACATTACATTGTCCAAAATTTTGACTATGCACGTAGTCCATTACATAAAGCCCTCCTCTATGGACATATCCAATCACCTTCTCAGTTAGGTGATCCCGTAGAATACAATTGTTTGATGAGAAGGTGACAATAGAACCATTATCAGATATTTATGAAACTGAAACAACAACTAAGCCTTTTCTTATACTTGACGGAGTCGGCTACATGGATTCTTTGTTTCCACACATCCCTATCATGTGTCATGTTAGCAGTTAACTCAATATAAGCTAGATCATTCTTCATTGTTTCTTTCATTATGAAACTGAAAAAATATTTAAATTTAATTTCTAACCAGTCTTATTTTGAAACTGAATTTTTTTTTTTTTTAAGATCTCTAATCTTATCAACACTTAGATTGGTTCCATCAGCAGAACAGTTTTTCTTCACATGTCACGAAATGAAGTAAGTTCTGAAAATCAAGCAACCAAGATTTCGTACTTACGATTTCGTTTGAGTTGATGGAACAAACTGCTTCAATGGATGCACTTTCCTTCATTTGGTCTTCAGGTTGCTTTATTTTGTTATGGAGTTCACGGAGAGCAAGAGTTTTTTTTCTTCTCCCACGACCGCAACAACTCTTTTCTTTAATTTAGGACAAAATTTGAGCACATGACCGCGTTCCTTATAATAAAAACAAATTACCACCTTCTTTGTAATAGGTTGTCCTTCTGTTTTGAAATGTGGAGGTCGACAGGGTTTGACATTTACTCCTGGTTTAGATGCAGCTAGTACGGAATCTCTTTGAATTTTTACTTCATTTAGTCTGGTTTTTGCCATTTATAAATCGATCAAAACTTCTTTTGTAGGGAATGGTTTTTTGTGGATGAGACTAACTCTCACTCCTTCAAATTCTTCCTTTAAGCTTGAAAGAAATTGATAGACAAAGTTCTCATTTTGTTCGCATTGTCTTTTATTAATACAATGTGTATACTTCTTTTCGTATCCTCGTAGTTGATTCCAAATATTAGAAAACTCCATGTAAAACTCACTAATATTCTTATCTCCTTTTCATATGGTCATAAGTTTTATCTCTTAAGGTCATTCTTTGAGCTACATCACTCTTCATATACCTTTCTTTAGATAATCTCATGCTTCTCTAGCATTTGTAAAGTCTGCTAGAATGTCTCTTACATGCTCATTAACGTTATTCATGAAGATCCATAGAATAGTTTTATTCCTCCTTCATATTCTTTCATTTGTATTAGACTTGAATAAATGGAAGGTTTCGTTTTTGTTTCGCTAATATAACCCCATAGTTTCTTGAAATAAAAATAGTTTTTCATGGTTTGTGCCCATGTTTTATAGTTGGTGTTTGTTAAGCGGAAACAAAAATCTTTATCTTTCATTTTCATTAATAAACAATCAACAAACTTCTTACTTTAAGAAAAGAGAGTCCACATGATCAAAAGTCTTCTTGACATGCTTCCCAAGCTCAACTTTTCTTGATTAATCGTCCTTAACGAGGCTCTAATACCATGAAATGAAGATCACCCTTACTCGATCTCGATAGCCACACAAAATGCCTTACACACTTCACCAAGAATCAAACCAACAGTGCCTTAAGCACTAACACTTTAAAAGAGAACTTTATTATCAAGGTAAAGGCCCAAGGCCTAAGATTACAAGAGAGGAGGAATATTTATACAAAAGAGAAAATAGGGTACAAT
This sequence comes from Brasenia schreberi, assembly GCA_036023115.1. Taxonomy (NCBI): domain Eukaryota; kingdom Viridiplantae; phylum Streptophyta; class Magnoliopsida; order Nymphaeales; family Cabombaceae; genus Brasenia; species Brasenia schreberi. Next base: position 4,982,245 of record JAYKKT010000054.1, on the reverse strand, counting down.
AGGAAAGAAGAGGAAGGAAGGGCCACCACCCAACGGTTAGTGTCCATACCGTTAGGTGCTGGCCTGGCCCAATGGCTAGAAAAACTAGCTGTTGGCCAAGTTGGCTCATCGGCCGACTTGATAGCTAGTCGACAGATAGCAGTGGCATCAGGTGGCAGTAGTGGTGACAGCAGTGGCGGTAATAGCGATAGATAGCAGCGACAGTGGTCCTTCTTCTAACAAGAGGTTTCATGCCCTACTGAACATGACATAAATTGCCCTAAGTAGCGCAAAGAGGATGCCCTAGTCTCTTCTTAGCTTCTACATTCTTTCTCCAAACATTGGTTGCATGTTTATGTATATTGACTCTGCTTTAGAAATATGGAGTTGTCTCTAAAACATACTATCGACAAAAAAACGTTGCAAACGAATATGAGATTCTTGAAAACATTCGACGATGCAAACAAGGATTGAGATTCATAATCGATTACTATGTTGAGTTAAGAGGCCTCTCGGATTAACTACAGTTTTATACATCCATAAAGTGTACTGCATACTCAAGAAAAAGAATAGCTGAATATGAAAAACGGAAGATCTTTGACTTAGTATAAAGCGGTTAAAGACAATATTTTAAGTAGAGAAGAAATCTCCTCTCTCGGTACATTTTACTCCCTACTACTAAGAGAAGAAGATCGCAAAATATTAGAGAAATAAACCATCATTAACCTAGAGCAGAATGTGCTATTGAGCAAGGCATATTTTAAATCTACATGGGAACGTAGAGGCTCTCATGGTAGAGGTCGTGAGTCTCATGACAGAATGTCTCTTGAAGAAAAAGAAAAATTAAAATGTATGCATTGTGAGAAGTCACGACATACGATGGAGTATTGCTAGGAACTTATTGGTAAACCAAACTACCTCAGAAACCGTAGTAGCTTGGCTCACTTATCATACTTACAATCACCTAATCCTGAACATCATCAGGACCTTATGAAACGAATTGAAGGCTTTGAATCTCGACTATGTGATAACATTCAGGCTTCTACTTCTTCTCCTTCCCAACCTACTATAGTGCATCAATCAAACTTCTCTAAGAGTAATGTTTTCTCTCTAGTTTGGGTTATTAATTATGGGACCACAGGTCATATGGTAGGCCATTGATCATCCTTCTTAGAGTACACATCTCTTCATTCCCAAGAACGCATTCGCCTTGCCAATGGCTCACAATCTCTCACACACATACCGTGGGTAAAGACAAGTGTACAAGCCTCGCTAGCCGCCTTGTTTAATGTGGTTCATGTTCCCAGTTTCCTATTAATCTTCTCTATGTTAGCTCTCTTACCAAAACTTTAAATTAATCTGTCACCTTCCCTCCATTTGACTATATTTATCAGGAAAAGAAGAAAAAGTCTTTGATCATGGTAGAGTGCAACGAGGGCTTTACATCATGGAGACTTCCACAACTGGGGGTTCCGTTCTCACTACATCAGCTAGAACGTCATGTGAAGAAGAAATCCAATTATAGCATGCTCGCCTGGGTCACCTGCCTCCTTCCAAAATAGGCTATGTCATTCCCGGTTTCATTATTGAGCCCAATAATACAACCCTTGAATGTGATACTTGTTAGCAAACAAAACATCAAAGAGTTTTCAATCCACTTAGTGAGTATAGGAGGTCTCAACCATGATGTTTGGGGTCCCTAGTTCAGTTCCTTCTATCACACGCAACTGATATTTTGTGTCCTTTATTGATGATTGTACTCACTTTTCTTTTGTCTACTTAATAAAATCCAAGGCTGAAGTTTCAGTTATTTTTTTTGTTGTCCACAAATTTATAATTACTCAATTTAATGCTAATATCAAAATCCTCGATTCTGATAATGGGGGGAGCTTACGAGTGGACAGTTCAAAAAATACCTTAATATGCATGGTATTCTTCACCAAACTACGTGTCCTAATACACTACAACAAAATGGGGTAGTTGAAAGGAAAAATCGGCATGTTTTAGAAGTGACTCATATTCTTCTGTTTGGACACAATGTTCCTAAATCCTATTAGAGGAAGCAATCTTAATGGTTGTTTATTTGATTAATAGAATGCTAGCACAATTCTCAATGGTGCGAGTCCCATGAATACTCTTATACAAGACTCAAAATCATTTCATGTTACTCCTCAAGTCTTTAGGTGCATGTGCTATATTCATGAAGGTGCACGTGTTATATTCATGCTCAGTCCCCAAGACGAGATAAACTTGCTCCTAGGGCAATCCAATGTATATTCCTTGGTTATTCTACTTTGCAAAAGGGATAGAAGTGTTATGATCCTATCCATATAAAGTTTTATGTATTTATGGATATCACATTTTTCGAAACCACTCTCTACTATCCTTCCCAGGAGGATCATACCCTCATCCCCAAAAAAGATCCTAAATCGGTTCTTCCCTTATGCCCTGAAGTTAAGAAGATAAAAATGGCAACATCGAAGAAGTAATTCTGGTTCTAAAGGAAACTCTCGTGTATAAGAGAGGACCACACAACATACTTGTAAGGTTTGAGCAACTAGCATCTACCAAGACCAAAGTACCAATTTCTCATTCACATTCTCAGCCATATGCCCATTCAGCTTTGGAGGTACCTATAGCTATTAGAAAAGGTAAAAGAGCTTGCTCACGGTATCTTATTTCTCAATATGTTTTCTATCACTGTGAAAATTATAAAAGGTTTGTCATAAAAGTTGAGATGTATACAGTTCCAACAAGTTTTGATGAAGCCAAAAAATGTTCAGAGTGAAATATCGCAATGGAGGATGAGCTTAATGCACTCACAAAAAATCAGACATGGTCTATTATGGATTTACCCCCTATCAAGAAAGTCATTGGTTGCAAATGGGTCTACACCATCAAATACAAATAAGATGGAACTCTTGAAAGATATAAGACAAGGTTAATTGCAAAAGGAAACAATTGGTCTTACAGAATCGATTACAATAAGACTTTTGCTCCGGTGGCAAAATCGACCTCATCCAAGGGATCTTAAATCTTGAAACTATAAAGAATTGAGACTTATGGCAATTAAACGTGAAAACACTTTTTTGCAAAGGAAATTTGAATGAAGAAGTATATATGGAGATGCCCCAGGTATGCATGTTAATACAAACTCAAAGAAAGTCTCCTGGTTACATAAGGTCATCTATGACTAAAACAATCACCACGTGCATGGTTTAAAAAATTCAGCAGGAGTGTTTGCAGTTTGAGATATCAAAGGAGTGTAAATGATCATAAAATATTTTTCAAGAAAGGTATAAAATTATCTCTCCTTATAGTCTATGTTGATGATATAATTATTACAGGAGATGACACAGAAAAAATTTCAACATTAAAGGACAACTTGCATAGCTTGTTTGATTTAAAAGATCTCGTTATTTTTTGGGAATAAAAGTGCTATATTCTGAAAAAGATACATTTCTAACTCAAAGAAAATATACAATGGATTTAATGAAGGACACAAATATGACCGATTATAAGAAATGTGATACACCTATAGAAGTGAATCACAAATTACATCTTAGAGATAAAGTTGCATTTTGAGACATAAGTATCAAAAATTGGTTAAAAACTGATTTATTTAACCATTACAAGGCCAGACATCTCATACGCAGATGGGATTGTAAGTCGGTTCATGCACTCTCCCACGAAGAACCACATGGATGTATATATTTGAAGTCCACTCTTGGTGTTGGTCTATTATATTCAAGATCTAGTGAATTAAATGTAGAGGTATATTCAGATGCAAATTGGGTTGGCTCTCTCGATGATTGAAGATCTACTATGTTAATATATAACTTTACTTGGGGGTAATCTGATTTCTTGGAAGAAAAAAACAATCAATGGTTGTTAGGTCTAGTGTTAAGGCAGAATATTGGGCAGTTGCTCAAGCCATGTGTGAGGATAAATGACTAGCATCCTTAATTCTAGAATTGGGATTAGCATAACATCTCCTATTCCGTTATATTGTTCCAGTAGTGCTGCCATTCAAATGGCAACTAACCCAATGCAGCATGAGAGAACAAAACACATTGAAATTTATTGTCATTTTATAAGAGAAAAAATACCTCTCAAGAGTTCAAGTAAAGTCAGCGGACCAAAGAGTAGACTTTCTCACCAAAGCTGTCAATTATAAGTGTCTTGTGGATACATTCGCCAAGTTGAGTGTTATCAGCAATTTTCACTTCACTTAACTTGAGGGACTGTGTTGAGAGATCATATTCGGGTCCTAGTTATGGACTCGTACAAGTCCAATTTCACCTTATGTTAATCTAGTGTTAAGTTGTACTTAGTGTGAGTATTTTTGTCCTTTAAGTTAGATTAGCTTATAAATAGACATTAGGGCTTCAATTGTAATACATGATTGCAGCCGCCAAGGTTAAGGGCGCAGGAATCGATGAAGAGTGCAGGCAGATTTGTGTCGTCTGCAAGTTTGTAAGTGATTTCTTCTTTTCTGTTCAATAAAGATTTCTGATTTTAACAAGTGATGCCTACCATGTACATAATACAAGGTTGAAACAAATTTACACTTAAGAAAAGCATTATATCTACCGATAGAAATCCGCATATGGTATTTGTACATGCATTACCTGCTTATAGACAGGAAAGTCTACGTCTAGCCTCTAGGAACCTAAGACATGGTAAAAGTACATTTGTTGCATCATATACAAGCTTCACCGTAACAAAATTGCTACATAACCAGCCTGGATTGTCCTTGAAATTGTTCTTCTCCCTCTAAATGGTTAATTCACCCTTATAGTCATGAACAAAAACAAAAGTAAAATGTTTTGAAGTTCCATACAACAAATTTAAAGAAGAAAAAGGTTAAAATTGGCACTCTTAATATGAATGACACGCCAAAAAGGCTGTCCCTCGAGGGTTAAGAACTTATCTTAAAGTATACGCACTGTTTGACAAAGACTTTCAGCTTTTTGTAAGAAAAACAAAGAACTGAGAAAGCGAAGGTAAAAACTGGCAAGAAAACTAAATTCTTGGCAAAATATATTTCTTATGTTAATAATTGAAACATGCCGCTTCAATTTTCTTACACAATATCACAAGATTTAAGAACTTTTATATGCACTCTAAATTTATGAAGACTATTTCTTCATAAACTTTCTTCCCATGATATCGAGTATGTCTATGGTGAGTGTTTAACGTTCTATAACTTCTCCCAGGCCTGGAGAAGGAGGGTTGCATTGAGTAGACGACTGTCTGAATAAAACCTTGTCTGATCTTTTCTTCCAAGTTTCCAACCTTAGGATGATATTGCCAAGGAACCCCAATAGTGACAAGTTGTACTGCAACTATGACTGAAGACATATCGGAGTGGTGACTAAGAATCCAAGTAGCTAACGCAATCTTTGGGGGAAGAGGCTTCATTAGGAAACATTTTAGGTGGTTTTTTCTATGATCTCGATGCCTTTCCTGTGTGGTTTTAATGTTGTCCAGAAAATATGTTGCAAAACCCCTTTATTTCCTTTTCTATGCTTTTCAAGCACCTGCACCTAGGAATTTATTAGATAAACGATATTTCTGGATACTTCCCCAAGAAAAACAGCTTTGGTATGTTTCTCCAAAGAACAACTTTGCCAAGAATGTCAACCCCTTGCAAATCATGGGAACTGGAACTAAAAGATAAAGGGATACCAAATTGAAAACGGTCATACCTGTACCAGAGAGTGACCACCAATCTGGTGTACTCCCTCAATGGGCTACCATACTGGCGAGCCAATCCAAAATCGCATATTTTCAAATCCCCACGATTGTTTAGCAAAAGATTTGACGTCTTCAAGTCTCTGAACGTTTCAAAATATGCTTGATTTTACCGTCATAAAAACTACTGAAGCAATAAGCATTCAAAACGATAAACATGGTAGAACGTACCAGAATTGATACATGAGAGACTATGGAATACCTGTGGAGCACCCAATTATCATGCAGGTAATTAACACCTTGAAAAAGCTGCAGCACGAGGCACTTTACCTCACTAATACTAAACGGTTGCTCCATCGTCTTCATCAACCCCTTAAGATCATGGTCCATGTACTCCATCACCATGAAAATGCTGTCAAGGTTGCTACCAACAACAACTTCCTTCACATCAACTATAGATGGATGGTGAAACGACAAGAGGATGTTTATTTCCCTCAAAGAAGTCAGTGGAAATCCTTCTCTTTCTTTCTCCATCTTAACCTTCTTCAAAGCCACAATCTCCCCCGTCTTCTTATCTCTCGCTCTGTATACCACTCCATATGTCCCTTCGTCTACCCTATTTAGTCTCTCAAATTCATCCACGCTCCTACATCCTTGTAACATATTGATCTTCCTAGGCACAGACGCACCTGAATTCATCTGCGAATCCTTCGTACTGTCAACACCACGGGCACCATCATCAACATCAATATCGACACTTTCATCGTTATCAGATGAAATATTCTGCTCCTCTCTTTCATCAACCACAAGATCCAGACTGTCTGTCTCCATTCCATCGTTTGCATCTAATACATTTCCATTATCGGCTTCCTTCGCTTCATTGCCACTATTTTCGTTATCTGAACCACATTTTGTCAGTCGGCCGCCATTCATACGTTCTGCACGAGACTCGCCGACGTCCAGCATCAAATCCCTCCCCTCCATAATTTCCTCGTTCTTTTTCGTCCTCGCCACATTGCCCTCGTAGTATATGTCTTCACCATCAAAATTGTCATTCGCCCATCTTGACGCTGAAAGAACCCTAGTAGGAGCATGATCCTCATCATCATCCTCGTTGGTCTGTAACGTCGATGGATCCTGCTCGATTTTGTGTTGATCTAGGGCAGAGAAGCTTTGATCCATCCGCACACTCGCGAAATTCACAGAATGAGATACCGAAGCGACCTTTTCCTCTAAATCCAAAACAATAGGAGAAAATTTCCTTTTCTTGACACGTAACGGAGACGGTGGAACCCTCGCCTCCGACTTCCGAACTTCGCTGCCCTCACTACCGCTAGAGAGCTCACCGAACTCTCGATCGGCCTTTCCGTACGAATTCCGGCAGCCGACCGAAGACGAAGAAAGAGACGATGAACGGTTTCGCAGAGAATCGGAATCTTGCTCCTTGTGCCGACCAATGCCATTCTCCACCCCGCGAGACGAACAATCGCGATTCTTCCCGACGCCATTGAAAGATTCGCTGTGGCCAGTATTTTCGCGATATCGGTGACGGAATCGACCCCTCCCGTTGTCTCGGTGGGTCGCCCGCTTGCCCGCCTTCATCACGAACCCTAGAACCAGAAAAAAGAACTCAAGGACGAAGAAAAAACGGAAAACTAGAGAAACGCCCAAACCACACCGTACCGTCCGAGACCCTAAGCCGATCGAGAGAGAGGGAGAGAGAGAGAGAGAGATTACGTGTCGTATCCTATCAGTTTTGTTGTGTCGCATTACGTGTCTTTTGAGTATCGTGCCCTATCCTCGTGTCACGGTCCTGTTGAAGGAGCTGAACATAGTCTTAGTTTGGGGTGTTCAAATAACGGATCTAAAGTGATTAAACCAGATCTAACCGATCCAATTCTGACTTGTTTTCGTTTCGTTGCTACATCAATTCGTTTGCTTCGTGTTGAAGAAAGATGTATATGGTTTGGCGGTTTGAATGTTGAAACTGAAACACACGCGCACACACACACATATATAAAGTAGCACTCCAAACATATACATGAGCAACTTAATCTATAATTTATCAAGTGTATTTGTCATGTATTGACATGTTCAAGCATGATTAATCATGGTTTAGAACCAAAACAAATTGGGACCGAACTGTTTCACTTTGTTGAAGCTGAAAAAATGAGTAGGAACACAATTATAATGGTCTAATTTGGTTTTCTGAGCTTGAGGACCAATTACATTGATTTGATTTGATTCAATTTTGAATCTATAACTGAATCAAACCTGACCATGAATACCCCTAGTTTGAGAGAGTGATCTTCATTATTCGGGTACAAACTCTACACATATCATAGGTTGCAGGTAAATGAAAACAGATATGGAAACGGAGAACGTCAAATCTTCGAAAATTAGGAAACGGTGAACAGGAGTATACATATGTATGTGTGGGGAAGAGAGTCAACACCTGCCGGTCTCCTATGGAAAAAACTGATGATACACAAGTGGACGGGTGAGAAATTGATTATTCAAACTGGCTACATTCTTTATAGTCGAGATAAGTTGATTTAGTGTACAAAATGAGTAGAAAATGACTACAACATAATAATTTGTTCAAAAGAAAAAGGTGGGATAGATAAAATATGATTTTGATGTGATAGAAGCAATCAATATATAAACAATAAAGCAGTCGAAGTTAAAGCTAAATATTAAATATGTATAAACAAATTAAGTTGTCTTATTTGGAGAGGGTGAAGTTGATGAATTGTGTAAGTTAACTATGATTAATGAGATTTACAATCATTCTCTCATCTTAAGTGTAGAAGACCACGGATTTGTAAGGTAGATTGACAAATGATGGGTGCAACATGACAATACAAATATAAAAAAAAATATTATAAACTTAAGCATATTCTGACACAATTGAAACTACAAGAAAACTAAATGGTAGCACAAAAAAGCAAGGTTTCACATGACAACATGCATTTAACATTCATTATATATATATATATATATATATATATATATATATATATATATATATATATATATATATATATATATATATATATATATATATATATATATATTGTTGTCACATAAATATTGTGAAGAGTAAGCATGTAAGGTTGAAAGGGTTTATCAATAACTCAATTGAGAGAGGTTAGGTAAGATTAAGTTAAAGACTACAAAATAGAATAAATCAGTTGATGAATCTCAAATCACCGGTATACATTATTTCAAGATGTTGGAGAAAAGTTTTATGTCACACACTTGATATGATTATAAAAGAAGCTAATTGAGAAGATATAGTGAGTTTGAATCCAGTAGCATGTGGGTAGAGGTTGTGATATTCACATAGGTCATCATGTGGATATTCATTCTTTATTTCCAATAGTTGAAAAGCCATCCTAGTCATAATCAGTGTAGGCAATTGGTTTAACATTTGTAGGAGGGTTTGAATCCGTATGTTACAACCATGCAAGAGCTTCTAAGTTTCCATAAAAATTGACTATGCTTTCTCCCTCCCTCCCTCTCTCTTTCTTCTTTTTAAACACAATTAATCGAAGATACACACCAAATTGAATTATAAACTAAACTAATAGTATCATAGCAAAACCAACATCAATATTATTAGATATAAGAGTATAAAAGTTATTAGACATAAGACATAGCAAAACCTACGTCAATATAAACCTATTCAAGTTATATAAAAGCTTATAGTATTATTAGATATAAGACATCATCAAGGATAAAAGTGAGAACTAATTTATTTAAATATTGTGAATATAATCATCTTACAGTCCTCTTAGTAATAGATATCTATCAGTACATGTGCAAAATGAAAATCTCCAATTAGCAAAGCTTTTATGCTCATTTTGTTGACACATTAAATAGATAAGTGGCATTAGGAATCAACAAACCATATACAAGTGAAACAAAATACAACACAAGTTAAGCATATGCATTTGAAGGAGAATACAAAACAAAATTGAGCTAAAAAATATACTTATTGATAAAAAGTATCACATTGATTTATGATAATACATATATCATATATCTTATACCGGTGGATAGTCGCCATTAAGAATTTCTTGCATGAACTTCGTTGACTCCCTCTTGAAAGTATTCGCATCAATCAAGTAGTAATTGTCCATCCCATATCAACTATCACTATCTATGGGATAACTATACATAGAGAAATCCTGCAAGCAGTATAACATAGAATGTCATCGATGTTGTCTTTTATAAAAGTTGAAGAGTATACATCATGACATGCATGTATTTCTAAAAAACATTTCCAACAAATTGAAGCGCAATATGCCTCTCCTTCCTCAAAAGTTTTCCAACAACTTTGTATCTATAATTATAATCAATTATAACATTCACCCATCCAACAACACATGATACCATAAATCAAGGTATCTCATTGTCGTATGAGATCTCACACTCAGTCAGTCTAGAATCAATAATAGTAAATAGGCATTATCTAACGATAATGAACATTGTCTTAGAAACCCTCCATGTCATTGACCATAGCTATTGAAGAACTCCTCGAGGAAGTAGACTTATCTCGAGAAATACTCCTCTCTATATACTCTTATAAATACATATATCAAATAAGTATGAGTTTTATATCTACAACATCAAATAAATATAACCCCTAATGTTAGTCACATATTGCATCATCATGATTTATCATGCCTTCATTATCATCAACTTGATGGTGACAACAAAATTGCTGAAGGACTTTCTTAGGCACCGACTATATGCCTCGATCAAACTAGCATACCACAAGTGTTACTACTCTTGCAATCTCTATAAGACACAAAATAGTTACGATTGGATATTTTTGTACACTTAAGATTAGATTGGGATTTTCACTCAATGAACCATACTAAAAACAAAGAAAGTTTTATTTTACCTACAAAAGTTCAATGTTATAAGGTGATTGCTTGGTGGAGAAAGCAATTATTGATAACAACATACCAAGTAAGTAAAAAGCAATGAGTACAAGCGATATATCTATTCATATATGATCCATCACACTCATATAAATAGGTTACTCTAATGGCAAAGTGTTATGGTGTAAAGTAGAGGAAGATGGATGTGTTAAAAAAAACTAAATTGATAGGATGACTCAATGAAGCATATATGCCTTCATAACATCTAAACAATAGTTGCATCTATAGTATCATCAAAGTTTATACTTGTCATTCCTCCAAAAATAGTGTTGTCAATTTATCTACAATGAAAGAGATAAATGATATCAATGTTATTGTAAAATATGTAACTTGTACATAATAAAGTTTAACCATGTATCTCTTACCCATACTTTATTTGTTGGCATAAAGTTCAACTTCTTATGATACCAAGAAAAATGAGATAGTATAATACATATAAGTAATATTTCTCATCCACCTAGTTGTTTGAGGCTATCTTTCAACCCATCTCATTTATTGACTCACTCTAAATGACTTAAGGTATTCATAAATCCATTCATACACCACACAACATATTTATTTAATACATTATAGAAAATTTATAACAACAATTTAAATTAATGTGAGAAATACAATTATTACCTAAAGAGTAGTGTTGTCCTTAGTAACTAACACCCTCGCACCGTTGCGCCTTAGGCATACTCACTGACATTGCAAACCTCGTAAGTTAACAAAGGCATAATCATGACTTCAAACTTTATGTGTAGCTCTAAGTTCTCAACATTCATGCTCATAATGTCCCTTAAAATAACTTTCTTCATCTCTACGTCAATTTTCTATATACAATAAAGAAGTGTTTGTCTATCTAAAGACTCTGAGTTTGGTGAATATCATAGATAATGATAGTTATCTCACCAATCCCATTGTATGTAAAAACTATTACACCCAGACTCCCTCTCATTTGGTTATTGTTTCAACATTCAAGAAACCATGGTAGTTTGAAACGGTCGATTTCAATTTAAAATAATGAGTCTTATTTTTTCCTCATGCAAACATGTATAATAGAGTTGAATGTGTGGCCTTTTACTTCTAGGAGAGCCCCAATTGCTTTTTGTCCTTACTCATTCTCTATGATAGAGACTAGAGAGACATCCTTTCATTCTCTAAGATAAATAGGAAAAACATAAAAATACTAGATAGTAAAAAGAATTAAATATTATGTGATATAGTAACTAGACACTAGAAAATAATCTAGCCTTTTTATGTATAATAAGTAATCATTATATTAATTTAAAAAAAATGATATTATCTCTAAAATAAAAAAACACAATGTCATCATGAGACCGACAAAGAGTAAGATTCACTCAGTCAAGTCTCAATCGATGCAAGCAAGCCTTACCCAAATGTTGAACCGCTTTTAAACGTACAAAAAATTTGCTTTTTTTTAACTTTTAGATTTATTATTTGGTAACATGGTTCTAGTTTTAAGCCCATAGCAACCGACTATAGATCCGTAACTGGGACTGTCCTAATGCCGGTTCAGTCAGCGTTCATAACTCTTCCAGCAAATACAATCAAGATTGGTATGCGACATTTTCATCACGTGAGCCACTTTCAAAGTCCACTTCTGTACCATTTTATTAGTGTATATGAGATGTGAGCATTTATGTCCAACTCAATAAGATGTATTAATTCTAATGATATACAACGAAAATAATCTTAATTAACATTCGAATAAACTTTAACTCCGTAAAGGGTTTACACTTTACCTGATTCTACTATACATTATTTATATATATATATATATAAGATGTGTTATGTTGTATATATATTTTTATGAAATATACCAAAGTCAGCCAAAACGTACACGAAATTTCTCGTAACACGTTTTCTACGCGTTTCATGTGTCTGTGTTGCTTCCAAAAGCAAAATGGCGGCATGCAACTGCCATATCCATGCAACCTAAATTCAGTACTTGGATCCGGACTGGAATATTGAATGCCCTACTTAGAAAAATTATTGCGTACTTCTCACCGAGAAAACTTCTGGGTTTTATTGCAACCACTTGCTTAAGATTGAGCTAGCATAATCCGGCTAGGCTCACCTCGAGCTTGACCCATGTCAAGCTTGAATACTGCAAAGGGTGATTAAACCGGCAACTCGAACACGGCAGCTGATGCCTCTTGCATATATGACTTAGAGTGCAGCTTTCTCTGCTGATTGTAGACCACCAATATCATTACCTTCAATAACTTTTGTCATTGCAAAACTGCATTCAAGATTAAAAATGCCTTTTAATAATCTAACTATTTTATTAAATAATGCTCTCAGTTAATATAACACAGATATGGCCGGTTCAATCCGGAACCACACTGCCCATGAAACCGGAGACCTCCCAGTTTGGGTACGATTCATGGTCTCTGGAAATCGTCCCGAAACCAAAACCGACGGTTCAAAACTGCCACTAACTATATTTTAAATAAATTTCCTAAAACTCCTTATTCCAAACATATCATTAGTTTAATGGAAGGATGCTTCCTACTGTTACAGTTGATAGGGAGTTTGACTCCGAGGTGACACTTTGCCCTTGTTTAAAAAAAAAGTGAAACAGTATCAGTTGATAAGAGTGATGAGATCTAACTTAACTTTCTTTCTCTTTTTAAGAGGATCTTTTAATCCAACCCTATTATTTTTATGATACATATACATCATATGGAAAACACTATAATTGTTAGTATCTTTGTAAATTAGTTTATTTCACACATAAATTTGAGCAGAAAGTGTGATTTACTTGTTAGGAATTAAGTAAATTTTATTTTCATACAATTTATTGTGGAACTGAAAGTACATTTCGTGCTCCCAATGTAAAAATTTTATATATATAGAGAGAGAGATAGCATAGTCCATGCACACTCATCTGTGCTCTAATCTTCTTAAGGATCGCAATTGTTCTATCTTTGAGATCAATAGTTAAGATCTTTAAAACAAAAAAACAAATAGTATCAAATGCATTTAATACACCTACAAAAAATACTAATGTACTTTTTTCTTTGGAATTTGAATTTCAACTGTTGATCTTACTCATTGAACAATTGAGATCTTTGATAATATTTAAGCATAAATAGATGTAAGCATGGATTAAATCCTCTCTCTATATGTGTATTTACAGACCAGATCAACAAAATGTGAACAAGCTTCCGCATATATCAAGTTTGTAATAAATGAAAGAGAAGTTCGCAACCACATACCGAGCTTTCTTCCCTGGCAATTTCCAACCAGACCTATATCCGACACGGAAAATTTTGTTCACTGGTTAGGAGTTAGGCACCTCAGGTTGGGTCCAGGTCTTTCAGAAGTGACCCCGCAAAATATTTGGTGGGGTCCGTGTGACCTCGACCTGACCTGAATGTGTGCTAATGTATATTATATATATATATATATATATAGAGAGAGAGAGAGAGAGAGAGAGAGAGAAGAGAGAAACATTTATGCTTGAATATAATATACATAATATATACATATATTTTATGTAGATCATGTAGCCGGATCAGCATGGGCCTCACCCAAAACCCAACCCCGGTCATGTGCAGGTCTTCAAAATGGACCCAAACAGTAAATAGGGTCGGGTACGGTGTCAACCTGTTTTGACCTGGACCACATGAGACCTGACTGACCTGAACCTGAGCTGTCGATCCGATTTGCCATCCCTAGTTTTAGTTGATAAAACTTACTTTTATCATTATCTTGTGATTCTTGTCTTGACAATGGTGAATATTCGCATGCATAGCCAAACCACTGCCGATTAAATTGCTATCTTTCCAAAATAATCGCATGCAACCATTGCACTATAATGAGAGAGAGTGTGTGGCTTGTTTGGGCTTTGACAATGGTGAATCCTTCTCAGGGTGGTGTATTGGTCGTTGAGAAGGACGAAGTAGAACTGCTTTACTGAACTCATTTTAGTGCTGCACGGTGGTGATTTTGGTAATGGTGGTTGTGTGTGTGTGTGTGTGGGGGGGGGGGGGGGGGGGGGGGGGGGGGGGGGGGGAGATGGTGGTAATGTAACTAAAGACAGGGTGGGGCAATGGTAGTGGCGGAAGCAACAGTTGGTTTTGGCTGTGATAGTGATGAAAAAATAATCTAGTAGAACTAACAAAAGAAGTCCTCATCTACTTTTCGAAATATTCTTTAAAAAGTAGTAGGTATGCGTTTTTCTAATTTTGATAGCTAATGAAATAAAATAAAAATATAAGTAGAACTATGGAAGCAATCCACCTAAACAATTAACTAACAAGTTACTAAAATACCAGTGGAAATAGCATCATGATAAAAATATCCAAACGGGGGACTAAGTCTTCATATTGTTTCTGTAACTGATGACAGAACCCCGCCATTGCTCCTGGAGTTTTCTCCACGTCACTTTCAATGCCTTACAATGTTTTGATTGTATGGTTTAACCAGATGAAACTTTAATGGTGTTTGCTTCCACGGGTCCTGGCATTGTACTGTTAATTTTATCATGGATCATCACTCTTTACACACTCTGGCAAATGGTTAAGATGCAAGAGATGGTGCCAGGAAGAAGGTTCAACCGCTACCATGAACTAGGTCAGTATGCGTTTGGAGACAAACTTGGACTGTACATTGTCGTGCCGCAGCAACTGCTTGTGGAGGTTGGCGTGAACATTGTGTACATGGTCACTGGGTGGGAGGAAGTCATTGAAGAAATTCCATGACACTGTCTGCCCGGACTGCAAGAACATCCGTCTCACTTTATCATGATCTTTGCTTCATGCCACTTTGTTCTTTCACAGTGGCCGAATTTCAATTAGATTTTCAGTGTCTCTCACTGGATGCTGCAGTCATGTCTCTAAGGTATACAATACACAATCTTTTCTTCAGTTCTTTTATTTCTTTGCTTTTGTTCCATTTCAGATTTAGATAGAAACTATAAAAAAATTGATTTAATGAAACAAGGATACATATTAAAAGATTCTGTTTGAGGTTTAAGAAGCAAGGTTGGGTTTGGTTCATCTAGTCGTGGCTGTTTGGTTCTTTCCAAATCGTCTAGTTTTGACTGTTTGGTTCTTCAAATGGGAAACTGAAAATGACCACTACTTCTGAGTTAAAGAGGCTAGCCTGAATGGTCTCTCTTTGGTTCTTCAAATTCATTTACCTGCCTACCCTCAGCCATGGGGAGCCACTGCCCTGGCCTTGTAATAAGGGATGCTCATCCCAGGCATTGAACTCTAGACCTTCCCCAGATCAAATTGTTTCGAGCTGGCCCTTAGACAGGAGGCATAGGCCTTTGGGCCTCCTTAGATAATTCTCAACTGCAGACACCGGCTCTTATGTGCTTAGGCGCAAAATAAAATTTTTGTAACTTCATTAATTTGAGTATTGCATTTTATAACAAGGTTTCTCTACACAGGAAAAATATGAAAGCTCATAAATTTTGATTGATTCCTTGAATACGTTTCAGTAGTCCTGGAACAAATAATTCATGAACTTCATGCTGGTGGGACAGTGTAGCAAAATTACGTTAATTCATGCTTCATGCATACAGCTTGAAACATATTCTTGATCTTTAAAGATAATTTTGATCCTTGTTTTGTTGTTTGTATAGTTACTCAACAATTGCTTGGGGGGGCCCTGTTCACATTGGAGATTCAGGTATCCATCCCTTCAACACCAGAGAAGCCATCTAAGAAGCCAATGTGGAAGGGTGTTGTCTTTGCATACATCATAGTTGCACTCTGCTACTTCCCTGTTGCACTCCTTGGCTACTGGACTTTTGGAAACTATGTGGAAGACAACGTTTTGATTTCTCTCGAGAAGCCACGCTGGTTGATTGCCACTGTAGCGGGTCAGGTAGTTTGGATCCGAGATCCAGACCCGCCTGAAAAAGAACGTACTAACACTCTAGCGTTACTGTGTAATGGCCATTAAGGCCAGTTACCAGCCAGGCCAAGCCACATATAACAGGGCAGGAGAGGGGCGGCTTGCTCTCGAAAATCCTCATGCATGAGCCAGAAAACGCGAAAGGGTCGGCCAGAATCCGGTAAGAAAATTTCAATTTTTGTTTTTGTAAAATTTTTCATTTTTAGTTGTTACTGAGTTAGATCATAGGGCTTTTGTGTGGTTCATGAACAAGCCTTAATATGCGAAAATTGATTCAAAACAAGCGTAGATTTATGAATTTTTTCTCAAATCCAAGTTACTATTTTTCATGAGTTTTTCGGCCAAAACGACATCACCGACGATCAAGCATGGGTTGGATTGGAAGAGGAAGGGTAGGCAATCGGTTAGGAACCATCGCCATCCTTAATCGTCGTCGGAAACCGGCGAAATAATACGAGAAAACCATGAGAACTGGCCCTTTTGGGTATGTTCCTATTTTTGTGTCGTGTCGGACACGACGTGTCATATCTGGAATGCCATGAACTGACATTGATTCGTGTCGTGTCCTTGTGTCACATGTTAAGAACCAGTTTTGTGTAAAAAGAGGTTCTGTGTCAGAAATGGGTTAGGTTTGGATCGTGTCTTCAAATGGGTTTCTGGGTTCTAAATAGGACCCGTGTCAGTAGTTAGAGGTTCTATATTGACACAGTGACACAGACTACCTACTATGTCACTCAATTTGGATCGGATATGGATTTAGGTATCAGTTCAGATCCCGAATAGTTTAAATAGATCTATATTGAGTTTTGAGTGATTTTAGGGTCATTTGAGATCTGATTTGGATACCGTTTGTTGCATTAGATTCATAATTAATTAAATTTTAATATTTTAATTATTTATAATTGTTTAGAGATTAAAATTAAAGGATTTGGTGATGATAAGAGTGGTCCAATGGTTTGGGGACTGAATCTTAGCGCTTCTTCAAGTAGGGGGTTATGCATTCTTTTACAGAAATATGCTAGAATTGATTTTCTTATTTTTTAGATAGATTTACACGTGCATGATTCATAAATGTTTTATTGATGTTTATGAAATATTATTTACAATTATGGGTTATTTGATATGCTTTTCAAATAGAACATGTTTATGACATTGATGGATAAAGAGCATGTTTTGATATGCATGTGTTGTATGAACATGGTATTTAAATATTGTATAGATATGGATTTGGTTTTGGATATTCGTGGATCTGGATATGATTTGTGAACATGATAAACTGTAATTGGTTTTAGAAATGTAATGATGTGTGAATTATATGAGTTGTACTTGTGTGGGATCTCTAGAGACTTACAAGTCTCTTGAGCGATTCAGCTTGGGGCGAATACAGGATGTGTTCTCGAGTACTCTGCCATGAGAGTCGGCGTGGTTACTGTCGTAGACGGGGTTACCGAGATTACGTTAGGGAGGGCAGGATGACTCTCGTGGCTTTTGGGGCCGACACAATATGGACTGTAATTATTGTAACTAATGATGTGTGTATGCGTGTGTGAGTGTCTACATATGAATTTGAGATCATGATTTAAAGGTGAAATTGTGCTTTGTTATTAAATGATTGTGAAATTATGTATGCTTTTAGTATGATTTCTGTTTAAAGATGTTTAACGTCTTTACTGAGCTATATATAGGAACTCATCCCATTATTTTACAGCTCATCCTTAAGTTACCACTTCGAAGGCACACAGAGTAGAGTAGGAGTTGGATAGAGTTGCATTTTTATTTTAAATGATATGATAGGTGTTAAACAATTTATAAAATCTTGTTATTCGGGGTTATTGTTAGGTGGACCCGACACTATTTTGAGTGTGTTGTTTAGAACTTCGATATGAATATTTATTTCAGTTAGATATTTCATTGAGTTTGAATTAAATTAGTATTGTATTCGATTACTGCTCACAATCACGCCCGCGCAAGAAGCGGCCACGTGGCATCGGCTCGGACCGGGTCGTGGTTGTGACCTGAGCGGGTGTGATAGCCACGACAAATATGTTCATGGTTATCCATGTGATTGGAAGTTATCAGGTACTCGATTCTATATCTGCACTTCATTGAAAATAATATTAGCATTAATGGAACTCATTTTGATTGTCATATATAGATGACATCAAAACATATGATGATTCTTTTTATTTGAAATAGATTTACGCGATGCCAGTATTTGATATGATTGTTGGTAAGTCTTGCCTAACATGAATATGTTGATTAGATGATGATGGTGTCCATGTTTATGATCACTCCTTTTACTTGGTGCCTTCTATGTATGCAGCATTCACATGCTTTGTAGCTATGACTATTCCTTTCTTTGGTGGATTGCTTGGATTCCTCGGAGGATTTGTATTTGCTCCAACAACATACTTTGTAAGCACAACCAGAACTTGTTTTGGTCTCCTCTAGTTAATTCATGAAAACCTCTCTGTCCTAAGTCATACATAATTTATCTTCGGCAGCTTCCTTGCATAATGTGGTTGGCCACTTACAAGCCCAAAAGATCCAGCTTGTCTTGGTGAGCAAACTGGGTATGTCGGTTTCTTAAACAATCAATATGTGCTATCTTTGATGTTACTATTTGTCCATTTTTGCATAATCGGTGAGGTTTGAACATCAAAATTAACTGAAATTTTCTTATGATTGCAGATATGCATCATTCTTGGTTTAATGCTCATGAGTCTAGCACCAATTGGCGCTCTAAGATCAATCGTTCTTAGTGTGAAGAGCTACAAGTCCTATTCTTGAACTTCTGTAATGATGACAAAGAGGAGTATCTGAAGAATAGATTCTGAATTTTGTCAATGGACGGATGCAACTTAAAACAGGCAAATTAGAATAGCAGCTCTATTTACGGTTGGGTTCTAGGTTAGGTTGTCTTGGTGTCAAGTATGTGAATATGTGGTGGTCGTTTCAATGAACCAATATTTTACAATGAATCTGCTAGAAAGCAGGCCAGAGTGAATGACAGCTCCATTTACAGTAGCAATCTAGGTTAGGCTGTCTTGGTGTCAAGTATGTGAATTCATGGTAGTCGCATTAATGAATATGCTAGAAAGCAGCACATAGTTGCTAGCAGATTCTGGATAATCATTCTTTCTCTGTTCCCGTTTCTAAATGATTAAGCATTCTTATACTCTTTGCTTTCATTGGAGCTGGGCACCTTGTTATTTTCAGTTGCATACGCAAGTAATTGTCTACAAATTATGATGATTCAATTTCTTTTTCTCGGTAACCATCGTTTTTTTTTTGTTGATTCAACTATACCGTTTGAACCTTGTTCTCTATTTAGTATGATGATCATGTTTCATATTTTTGACATAGATTTATGATTTCCTATTCTAGGATGCTAAAAATCTATTGGCTTATAATGCATTGTATTAGCTCCAATACAAGCCTAATTTGAGCATCAAACAAGAGCGTTAGCTTGTGAAACTATAGTTCTATAAGCCTAATTTGAGTCCTTAGAGAATCATCCAAGTCGAATTTGCCCAACTCTGAATTTTTAAATGGAGATACTCATAAGAAAGGTAGACAATTGGTTGATCATTTTAGGCCCATCAGTTTGATCAAATCTGATCTTTTCAGCCAAATCAGCAAAATAATCAGCTGATTGTAACTGCATATGTAATCAGTCAATTGCAGACTCAAAGATTTGATTCGACTTGATGCAGCCCGACTCCATTCAATTGTACGAGCATCGGTTAGCAACATCCAATGAATTACTTGGTGATTAAGAGAAAAAGGTTCGCCTAGGTTGGATCATGCCAAAGGAAATGTGCCATAGTCCACATCGTGAGGTGCTTTACTTTGTACTCGGTCGGCTGCTTTGCCTCCTCTTATGTCCACATTGAATCAACCTTTCTCAAAAAGCACCAAGAACACAAAAGCACTAAGCATTGTTAATGCTCCTTCTTTCTCCAAAGAAAAAGGAAAAAGAAATTTTATTTAATATACACTCATCTGAGAATTTGTTCCTCTCGACCAGACTCTTAGAATTGGCAGAACCGAACAAGCCTGGATTATGATTTTGAAATCCAAAAGAAAGAACAAACAAAAAGTCAGAAAAATAATAACTAGTTCGGATCATAAGACTGACTCGGTCTGATTATTTAGCTAATTTTATGAAAAAAATCGCCAATTCAAGCCTGGAACCAGTCTGAATCCATTTGCAAACTCCCGGATTTGAATTGGATAATCCAATTCGATATGTCTGTAAAAGCATTGATCACTATTCTCCATGTTACTTATCTTCGTGATTAAGAGAGGAAGAAGCTCGGTTGCTTTATCCCAAAATGCACTCAAATCACATCGAGAGGTGTTTAGTTCGTAGTTGGTAGGTTCACATTGAAAGAGCGTCTCCAAAAACACTAAGAGTAAACAATGATTGAGCATCCATCCTTCATTTTCGAAAGGAAATGGTAAAAGGGAGAACATAACTTGCCTTTGTTTAACGTAGACATGGTCAGTTCTGGGTAAATGGAACCGAATCGGGAGTGAGTTGGTTCTGGTTCCAGTTCCACTTTGAGTCCCAAACCAATCGGGACCTAAAAAATATTTAAAACTTTGAAATTTTAAAATATAATAAATGGTCAATTTGAAACCACAGGTTCCTATTTCAGGCCGGTTTTGATTTCATGAAAGGTGGAACTGAAACCATAGCCGGTGGTCTTAGTTTTTGTTTCAGCTGGTTCCTAGGATGGTTTGGTTCTAGTTGGAATCACCAGACTGGTTTGGAACCGGCCGGCCATTTCTAGTTTAATGTATGATAACGCCATTGTGTATGGCCGACTATACTAAGGGCACCCATCAAGATGAATTACTTGCTTTGAGCTTGATCACGAGCTTGTTCAATCTACGGAATCATTTTAATCAACGTAGAACTATAAACTTCTCCAACTACACGAATGCCGTTTGACGCAAATGGCTTTCGAATATGTGATACACCTTTCTCAATACTTATAAATAAATAAATAAATAAATATAGTGATTGGATCTAGTCACTCATGTTCATCCATTATTTTTGAGCAATGTATAATAAAAATACTTTTAAGAGGAAGCACATGCTTTCCTTATGTGCTACTTACGTACAAATACTATCTTTTGGGCATTACTATATCGACACACCCTTTTTTACTAAATACCAAAATTACCTTTAATTCTATCCCCTCTCCTCTCCCGCTCAATCTCTCCTATCTCACCCAATTTCAACAAAAGTACATTTGGCCATATCTTTTTGCTCGGGCAATGGAGGTTTCACTTCGAACTATTACCTTCTTTACAACTCAATGCATATTTTTATGAATTTTGTTGAAAAAAATAAATATAAATAAAAAATAAATAAAAAATAAAAAATAAAGCTAAAAATAAAAACAATAAGAAGAAGAGACACAACTCAATAATATGAAATCAACAACCATAAGAATAAAGAACAAAAGAAAAAGAAAAATAGAATCAAGAAACTACACAAAATTGAAAATGTGCATCCCGACAGAAGTGACGCATGTCTTTCCTTAGGGGGAAAATGCGGTTGAGGCACGTTTCTTTCGTCGAGATGTCCTAGTTTTTTATTTTTCATTCTGGTCTAGAATTCAGTCAAAACAATTAAAAATAAAAAACCAAAACCAAATCAATATCATAAATCGATGAATCTCTCTTAAATCAACTTTTTTTATCCTCTTTTTCTTTGTTTTTCTTTTTTCTTTCTTTTGATTATTCATTTTTGACAGATTTCGATGTGCTTACTGAAAATAGTTGTAGATGATAGGCTCTAAAAATAAATAAAACCAAAAAGGGATATTTTCGTAATTAATGAAAATGACAAAGTTATTTTTGGAAAAACGACAAAAAAGGGTAAAAAGTGTAGGAAAAGAGATGTCCGCGTAACGATCCTGCCACCTTTTTCTCATGCTTCTGTTACTTCCCGACGAAGGCCTCTTCCTCTTCCACAGTCGTCCATACAGTACATGTTCGCTTATATGTGTGCCTGCGTGGGTTGAGAGAGAGAGAGAGAGTTTGGCTTTAGTTCCAATAGTCGGTGATTTGCGTAAGAGAGGGAGAGAGGTGCGTTGTTGAATCCCTGGTAGCTTAGGTGTTGCGTGGTGTT
Organism: Brasenia schreberi; assembly: GCA_036023115.1. Taxonomy (NCBI): domain Eukaryota; kingdom Viridiplantae; phylum Streptophyta; class Magnoliopsida; order Nymphaeales; family Cabombaceae; genus Brasenia; species Brasenia schreberi. The sequence continues at coordinate 4,959,589 of JAYKKT010000054.1, read as the reverse complement.
ACTGAAATGGCGATGACGCCTCGAGAGCACATAGAGGAGATCAGGAGGAGCAAGTTCTCCATCGGTGGAGAGCCCAATCCTCTCACAGAAGACCTCCATCATGCTGTCAAGAACCTCTCTGCTGAGCTCTACGCGAAAGACGTCCATTTCCTCATGGAGCTGATTCAGGTCCTCTATCTCCTCGCCACCCTTCATTTACTTGCCTCTGTCAAGACGACTTTGTATGTCTGTCTACCTGCATTAAACCGATTAAACTCATCTGCATCGCTGGTTTGGTCTGATTTTCTTGCTTTGTGCATTGCGGGTTCGTTTCGGAAAAGGAAAAAGTAATGCCGTATCGTTTGGTTCAAGCATTGAAGATTGAAATGAGAATATCATTGAAGATAGACTGCTGAAATCTCTCTCAATCAACAGCTAATGTCATTGAGTTCCCTTGAAGTTCCGATCTCTGTGCGCATAAGCGAGTTATATCATTGAAATGAGACCACATGCAATTTAATATATGCGCACGCGTGTGTGTGAATCTTGGTATACGTTAGCATATAAAATAAATCTCAATGAGAATAAATATACTTCAATTAATTATATATTTTTAATTCAAATACCAACCATCTTTATTTGGATATATTAGCACACATAGCTCAAAGTAAGCCCACTACCGTTAGCGGACCTTTTGTGTTAGTAAGAGGGGGCTGCAACTAGCCTAACTAACTTTAGGCCCGCCCTGGGTCTCTACTATAGGCTAGGCTGTCTGACGCTGACTGGCGGTGCGCCACCCCTACCACCGCAGAGTGGGGCGGCAGTCCACTAACACGAGTTAGCGGTTAAGCCTGGCAGTGTTAGTGGGTGTGCCTTTTGGGTGTAAGGGTAAGGGTAGGGCACTCAAACAAACTCGATCAGGTTATAGTAGGGTCGTGTTACATCACTCCATTGCTACTATCATAGTGGGAGCGAGGTAGTCAGTGGCTCTACAGCCACGTGGGAGCCTTCCGGTAGAAGTAGCGGTGGAGTCAAGGTAGAGAGCAGCCCTCTTCATTTCTTGGATTCGGGCCCTCTCTTTCTTCCTGTGCAAATGGCCGAAGACTTCGATATTCACGTTCTTAGTGCTGGCACGTCATCGGCAAAGTGTTGGTCTACTCCTCTGTACCATTTCTCTTGTAGGAACTGTTTAAACAGTTGATGGTTCATCCACATGGCTTCGAAACGAAAAGGCCCGGCCGTTATACGCTCTTTTTGTGTCGTCAATCTTCAGGGGATGGTGATCCGAAAGGACCCCCGTCAGTACCCTTACCGATGCTTCCACCCTATAGCTAGTTCGCCACTCCCCATTGCAGTTACATAGAGCTCTGTCAAGTCTGAAGAAGATGCGTCCGTACCCCGGTCTCAAAGGCCCCCTCCAGGTTCACCGAGACCCAACCCAGATCCAAGAGGTTGCATGACATAATTCATGAAGACCTTGCAGTGGATGCGAGACGCCCTGGCACCTCCAACTATCTGTTCCCATTCATGGGCAATTTAATTGAAGTCCCCCGTCAAGAGCCAGGGGTCAGTCATACTGGCTGCAATAGCATTCAGTCGTGGCCACAGGCACCTTCTTTCCTTCCGTTGAGGACTTGCGTTGCGTAAACTGCCGTGAACATTGTCCGCGGTGCATCCCAACTACTTTGGTATGGATGAACTGGGGGTGCAACTCAATCACCTGGAAGTCCAGGTCCTTCTCGTTCCACAAGATCCAAATGCTCCCGCAAATCCGCGAGCTTCCGAGATCCTATAGAACTTGAACCCCATTCTTCTCATACATTCACTTCTTCTCTGTCCACTCACCCGCGTCTCCACCAAGACAACCGCTTCCGGCCCGTGTGTCCTCACCATAGCCCTCGGTGTTCTATTCAGTTCTCCACTACCTGCTCCCCTGCAATTCCAGACTAATATCTTCATAGTTAATGAATGAATAGCAGGCCCCATTCCTTCTCCCACCATCATAGTGACTTCAGCGCCAGTCGGGCTATCCCTGCTCGAGGTCAGCATCGTCTGGGGGATCAGGGTCAATGACAATCATGCCATCGATGCCTTGCTCCTCCTGCTGACTCCCGATCTATATTTTCCCGCTTCTATCTGAGAAGTTCTTCTCATTCTGCTTCCCTAAACACCATCCAGCCATGCTTCCCCCCTTTCTTCTTCCAGCAGAGCTGAGGAGCTCTGGTCCTCACCAGATCGCAGCTTCTCCCACTGACCCCAGATCGGTTCCCCCTTCTGTTGCACCTCCGTCTTCTTCTCCCCCCTCCCCCCTCCCCCCCCTTTGTTTTTCTTTCATTTTTCCCGGTCCTTGTAATTACATTTGTAACATCTCTGAGGGCTTCTCGACCTTTTGTCATCGGCTCCTCTTCACTCTTCTCCAAAACGCGAGATTGGCCTCCGCCCGTTCCTCTCACTTCGTCTCGATGAGCTTGCTTTCCACCTGCCGTCCCCTAGTTCTGTAGTCCCCGCTTGCGTCCTTTGCTTTCCTCTTTTTAGCTGATGGGCAACAATCCAGGGGCCAGATATATGCACACACAGGCGGACACACACACTTTACACTTTATTAAAGCGGTGACAAGACTAGAGGTTGCCATCTTGTTTGAAGTGTTAATCTAGAAGATGTGACAATCTAGTGTATAATTGTTAACATGATGTAAACTACTGATTCACTATGTCTATTTATCATGTGATTGAAGATGGACATTTAAAATCTCTCTTAATCAATGGCTAATATAATTGAGTTCCCATTAAGTTTAAATGCTCATACTAAATATGCATAATGTCCTTGGGTGCATAAAAATACTTAAGATGAATGGCAGAAATTTTAATTATTTTGCATTTAATGTATATGATACTTTAAATTTAAAGTATAAAGAGTATTTTTAATTTAAATCTCTACTATTCATATTTAAGGTCGAAAGGTAGAGATGATTAAAGTATTTTTATGCACTTAACACTACCTCTTTCTTTTTCTCTCTCTATGTAGACACTTCCTATTCGACATTGTATGGAACATAAACAAAATTGTCCGAGAAGTGGTTCTATTTCTGAAACCATCAATTTTGGAGCAGTTTGGGTTCTACTTTCAAAACCGTTAAACTTTTTTTTGAAAAGAGGCTAAATACACCCTTTGGTTGTCAAATTCTCCACCAACCTCAATGGTAGGGTGCTTCTATTGAATTCTTAATGAACTTGTGTTATCAAATTCTCCGCCAACCTCTTTCATTTTTCCTGGTCCTTGTAATTACATTTGTAACATCTCTGAGGGCTTCTCGACCTTTTGTCATCATCTCTGAGGGCTTCTCGACCTTTTGTCATCGGCTCCTCTTCACTCTTCTCCAAAATGCGAGATTGGCCTCTGCCCGTTCCTCTCACTTCGTCTCGATGAGCTTGCTTGCCCCCTGCCACCCCCTAGTTCTGTAGTCCCCGCTTGCGTCCTTTGCTTTCCTCTTTTTAGTTGATGGGCAACAATCCAGGGGCCAGATATATGCACACACAGGCGTACACACACACTTTACACTTTATTAAGGCGGTGACATAAGACTAGAGGTTGCCATCTTGTTTGAAGTGTTAATCTAGAAGATGTGACAATCTAGTGTATAATTGTTAACATAATGTAAACTACTGATTCATTATGTCTATTTATCATGTGATTGAAGATGGACATTTAAAATCTCTCTTAATCAATGGCTAATATCATTGAGTTTTCATTAAGTTTAAATGCTCGTACTAAATGCGTAAAGTCCTTGGGTGCATAAAAATACTTAAGATGAATGGTAGAAATTTTAATTATTTTGCATTTAATGTATATGATACTTTAAATTTAAAGTATAAAGAGTATTTTTAATTTAAATCTCTACTATTCATATTTAAGATCGAAAGGTAGAGATGATTAAATTATTTTTATGCACTTAACACTACCTCTTTCTTTCTCTCTCTCTCTCTCTCTCTCTCTCTCTTTGTAGATACTTTCTATTCGAGATTATATGAAACATAAACAAAATTGTTCCAAAAGTGGTTCTATTTCTGAAACCATCAGTTTTAGAGCAGTTTCGGTTCTAGTTTGAAAACCGTTAAACTGTTTTTTGAAAAGAAACTAAATACACCCTTTGGGAGTCAAATTCTCCACCAACCTCGATGGTACGGTGATTCTATTGAATTCTTAATGAACTTGTGTTATTAAATGTTAATATATATAACCTATTTAGCAACGGTTTGGAATCACCATTCTTGTTATAGATTGATTTCCGAAAATCATGAACTCTAACCTAACCGAGAGGCCCCCGGTTTCGGTTACTTATATTCTAAAGAAAATTGTTAGGAGCAAAGATGTTATTTTTTAGAAAATTAGATGATAGAAGTTATCACTAAAGAAAGTCAACGAAATAATTTATAAGACAGATCACATTCCTATAAGTATTGATATAGTAGCTCTTTCTCTGCCCAGAATAGAGAATGCATGAGATGTGTTAGATGTATCATAACAGAAGTGTCAACTACATATACAACTCAACCCGAACATGTTAGGAGATCTTCCAGAGCAAGACAAGCCTCAAGGAGGTATTCTTCCAGTGAATATATTTTGTTCACTTATAGTGGAGAGCATGAGTGTTATGAAGAACTCATGCAATGCGATTGTAAAGCACAATGGTTTGAGGCGATAAAAGAAGATATGAAGTCTCTTCATGATAATAGCACTTATGAGTTGGTGAAGTTATCCGAGGGCAAGAAAACTGTTAAAAATTGATGAATTTTTATATTAAAGCAAAATCAACATACTTCAAAGCCTAAATATAAGCAAAATTAGCGTATATTGTTATAGAATACCATTACCATTGATATTGATTTTATATACTCATCTATACCCTATTGGTTTATTGGTTTCTAGACGTGTTACAATTTCTCATGTTTGTGTTCTATGTATGGCATCTAGTTCCTCGTTTATAACGTGAATCCAATCTTGGGATGTTTGAGCCTCTTTAAATGTCTTGAGTTTTTTTTATAGTTAAAATTATAGTTAATAAAACTCTATGTCTTGGAGAAAAAGTTTCATAAGGAACGAATCTATCGTGGGTCTAGAATCTCTATTTGATTTTTTGGAGTAGATTCAATAGTTTCTAGAGTTCTCCTATTGTAATGTCTTTCAAAAGGAGTTAAAACATGCCTAGAAGATATTGATTCGTCATCTTGACTTTCTATGTTTCCTTTTGAATTACCTAGAATATCACACAAGAAGGAATATTTAGTTTCATCAATGGAATTAATAACTTGATCTTGAAACACAAATTTATTTTCAAAAAACTTAACATCTCTTGACACATAGAACTTGTCGTTCTTAAGATCATAACATCTATAATATTTTTTTGTTTACATATATGCTAAGAACACACATTCAATTGTAAGTGAATATAGTTTATCTTTTTTGTTTATAAATACAAAGTATTTACACCAAAATACTCTTAATCTAAAATAGTTAGGTGAAAGTTTAATTTTTTTTTCAATAGGAGGGATATTTTGTAATACTGATGAAAGCATACGATTTATTAGATAGACAAAAGTCATAATAGCTTCTACCAAAAGATTTTTAAGAACTTCAATAAATACTAAAAAGGTTCTAGTGGTTTTCACAATATGCCGATGCTTTCGTTCAACAATACTATTTTGTTGGAAAGTTTTAGTAGAAGATGTTTGGTAAAAGATCTTATAGTTTTCAATATACCTTTCAAATTCATTTGACACAAATTTTCCTCTTGAGTCATATCTAAATATCTTTATTTCATAATTAAATTGATTTTTAACACGGTTATGAAAAGTAACAAAAATTTTAAAGACATTATATATGGCCTTTAATATATATACCTATGTATATCTAGTAAAGTCATAAGATGACATAGTAGGAGACTCCTCATTTTGACATGATACATATGGGACCCTAAACATTCGAATGTAGAATTTCAAATGGTTTGCTTGTAACATATGTTTTATTTGAAAATAAACGATGGTGCATTTTGCTAAGAACACAATCTTTATAAGAGATATATTAAATATTTTTTATCTCAATGAGACATTCATACAATTTGTGAATATTTAAATGATGAGGGTTCCTTCTTCTCCTTCTTCTTCAAAGCCCGATTCGTATTTTTCATATAGAAATCTCTGATCAACGATAGAACAAGATCCATTTTGCATCATATCTAACTGATTCCTTGGTTCGGCCCGAAGAAGCAATGTCACTCGATCATTATCAAACTGACTGCATTCTGTCCGTGAGTATCCCACCAGAGCGCTTTCTAATAGGCCATGAACTAGATCAGAATCATTCTCAACGAATCCATAAGAAGTGATCCAATTTTTTTCATCGGGGTACCATTTGTACAAATAAGAATCTGTCTTCCTTACATCATTTCTTCTTCATATAGATAGATATAGGATCTATGGAGCAATTACTTAGAAGTACATGTAAACACACATGATAAAGGTTTTTGTTATGCATGAATTCAAAAGTTTTTATTATCATAAAATGAAGCACCCGAAGTAATCAATGAGTCATACCTTACATTTCATGGGTGGAAGTAGAGTATAATGCACCAATGATTGCCTTCTCTTTCAATTGTGCTTTAAGAAGCTTTACTTTTTCATGAAGAGCGAGAATTCAAGAAAAAGAGCTTTGTTCATCTACTAAATCTACCTTATTCTTTAATCTTGGACAATTAGGCCTAATATGTCTGACCTCCTTATAAAAGTGGTAAATAACTTTTCTCTTTGTCTCACTTGATCCTTTAATCTTGAAATGTGAAAGTTGATATGTCTTAATGTGTGCTATGGGCCTTGATGTGGCTAAGGCAGAATCCTTTTTGAAACCTAACTTCATTAAGTATTGTTTTCGCTATTTGGAGGTCGGCAATAACCTCTTCATTAGTGGGGAACGACTTACGATGTATAAGACATGATCTTACTCCTTCAAATTTCTCTCTAAGACTTCTAAAAAATTGATATACAAAGTCTTCGTTTTCTTCACATTGTCTTTCACTAAGACAATGTGTACACTTATTTTTATATTCATTTAATTGATTCCAAATTATTAGAATACTCGGTATAAAACTCATTCACTCATTTGTCTCTTGTCTTAGTTATGACATTTTATCACGTAATGCCATCTATGTGCCATATCACTTTGAACATGAAATGTTTTAAGTATTCCCATGCTTCCTTGACATTGGTTAAGTCGGTCAAGGTATCTCTAATGTGATCATTCATATTGTTTATGAAAACCCATAAGATCTCTATTGTCTCCTTAAAATTCCTTTTCTTATTAAAAAATAACACTTATAGAGAGTTCTACATTCGATCCACTCACATAGCCTACGATCTTTTGAAATATAAATAGTTTTTCATTGATTGGGCCTAATGTTATTAAAAGTATATCGGAGCTTGTGGGCTTCGATATAAGATAAATGTACCGTATCTTATGATACAATGCAAAAATGTTATGATTTAAATTTTTAAAAAAATATCTATATTAACATTGAAATTAGCGAATATAAGATATCAAATTCTACCACAATCAACATTGATTAAACAAAATTGAATAAAAAAGTTTGATTCAAGCAAACAATCTTAAGAAAATTATAAATGATCACTAAGTAAGAGAGATTAGAGAATTAATTTATAAGCAATTTTCATCATAATTAATTAGATACAAAGTACAAAGTTACGAAGTACGTACGAACTATATGAAATTAAACTAATGAGTGAAAGTCTAAAACCATAAATTTGATAGAATCATCATCTACCCAAATATAAAAATTACAATAATTAATCATTGATTTGTTACACAAAACGTGGATCATAATCAACAAAAGCATTATAATCATTATAGTCTACGTCATCAGCATCATCATCACCGTCATCTCTCTCTTCCTCCTCTCCGATTAGGTCTTCCAATCCAATAACTTTCACCTCATCATCTCCAATTTATGCTTTTGTTTTCATCATCCTCTACTTTTTATCCTGAAGCTCCTCATCTTCGACCCAATCATCAAGAATATCAATATTTTTCTAACTCAATGGGTCATATGACACCTTCCTTGCCCTTACATTTGTCTAAAAAGAAAACAAAAGAAACAATACAATTGTAAGATAACATTATATTTTCTTATTAATCATTATTAATAAGAACTTAAGAAGAAGAACTAAGGATCAATTGACATATTTTTAAATACTTAAATCAAGTTACCTTTATCCTAACTTCATATTGTATTCTTTTATAAACAAAATTGTGAAAACGGGCGTGCTAAGTCTGTTTCTCTTCTTCTTGTAAATGAGTTAAAAAAAACTTCAATTTCTTTCGCATCTACTAAAACTACATGTTTGGCTTAATATACGTTGAGCATACCTCAATAAGTTTGGTGTATCTATACCAAAACATATCTACCATTCATCTAAAATAAAATACAATAATAAAAAACAGTTATTAATTCAGAATCAAATGAAATCATTTATAACTTATCAAATATCAATAAAAACAAATTATAGGCCACATTTGGGAATGGAATTATATTGCAATTGACCTTTCGAAGTATCCAGCACTATGTATATACTTGTTTAACTCTAAATGGATATTGCACTATAAGATAAATTGCATTTAATATCCTCTTTTTAACTTCTTCATCTTCTACAAAGTTAAGAGCAAATTTAATAGAGAGGTTAAGGAAATAAACAACTACAAGCAAATCATGATGTATTTGTCAGTTCTACCATGTATCAATACACTTTGAAACCTTCCTCAATAATGATTGTTTACGATCAATATTTGCTTGTATTTCTAATTTGGCCTTATTTATCGCATCATATATAAAAGGCATAACATGATTATCATTGTCTACTATTCTTATTACTTTAACCAAAGGTACAATCATCTCAAAAGTTAGCATTAAAAACATCTACTATAACAATCTCTTTCCTTTTTCTCGACCAACTAATAGAGCCCCATTCATCATATGCAAACTTTTTTTTAATGCATTTTTATGTTCAATAAGACTTTGAAAAATAATAACACTAGTAGCAAATCTTGTCAATGAAGGCATAATCAACTCGCTTCCATCAGTGTGTATTCTCATCAAATGCAATGTAGAAAGAGTGATTATAAATAAACTTTGTAACATTTCTACATGTATTAATTATTTGCTTAATTTTATCCATTGCACTTAAATCATCAAGTAATCAAGTAAGCCTATGCAATGTGCAACACATGGTTCCACACTAAAGATGGATGATTCGACTCACGCATCTTACCAGCTGCTCAGTTCTTGTGAAATATATAACAATGTTAATAATGAAATACACAACATTTGTAATACCCACTTCGTCTACAACTTCTTCAAAAATAGTGAGTAAATTATCTGCAGTTTTGTCGATACGAGACAAGTCATATGATCTAAAAAACAATGTACCCTTAAAACAGTAGACTAAAAAGCTTACTTGTATGCTAATCGTTTGTTTAACGATCCGTAATAATAGAATAACCCATAAACTTCAATGACTTCCTAAATTCATAACTCCATTCATGCATAATATCAACCCAATTTTACATTAATTTACCCCTCAAAGTATGTTATGTAGAGACTATAACTTGATCTCATATTATGAATTTTCAACATTAAAAGAAAAGTAATTTTCATAGAAAAAACCAGCATACTTCATATCTACTTTGTGAATTACCTCTTTCTAAGTCATAGATAATCTTATGCCTTGTTGAGCTCCAAGAGTCATATATGGGGAAAAAATGAATACATCCCAATACCTCTAGTACCTCTAGTAGTCATCATGAAAGTAAGAGATCTTTGAATGGAAGAAGAACAAACTTTACTATTACTACCCCTAGAACTTATATTATTTCCCTTATCTTGGCTTGTTCTTACCTCCTCAGTTGACTCTTCTTCCTCTTCACCTATACCATGAAATTCTGTACCATACCTCTCTCTAGCAACATCTTCAAATTATTGAGTCTTCTGACATATTTCAATCGCCTATTTCTGCCCTTTCTTGCAACTGTAATTTTTTCTCATTTCTAACCTCCAATACTTGCTCAATTTCATACTTTATAGTTTTAGGCACCCAAAGATAAGCACTAGAATCCTTTTTAGTTCCCTCAAGATGATCCATCCTATGAGAAATACCTTCGTACTGAACTTTATTATAAAAAATATACTTATTCACTAGCATATTACCTTCATATACTAGAATGCAATACTTTCATGTTGGATCTACTCGATTAAAAGCCATTAAGCAGAGAAGAGATAAATAATACGAAGAAATAAGCTTTTAAAATGTCAAAAATCACGAAATCTATGAAAACCCTAAATTTTTAAAGTGAAAAATTGGGTGAAAATTGAAATGACAAGAAAGAGATTATGTCACGGATTTGACAAGAACCCTAGAAACGAAGAAAAAGATTGAGTGAAAAAACTCAATAATTTTAAGATTTTTTCACAAAATCAATAAAAACAATGATGAAAAAAGTGTTTGAGAATAAATAATTGGAGTGAAATAGGGTTTGGGATAAAAAATAAATTTTAGAAACTTTGATCCTTAGTTTTTATACTCTAAAAAATCACCATCGACTCGTATGATACAAGTCATATCGTACAATGTGGCTTGTATCATATGAAATGACACGATAGATCGCACATTATGATATATGTACCTATATTGTGTCATATTCTCATACAATACACGATAAAATCATATCGTATTATATAATATGATATAATTTTAATAACATTGATTGGACTAATATTTTGTAGTTGGAAGTTGTAAATCGAAAATTAAAACGTTTTTCTTCCATTTTTAAGGAGTATAAGCTTTAATGGAATAAATTTACTTAGATAAGTACCTGAAGAAGCAGTGTAAATCTCTAAGTCCCTTGAATAGAGACTTCTGGGCTTTCTCATACTTCTTGAGGCATCGACTTGATAATCACGAAGAGCGGATATGCTCTGATATCATGTAATGAAGATAATACTTATATGTGTTAATGGAGAAACAAATATCCAATACACATATATAACAATCGTGAGTCACCAAGGGATGACTATGAAAAGCCTTAAAAAGTGCTAGAATAATAGAAAATGCACATATTTATTGAATATAAGATGAATATTTATAGAGTGGAGAGGAGAGAAAGGAGTCCGCTTGTTGCTAAAGATAGTTTTTGGGCAGATTCCAATGGCTAGTAAATTAACCATTGAGCCCTTTAGAGACTGGTGCTTGATTACATGTATGTACACTTTCATAATAAGAAAAATACTGTAAAATACCAAGATAAATACATATATTTTACCGTGTGGGTCACAATAGCAAGACCCATTTGAGTAGAGGGTTTCAACCTGAAAGAAAGAAACCATATTCTTTCATGTATAAGGTGGGTGCATTGTGGATAGAGAAAGTACACTAGCATTATGGGTTTCTTGTGAGAGATCGAATGTGCGAGCATCACCTTCAAAGGCCATGAGTTCTAAATTATGGGTTTTTTTCTTCGATGTTTTTTTTATTTCTACTTATTTTGTAATCCATGCTCGGTGTGTTTTTGGATGATATTTATAATAGTGTTTGACTTTTTGATATTTCATTATCATTATTGTCAAGGCTCTCTTTTGGACCATTTAGTTATATCACTCTCTTTTATATAGTGATGTTTTAGCCTTTGTGACCTCGTGTTTTTCCTTATTTTCTTGAGGATTTTCACATTTATGATGCTCAATTCTTTTTCGATATTCTTTTATATTTGTTTGCATTTTATTGGACATATATTGTTATTCCTGAATTGAAGTATCTAGGGGACGACACTTGTTTTATTGTTGGATTCACAACTTCAACTTTTTGGTTCAACCTAACAATTTTTACTGTCAATAGTGTCAATGTGACCTTTAAGCATGTCTCAATTTTTTAGAAAACATTAAAAGATGCAGGAAGACAAAAACTAACCATCTAATCTTGTATTACAAGTACGTTATCTTTCCTGAGAGGAGGCTTATGTTGGTCTTTTAGATATATTTTATACAACAACAATAATTAAGCCTTTTCCCATACTAAACGGGTCAGTTACATGGATTCTTTGTTTCCACACAACCCTATCATGTGCCATATTAGTAGTTAACTCAACATAAGCTAGATTATTCTTTATTATTTCTTTCTAACACTTTTATGGTCGTCCTCTACCTCTTTTAGTACTTTAAAAATCTAGTTTTTCATACCTTCTTATGGGTGCTTCTTTTGATCTTCTTTCTATATGTCCAAACCATCTTAAATGATATTCTCTGATTTTATCCTCTAGTGTTTCCACTCCCAATTTGTTTCTAATAATCTCACTATTTGTATGGTCCTTTAACATCTTAGTTTCTGCCACAAACATCTTTTCTACATGTTGATTAACTGCCCAACACTCATGACCATAAAACATGGTAGGTCTAATTGGTGCTCTGTAATATTTACCTTTTAACTTTAATGATATCTTCTTGTCATAAAGAATAAATGATGCTCCTCTCCATTTTAACCAACTTGCATTAATCCTATGTGTAACATCTCCATCAATTATGCTATCACTCTAAAAAATTAACCCTCAGTATTTAAAACTTTTCTTTAGGAGATGCAATGTGCGTCAATTTTGATTTCTAACTCTCCTAGGTGTTTAAGATCCTATTTGACTTCATTCTTTTAAATACGTAGGTAGAAATTATGGTTTATATACTTTTCTCATTTAACTAACTCTCCTAAACTAATACTAATATCTTTATTTTTATTAAAAAACTTATAAAAATAAAATTTTCATATACTTTTATATCATCATTTGCTACTAAAATTTTCTCATCCCTGTCTTTGATGCATCTAGCAAAATTAAGATCCTTAGTTTTCTTATCTATAGCCTTAACTATCCTAAAAGTATCTCTTTCAACCTCTTTTAAGTTGAGCTTTTCATATAAATCCTCTCAAATTTTAGCTTTTGTTTCATTAACGGTCTTTTTCGCTTCATTCTTTGCTTTCTTATTAGCCTATAAAGTTTCACTAGTCTTTGTAGCATAATGTAATTTTTAACATGCTCTCTTTGCGTTATTTTCTTACACCACTTCACTCTACCAACAAGCTTCTTTTTGTGCCAGTACACCTTTCTTAGATTCACCTAACACTTTCGCTACTTTTCTAATATGTATTACCATATTGTTCCACATATCAGAAGGTGTACCAACATAATTTCAAGCGTCTCCTTAAAGGACTTTCTGTTTAAATATACCTTTTTCTCGCTTTTGAGGTTCTACTATTTAGTCTGAATAACTCGATGGACTCTTTTCTTCTTTGTCCACGTTTTTACCTGTAAATCCATAACTAAAAGTCGATGTTGGGTAGTTAAATTTTCTCCTGAAATTACCTTGCAATCTTTATAACACGATCTATTTTTTTCTATAAACAAAATAATCGATTTGTGTTTGTGATAAGACACTCTTATAAGTAATTAAATGTTTATCTCATTTGTTGAAGATTGTATTGACTATGAAGAGATCAAATGCCATAGCTAAATTTAAAATCTCCCAACCTTCCTCATTTATATTGCCAAAACCAAAATTTTAATGAATACCTTGATATCCTAATGTATAAAGACAGTTTTTTGAGAAGAGTTAGATAAGGTATTTCAAAAGATTCCACCAAGGGAGATGATTTGTTTAGGAGGAGATTTAAATGGACATGTTGGTAAAGAGGCATTAGGATATCAAGGGATTCATGGAAACTTTGGTTTTGGGGATATAAACGAGGAAGGTAGGGAGATTTTAGATCTCTTTATAGTCAATACAATTTTCAAAAAACGAGATGAACATTTAATTACTTATAAGAGTGGCTTATCACAAACACAAATTGATTACTTTATTTGTAGAAAAAAAGATAGAGCGTGTTGTAAAGATTGTAAGGTAATTCCAGGAGAAAGCTTAACCACCCAACATCGACTTTTAGTTATGGATTTACAAATAAAAAAATGGACAAAGAAGAAAAGAGTGCATCGAGCTACTCGGACTAAATGGTGGAACCTCAAAAGCGAGAAAAAAGATATATTTAAACAGAAAGTCCTTCAAGGAGATGTTTGGAATTATGTTGTCACACCCAGTGATATGTGGAATAATATGGCTATACATATTAGGAAAGTGGCGAAAGATGTGTTAGGGGTATCTAAGGGAGGTGTACTGGCACAAAAAGAAGCTTGGTGGTGGAGTGAAGTAGTACAAAATAAAATCAAGGCAAAGAGGGAATGTTACAAATTACATTATGCTAAGAAAACTAGTGAAACTTTAGAAGCTTATAAGAAAGCAAAGAAGGAAGCGAAAAAGGCCGTTAGTGAAGCAAAAGCTAAGATTTGGGAGGACTTATATAAAAAACTCAACTCAAAAGAGGGTGAAAGAGATATTTTTAGGATAGCTAAGGTTAGAGATAAGAAAACTAAAGATCTTAATTATGTTAGATGCATAAAAGACGAGGATAAAAAAATTCTAGTGGTAAATGATGATATAAGAAATAGATGGAAAAACTATTTTTATAATCTTTTTAATGAAAATAAAGATGTTAGTATTAGTTTAGGAGATTTAGCCAAGTCAGAAAAGTATATAAACCAAAATTTCTATCGACGTATTCAAAAGAATGAAGTCAAAGAGGCTCTTAAACATATGAAGGGTGGTAAATCGGTAGGACCAAATAATATTCCTATAGAAGTTTGGAAAATACTATGAGAAATAGGAATCACTTGGCTCACAAGACTATTTAATGAAATATGGAAAAACCAAAAGATGCCCGAGAAATGGAGAGCAAGTACACTTATACCCATATATAAGAACAAGGGAGACATTCAAAATTGTGCGAATTATTGAGGTAAGTTAATGAGTCATACTATGAAATTATGGGAAAGAATTATCGAACGTAGGTTAAGATAAGTATCAAGTACAATGGAGAACCAATTTGGATTCATGCCAGGCAGATCTACTATCGAAGCGATTCACCTTTTGAGACGTCTTATGGAACATTTTAGAGCAAAAAAGAAAGACCTTCACATGATATTTATTGATCTAGAAAAAGCTTATGATAGGGTACCGAGGGAGGTTCTTTGGAGAACTTCGGAAAAAAGAGGTATCCCATTGACATATATTAGCCTTATAAGAGACATGTATGATGATGCAAAAACATGTGTGAGGACTCATGAAGGAACGACAGACTTCTTTGAAGTTAATATTGGGTTACATCAAGGATCAACTTTAAGTCCATACTTATTTATAATGGTGATGGATGAATTAACAAAACATATTCAAGATGAAGTACCTTGGTGTATGTTATTTGCTGATGACATTGTATTAGTGGAGGAGTCTAAGGAAAAAGTTAATAGAAAATTGGAACTATGGAGAGAAACATTAGAAAGCAAAGGCCTCCAACTTAGTAGAACAAAGACAGAATATATGGAATGTAAGTTTGATCATTTGGTTACTTCAGAGGACATAGAAATTAAAATTGGCACACATTGTATTACCCAAAAGGAAAGTTTTAAATACCTGGGGTCAATTTTTAAGAGTGATGGCAGAATTGATGGAGATGTTACGCGTAGAATTAATGTTGGTTGGTTAAAATAGAGAGGAGCATCGGGCATTCTTTGTGATAAGAAGATACCATTAAAGTTAAAAGATAAATATTATAGAGCAGTAATTAAGCCTGCCATGTTTTATGGTTCTGAGTGTTGGGCAGTTAATCATCAACATGTACAAAAGATGTCCGTGACAGAAATGAAGATGTTAAGATGGGTGAGTGGTCATACAAGAAAAGACCGTATACATAATGAGGTTATTAGAAACAAATTAGGAGTGGCATCAATAGAGGATAAAATGAGAGAACATCGTTTAAGATGGTATGGACATATAGAAAGAAGATCAAAAGAAGAACCTATAAGAAGGTTAGAAAAACTAAATTTGGAAAGTATTAAAAGAGGTAGAGGACGACCACAAAAGTGTTGGAAAGAAACAATAAAGAATGATCTAGCTTATTGGGAGTTAACTGCTAACATGGCACATGATAGGGATCTGTGGTAACAAAGAATCCATGTAGCCGACCCCGTCTAGTATGGGAAAAGGCTTAGTTGTTGTTGTTGTTGTACCTTGATATCCTAATGTCTCTTTACCAACATGTTCATTTAAGTCTCCTCCTAAACAAATTATCTCTCTTTGTGAAATTCTTTGAATCATCATATCTAACTCCTCCTAAAAAGCCATCTTTATACTATTTTCTAGTCTTACTTGCGGTGCGGTGCGTAAGCACAAATTATATTCAAAATGTTTGCTCTTAGAACTAATTTCAACGTCATGATTTTGTCACCATATCATTGTATGTCTACTGCATTATCTTTTAAATCTTTATTTATGATAATACCAACTCTGTTTTGAGTCTTTTTCTTTCCTTAGTACCATAATTTAAAACCTATATCCTCAATCTCCTTTGCTTTTTTTCCAACCCACTTTGTCTCTTATAAGCATAGTATATGAATAATCATAGTATCTACCACTTCGATTAGCTTACAGAACAATGTTCTGATATTCTAAGAAACAATACGAATCTTATTATCTAGGACTAGCTTCCTTACCCCTCGCATCCATCCATGTTTAAAATGTAGAGTCCCTCCTGCAATTTGTTAACTACATTCGGGTGATTGTGTAGCTAGACTAAATTCTTTACCTACACCCGCTCATGATATGAGAACCTTCTCTATAATTGATTCACTATGTTTGAGCGAAAATGTAGAGGCCCTTGCTTACTTTTCACTGTATTTGGACTGTGAAGTGCGTTCCTAAGAGGAGACGCCCCAACACAATGCTCATACCATGGTATAAAAATCCGATAAGGTTTTACATTGACTGTCAGAAGCCTAACACAACTCTCCTCCTTGATCCGGGCTGGGACCGGCCATGCAAGGGTGATCCCTTACATGATCGGAGTTTTTAGATGTATTTTACATTTGTGTAAATTTTTAAGATTTTGTGCTTTTCTCTGGTGGAACAGACAAGCCAGCAAGACACACTGTCACTGAGAATTGTGCAAATATTTGCATGCAGAATGCGGAAGATAATGAGTACTTGGACGGTGACAAGCCTTCTTTACAGTTTCTCATAACTTCCAGGGACATTACTTTGACTGGTTCATCTTCTACATTGCTGATATTCAACAATGAAAGGGGCTTTTCTAAGAAAAACATAGAATCCATTTGCAGTGTTGGTCGATCAACAAAGAAAGGAAATAGACAAGGGGGCTACATTGGAGAGAAAGGTAATCTTGTGGATCCTGAACTATTTAACAGAATTTCGTTCAATCATGTTTAATTCACTTCATTTCCGTCAGTCACTGAACTGATTGATGAAAATAGAGTGTTTTTCCTTTGCACAATCGCAATTTTCACTACCTCTCATCTTCTGGGATTCAATTTTTTATGCCAAAATATATATCAAACTTTAGATTGAGTGCACCACCTTTTAATTGTACTACAAGCGTATATTTTATATTATAGTTAGTGGATACTTCTGACATTGATGAAACTGCCATTTTAGATATCCTGTTAATGTATGAATATGTTTCCCGTTGTAGGCATTGGATTCAAAAGCGTATTTTTGATTACTAGCCATCCATATATTTTCAGCAACCGATATCAGATTAGGTTTTCTGAAGATCCTGATCCAGGCTGTGGAATCGGATATATGGTTCCTGAATGGGTTGATCAGAAACCCACAATATCAGAGATACAACAAATATATGGTTCTTCCCAGCTTCCATCGACAATCATTATTTTGCCTTTGAAACCAGACAAGGAAAAAGTAGTGAAGCAACAGCTTTCCAGCGTTCAACCAGAGATTTTGTTGTTTCTTTCAAAAATCAAGCAGCTTTCCATCGGAGAGGATAATGCTGGTACTGATGTTCATACCATCGGTGCAATTTCTATCTCAAGTGAAACCGATTTCCAGACAAGGAAGAACATCGATGCTGAATCATACACGCTTCATTTGAGTGCCGAAGAGAGAGGTGATAAAGGTGAAGCTGACTGCAGCTATTACATGTGGAGGCAAAAGTTCCCTGTTAAACAAGAAATGAGAGTTGATAGAAGGATGGAGATTGAACAGTTGGTGATAACTCTGGCCTTCCCATATGGGGAACGTCTTAATAGAGGAAAAGAATTTTCTGGTGTTTATGCATTCTTGCCCACCGAGATGGTGACTGATTTCCCTTTCATAATTCAAGCAGATTTCCTTCTTGCATCTTCAAGAGAGACCATATTGATGGACAATAAATGGAACAAAGGAATTCTCAATTGTGTTCCTTCTGCATTCATTAATGCATTTGTTTCTCTTGTTAAATCAGCTGAAGATGCTCCTCTGTCTTCTTTGACACCTATGTTTAACTTTTTGCCATTGAAGGAATGTGATTATCCTGTCCTTAATGAAGTGAGAACATCAATAAGAGATAAGCTGACCAGGGAGGCAATTATCCCTTGTGAGACATATACCAAACAGAAGCTATTTTGCAAGTCTCACGAAGCAGGACGACTGGCCTCCACATTTTGGAGCATATTGATTAAGGCTAGAGAGCAAGGAGTGTGCCTGCAAGATCTTTCAACTTATGGGAAGTATATAGTACATTCATCATTTGATAACATACAATATGATGAGGTACTCAGTTTCTTGGATGTGCAGTTTGTACACTTTGGTTGGTACATCAAGTTTTTCCAGGGTTCTGGTCTGATTTCAGGCGTTTCTGATGATTTATATTTGGAAATTCTTTGTTTTGTTGCTGACAATTGGGAAAGCCTTCTCTATACTGACATTATGGACATTCAAGCTTTGAAGGTCATTGATGAGTCTGACAGGGAGGGCGTTTTGTCCTTTAGAAACGGAGATAAAATATTCCTTTCATCTGAACCACACCAAGTTAAGTGGCTCATAAAATGGAATAGGGAATTTAAGTACTTGGCAGACTGCTACTTTGTACCTGAAAGCATTCAAATGGCTCTGGAAAGGTTTCCTCAGAAAGAATCATTGAAGAAGTGGTTGAGGGATCATGTTGGTGTCGATGAAATAAACATGTACGATTATGCTCATCGTCTTATTTGTAACTTGCGCGGTGATAGAGGGCAAGTTATTGCATCGACTCACTTCATATACCATTCGTTGTCTAAAGAGTACCTTTCTGACAGAGAAGTGACTGCACTTTGCAACTCATTGCCAGTAATTGACAAGTATGGTTGTGTGAGCAAGGTACGGAATGGAGTGCTTGTACCAGCAACAGTGAGCAAATGGGCAGAGTTGTTGAACTCAAATCCATGGAGAGCGGAAAACTACATTGAATTGGGGGCTGATTACATCAATTCTGGTTGGTATGGTGGTGAGTATACAGAATCAAATAAGCTGCTGAATTTTCTAAAGGATTATATAGGAGCACAAGACATACCATATTTAGCTCCTCCTGATGCTTCCTTTCCCACAGCTTCTTCGGCACTCACAAAGCAGAATGCTTTATTGCTTCTCCATTGGATCCAGAACCTCAGGAATGTTAGAGCTCGAATTCCAGAGACATTCTTGAGGTGCATAAAAGAAGGATGTTGGCTAAAGACCAGCTTAGGTTTCAAGCCACCATCAAAGTCATTCTTCCCTAGCTCGCAGTGGGGAACCCTTGCTCAGAAGGGAAGTGTCCTTGTTGATATTCCTGTGATTGATGAGCAATTCTATGACCATAACATCTCTTCCTATGAGTTAGAACTGAAAGAAATTGGAGTAGCATTTGGTTTTGAGGAAGCTTGCGAGTTTATAGGAAAGCATCTCATGTCTCTAGCAGCTTCTTCTGCATTAACTCGTGACCATGTCTATGCTATGTTGGACTTCATTAGATTTTTAAGGGAGAAGTATCTATCCCCTGCAAAATTCATTGAAAGTGTAAAGAAGGAATGCTGGCTGATGACTTCTCAAGGTGTCAAGCCTCCAGTTGGATCTGTTTTGAAGGATCCTGTTTGGGATGTTGCTTCACAGATCAGTTGCATTCCTTTCATTGAGGAGAACTATTATGGTAAGGAGATCAGGCAGTACAGTGAAGAGCTCAAACTGCTGGGAGTTGTGGTTGAATTCAATGAGCATTATCAGATCATTGCTGACAATCTGAATTTGCCAAATTATTTGAACTCTTTGAAATCTGAGGCTATACTTTTGTTACTAAAGCTCATTCAGAAGACAAAATCATCTGACAAGATAGTTATAATTCTAAAGTCTCAACGATGGGTGAAGACCAGCACTGGTTACAAGCTGCCGTCTGAATCTTTTCTTCCTAACTCTGAGTGGGAAAGCATGCTGCATATTGTAGATGACCTTCCAGTGGTCGATGAATCCTTCTACGGATCTAATATCATATCATACAAGGATCAGCTACAGGCATTGGGAGTGGTAGTCACCTTTGATGGTGCTTCAAAGGCGGTTGCGCACCATCTCAAGGTTCGTTCATGCTCATCTGCACTAGCAAAGGACAATGTGTTTTCCCTCTTAAAGTTTTACGAGAATTTAGATGACATCAAGAAGCCATTACCTCCAGAGCTCCGTGATTTCATCTTTCAATCTAAATGGTTGCACACTTGTCTTGGCCTCAGAGCTGTTTACGAGTCAATCTTATTCGATTCATCATGGGAATCTCTTCGCCCTGTTACAAATCTTCCCTTTGTTGATGAAGGGTTTTATGGTGAAAGTATATACTCATTCAGTGATATACTCAAGAAGCTTGGAGTTATACACGAACTTAGCCAGGGGTCCGTGCTGATTGCCAATGCCATAAACTTACCAACAGAACCAAGCAAAATATCTTCAAGTAGCATGCTGTCGCTACTGGAATGTGTCAAGCATCTAAGGAAGACTTCCAGTTCGTTGCCTGAATATTTCATGAAGGGTATCAGCAAAAAGTGTTTGAAGACAACCATGGGTTTCAAGTCTCCAACAGAGTGCTTGCTTTTTACATCAAAGTGGCAAAGTTTCTTACATAGAGAAGATGCTCCTTTCATTGATGATCAGTTCTATGGAACCAAAATCTCTTCCCATTGTGAAGAACTAAAAGCAGTAGGAGTCATCGTTGACCCGGATCACGGATGTTCTGTGGTAGCAAACAGCCTCATTTCTCATTCACAGCTTGAGGTGATAAGGAGAATATATAAGTACCTATGTGAGTTCAATTGGAAGCCAGATAATTCTAGTACATGCTTTATCTGGATTCCAATGGTCTCTGGTGGTGGGACATGGGTGAGCTCTCAAGATTGCGTCCTTCATGACAAAGATAATCTGTTTGGCCAGCAGTTGCATGTGTTAGATAAACATTATGACGCGAATCTACATCCCTTTTTCTCTTGTGCATTTGAAGTTAGATCACATCCTACGACTGAAAACTATTGCAGACTATGGAAGGAATGGGAAGAAACAAATCACCAACTGACTCACGCCGAGTGTGTTGCTTTCTGGACATATATCTCCAAGCATTGGAACTCGGGGATGCAGAAACTCTTAGCAGACAGTGTCACCAGAGTTCCTGTTATGACTGTTTCTGGTAAAATTCGTTTGGCTGACAAAAGGGAAGCATTCATTCCAGATGACTTGCAGTTGAAAGATGTGATCCAGAAGACTTCATGTGAGTCGATTTTCGTGTGGTATCCCCAGCAATGCTTGCATTCGATACATCTGAGCAAGTTTTTCAGTATTTATGCTAGCACTGGAGTTCAATATATATCCCAGTCCGTGCAAAAGGTTGAAGATTCAACAGCAAAGGGAAACTATCGTGATTTGGGCCGAAACAATGGAGTGATTCAGATGGGATTGATCAAAATCATCCTCGCATATCTAGCAGACACTGCTCATAAGTTTTCTGCAGAGTCGAGGCATGAAATTGTGAAGCCTCTTCTAGATCTTACAGTTTTGGAAACTGATGAACAGATTACTGTTCATTACAAGGTCGGTTTACTGAAAAGAAGTCTGAACATAGAGGCTGTGAAAATGATACGTTGGGAGAGAGAGAGCTCCAAGCTTCTGGTTCAGAAGTTCAACAGAGAAGATGAGAAATCCTGCATCGAGTTTGCAACTTTTTTTTCTGAAGTACTTTCTGAAGGTCTCTTATGGAACAATACTGATCAGGTTTCTGAACTCTCTGAGCTGATCAAGTTGGGAAGCTTATTGAATTTCAAGGTGGAGGCAATTGATTTCTTGTTGAAGACAAAGAATTTGCAGCTCTTTGTGGAGGATGAAGAGTTCCTTGCTTCTGCATTCCCTTCTGCCTATTCCAACAAAAACTGTGCCAAATGACATCGATGTGAAGGATCTTCTCCACCCTTTACTTTTACTGTGTTTGGATCAGGGAATTAGCTCCTTTTTTTGGTAGTATGCCACGATGTTGGCTATGCTGTTTAGTCGCATATGTTATCTATATAGCAAGAAGATGCTGCTTATCTTCCCTTACTGTCTTGTATACATGGTTTGCTGGTTACCTTCCCTTACTGTCTTGTATACATGGTTTCCTTTTTGGCTTTTGAATTTACTATGTGAAATTGTATCAGCAATATTGGCTGATAAATCTATCTAGATCACATTGATTCAATTTGCAATATGCCATGTTATTATATAGTAGGCAAAAATTTAGGACTAAGATGTGTTCTGATCATGCTGAATCGCACTCCATTTTAAATTGGTTCTCTTGTTTAGAAGAATGCACGAGTTGGAAGTTGGATCTTTACCTTCCCCCTGACTCATTTCACTTCTCATACCACAATTAGTTGCAGCTCCCATGTGTTTGCCACAATAAGATGGGGTTTTGCGGACACCTAGCAGATCGTTGAACAACCCTAAGAAAGGAAAGTGTTGCACTCGATTAATTTTTCACTATAACTGGGATTGAAGCGTATAAGATGGGTCTTGTTTATTTTAGTCATGTTACTAAATGATTTATTAATTTCCAAATAAGTTTCTATTTCTACATGTGATCTGTTATTCTAGATTTTTATCATTAACTCATTTTACCAATAAATCACATAGAAGACGGGCTTATTTAAGTTCAGATAATCTTTCATGAAGGCGAACCTTTGAACTTAAATGTACTTTGTTTATGATGAAAATGCATGGGCTCACACATGATATAATAGGGTGGGTTGCAAGGTACACATTCACACAAGGCGTGCAAAGTTTGCTGCTATTGGAACATCTTGCTTGCAAATTAAATATTCTGATGATTTTCTCAAAGCTTAAGGGATATACGTCATCGGAACTCATTTTGGTTCCATTGCCTTCTCTCTTTGCCAAATAGAGACTGAAAGACTTTTCCAGTTGTAGGCGTTGAAGCCGTTAACTGTTTATTGTCTTGCCAAACGGTTAAACAGGGAAAACAATTCCTGCGGTAGTCGGACAACCCACAAATCCAAGGTCAAGTTTTGGCCAGAGTCACGCAGCTGGATTGTGACTGGACCAGTCTAGGCGTGACTTCGTCTGGTTGGATGGTTCAGCTGAGTTCTTGTACGGTAAGTTGCCCACAAACTTGGTGACCAGGTTTGCCGACTATCCTTTTCACGTTTAGCAACAGTCTTCACGGAATGCGCCCCGGAGGTTGCAACCCTCGTATTGTTTGCAAATCCAACTTTTGATCAGCAGAGGGAAGCAAAGGTGAATCCGACGACATTGATCAACGGACGTGTTTGGACCTACTGGAAAGTTAATAGAGGATGTGTTTGGACCACATCATTATACTCAAATGGATAGACGTTGCTACAACTAATACTTGGAAGGTACAGAAACTCTGAAATCTTGTGACTGCTCCTTAACTTTTCAAAAGAATTCAAAGGCATCTACCATCGTTTTTTGAGATGTCAAAGGCGCATCCATTCCATGTACAGGATGAACCAACCCACCGAAACCACCGATCCATCTCCAATCTGTAGCAACAGGACGATGCATTTCTATCGGATATAGAACTCGTTGAAATGCTCGTGCCTAACAATGAGCCCTCCCTTTTTATCAAAGAGGACCTCGGGAAAAGACAAACATAAAGAGAAGACCCACTTCCACATTCACCACATGCATTCAAACGGCGCCTGTAAGAAATGCTCATCATTCCCACCATAATATCAGAAGATGGTAACTCTGAAAATTCACAAGTTTGTCAGTTTCGCATTCACAACAGAAACGCATCTTCTGCAATTTTAAAGCAATAATCGATCATTGCCTTCCGAAGACAGTAGACAATCCATCGTTGACCGAAGGCCAAGAAACAAGCATTTGGTCTTTGACAAGAGGTACCCCGACACGGTAGGAATACAAGAAGATTATTACTTGCACATAAGATTTCAGAACAAGCTTACGCACCCTCGACACCTGAACTCGTGACTCTAACCCACGTCTTCTACAAGAATCGAGAGGCTATATTGCTCAAAAAGAAAACCACCTAACAACTAGTGACTCTAACCCACGTCTTCTACAAGAGATGAAACATGCGAATTGGCAGATGATGAAATATTACAAGAACAATCACAGAGATGCTAAACTAATGAATTCATAAGCAATTGGTGCAGACACATGAGCATGATACCTCACGGTTGTTCAAAAGATAACCAAGAGCAGAAGCGAATGCAAGTTCACGGAGCCGACCGGTATCACTCATAAATTAGTCTCCCGATAGTCCACCCCTCTCTTACTAAAGCCAAGATCATGTCTGGGTTCATCGAGTCCGAGCTGGATCAGGCAGGTATACACTAGATCAGAAGAGTCGGAGCTCGATCACCGAGCTTGGACTCTCCTTTTGGAAATGTTATATTACTCTAACCACAGTGGTTGAGTTTGTTCTCAAGTTTTATTAGGTACTTTGGTACATATACTTTTACATGCTTTAAGTTTGATTATTTTCACGTCATACAAAATTTGAAACTGGATTCAACTTTTTGATGATTTACTTGAAGAAAAGCTCTTGATAAACATGTCATAACCCGAGCCAGTCGCTAACTCAAGCCAGTGATCCATATTACCAAGCACTATGATTATATGACTGCGATTCACAAGTTTGTGAACCATGTTGACCAGTGGCTGACCCACTTTAGGGTGAGGTGAGACATGCCCCTCACCCAAAATTTGAAAAATCATGAGTCCATTATTTTATATTGTGAAATACAAGTGTTTTTTTGGATATGAAATAAAAGTGCACCTCACCCCAAAAAAATTTGGGCCTGCCGATGACATGTATCTTCTATGTGCCCCATATGTTAAGCTAAACTATTTAAAGAAAATGAAGCACAAAACTGGAGAGATCAAATATAGAAATAGTCGTACAATCACAAGAAGCAAGATTTATGT
The DNA here is from genome assembly GCA_036023115.1 of Brasenia schreberi. NCBI lineage: Eukaryota > Viridiplantae > Streptophyta > Magnoliopsida > Nymphaeales > Cabombaceae > Brasenia > Brasenia schreberi. The sequence goes on along the minus strand of JAYKKT010000054.1, from coordinate 4,934,165 downwards.
GGATATAAGAGAGCTATTTCTTGCCTCCACGGCCACCACAGTAAGAAATTATGAGACGAGAGCCACCCTCAAAAACTAAGAAATTTTACGACGGTAGATCCAACACATGGAAACTCATGAATTTGTGAATCAACATGGAAAGCAAATCATGTTCCACATCAAGCATCAATGTCGCAAACCCCGCGGCAGATCCACATTGTGGTGGGGTGGGGCAACTGGTCCACCGGAAATTCCGAAAATTTGTATCTTGTATTGAAATCTCAAATGAAAAAGTGTTTTTTTTTTAAGTTGACCCCGCTGAACCTGAAGTCTGCCCCACTTGAAACAAAATTCTTTATCTACCACTCAGTAAACCCATATATGGAAGCATTGGCGGACCCACGTTAAGGCGAGGTGAGGCATGTACCTCACGTGAAATTTGGAAAATATGGAAGGCATCCTTGTAATAAAGAAAATGTAAACTTCACCTCATGTAGAAAAACGGACAGCCTTACTTGAGATGTTAAAAAATAGTGGGATGAAAATGTATTAAGTCAATGAACTGTCAAAAACTTAATCAAATTTTGACTCCGAAAACCTGATCCAACAAACAAAATCCAAACTCGAACAACAAAAGAAATTTAAGAAAGAGTTGCAGAAAAATCCAACCCTTCACGGTTCTGATTTTGGAATCTCTTTAGAGAGTTCAATAGAAGAAATTCGGTAAAGAAGATTGAGCGATGCTTCAGTTACATGACCTCCATTTTACAGCGGCTAACAAGTAAATAAACAGTCGCATCGCCCTAAAAGAATTCAGGGTCCGCGACAGTGTGTAAGGGCATCTCCTAGGACGCGGACTGCCAACTATGGTGGAACTTCACCTGAATTTTGTATAAAGTTGATTTTATACACTAAAAAATATATGATCATGACGATCTTAACATTCTAGCTCATATATGATTTGATTACACGATATTAAAGCTGGCATCAAGAAAAGTTCTTTTTCATTACATGATGTAAACACCCTAAAAATGTTTTTCAAAACAAATCTATCCATGTTTTAAATAATATTTTTGAAATTAAAATGTCTTTAAACCTGAGGTTATAAAATCGAGTTTTGGAATTAAAAAAGTGTTGATTTACCCAAAGATAGAGTAAAGCCTCCGCAAAAGCAATGCGGATGATTTTGGGCCAGACCAAGTCTAGCCAAACTCGAAACACGGAATGAGTCAAGGCATAATCAACTATCAAACCCCATTCTCAAAACCAAGCAGGGCTTATCTCAAACCAAGTTTGATCCAATTCAAATTCAAACATGTTCAAACTCAAGTGGTTGCATCAAGTTCATTCAAAGCAAAGTCAAGGACACCCTATGATCAAGGCACAACAAGATGGTTGGATCAAGACTTGAGCTCGATGAAGATAAGGCCAAAGCAAAGGACCATACCTGAATAAAGCCAAGACATGAAGTATGATGGGCTAAGACGGGCCAAAAGGGTGAAGTCAAGACTTGTCTCGAGCCGCAAAACAACCATCACAAGCCACCAAGACCGAGCCAAATACTAGGGCAGGCTAGGGTGACTCGACCTCACCTAGCCATGACCAAGGAGGGAATTGGTCAATGTAGGCTGCACCAAGCCCACATGGACCAAGAGGGAGCCACCCTCCCAGCCCACATGCACCCATGTGCAACAATAGGCCAACTCTTGGATCGAAATGAGGTGGAATGACGCAAAGTCCAAAACCATAGAAGGCCCTAGAGGCCCCCTTGAAATATATAAAAGGGGGCCTTGGGGCTGGGTTTTAGGCATGGAAGAGAAGTGAAGAAAGAGAGGAAATTTTGCAGCAAGTGAGAGAGAGAAAAAGAGAGAGAAGGAAGAGAGTGGAGGTGTCACCCCTTCTCAAGCCGTCTTCATCAAATTGCCAAAGAGTTCCATGATCAAGGTCAATTCCTCTCATCTCTTTCAAATTTATCTTTTCTCTACTTTCATTAAGTTCAAAAGGGGTTGTAAAAGGAGCAACTGACTCCATTCTTGATGTAATAGTTAAGGGTTATGCTGCTCAATTTTTTTAAAGTTCATTAGATGTATGTTATGTGTTTTATTTTCGGTTTCTCCTACCCCAATATACATTGTAAGCTCCTATATCTCCTAATCTCCTCTATACTTAAGCTATAATCATAATTTTCTTCAGTCATTTATATTTTCATTGCTGTGGATTGTCTTTTAAATTCGGAAGAAATACATTCATATATGTTGTAAAATTGAAAATTTGTTTTATGCTTCTTGCATACGTTTGATGTCTGATTTTTAATTCCTTTCTGTCTTCTCTGAATGCACCAAAACTTTACACACCTAATCTACACACACAGACCACTGTTAATAAAATTTTAATAATTTTAGGATAGTGCAACCTCGTAAATAAAATCAGAGAATATCGGACAAATTCATAATAAAGTATGTAAAACCTGTATTTCCTGTAATAGAGGTTGAATTATAATCCCATAACTTTGTTTGCAATAAACTAATTTCAATCAAAATGATCCTATTGGAAAGTTGAGAATCATAAATTTTCAACAAGACCAAGTTCATAGAAATCCGAGGTCTGTGCACCAAGATACAATAATTTTTCTAAACCTTTGTATTTCTGTTACTGATCTATCTCGAATGTCTAAGTGAGGTTCATTATCTGATTTAATTGTGTACATATACAATACTAAAATCGGAATAAAAATTGTTCCTTAATCTCCATATCAAACTCTATTTTCTGTAAAATTTTCACTATTTTTATTGAAAAAAATTCGAAAACAAGTATCTAAAAACAGAACCGGTTTCTATTTTTCAGGACTTAGAAACATTTTCTTTCAAAAGCTAAGTTCACGAGTTTGGTTAAGTCCTTAGGAATTGAAAGTAGATTTTGAAAACACACCAGACCTAAAACAATCCTCAAAGCGTTTACGCTGACCTTTGAGCATCGGTTAAAAAAGGCCTACATCGAAAAGAATTTACTTACCCAGAATCGCTAAGAAAGTCAGAAACCAATTTTGCTAGTTTGAGCAAACTAGCTAGCACGCTCGCACACACAACATAGTTTGTGAATTTGATTTCAAGTCTCTACATAGACTTTCGAATAAAATTTCACATCTACACACTGATACGTGATTGTGATTGTGTCTACATTTCTCATCCCTTACCCTGCTTCATGCATCATGCAAAAATCAAATTAAAAGTTCTTTTATCAAAGGTGGTTTTTAAAAAAGTCAAATAGATGCTCTGCCCCACTCAGTTTTATCTTAGATTTTAGGTCACGAAGGGTCCTTATTTAGTGGCTGATCTAGAAAATTTTCAAATGAGCCGAATAGCCCATGGTTTCACTCGGCTTTCTTGGGGGAAGCGAAGGATCAAATGGTAGCCTATGGATTCAACCTGCAGAGATCTGTCACTGGCTCAAATTATAGCGATACTTTACGCTGTAAAGCGTAATTACCGGTCTTCCGAGCTTATTGATTTGATTCGGCATGGGCTCAGACTGGTTAGAGTGATTTTCTTTGTGCATCGGTGCTTCCAGTTATCAGTGTTAAGTTGGTTGATGATGGTAATGAGAAGTTTGCCTTGCCGACTCCCCAAGTTGTAGAAGATGAAGGAATAACTAGATCATTCAGTTTTTGGAGTTTCTTGCTAGTTCATGCATGTTTGCAGCTTCCCCAAGATACATCTCAACGCTCGAAAGGCATCATCTTTTGATCCACAACAATTTAATGGCCAGAGGAAGAGGCAATTAAAAGTTGAGCATGGGAGGCAGAACCACAGTTATCAAGATCCTGAGTTGGATCCGAAGATATATGATCATTCGATCCTCTAAAAGCCGGTCTGTCGAATCTCAAGTGAACATTCCTATTGTTTATGATCTTAATAGAATCTCTATCTTGTAATTAGGATCCTCGGGATCTTCTGATCAAGGCAATCCTACCATTCACAACGAGAGTTAGTCTTGGATTTGAATTTCGAGAAATGTATGATCAGTTCATCATATTAAGCAGCAAGATGAGAATAATCTTACGTTACAAGTATGAACCTCATTATATGAACTTCTATGACTTCCATGAATTATACATGTATATAGTTCTTCTTTAAATGGACGAAAGTAGGATCTATACGATCCTAATTTGACCATGATCTTCGATCCTTGGAACCTCATGCAATCTTAACTAGGATCTTCAAAGACAATGAAGAAGTCACTTCCCATGGGATGACAAGCTCATTCTTTCATTCTATCACGAAGAGTCGAAAACAAATACAGTTCTTAGTTTTCAATAACGCGACCGAAACTGTCATGCTCGCTGAACAAATTGACTCTACAAACACATTCTCACCGTGATAAATTCTCGCTACATTTACATACAAGAGTCAGTAACTGGACACTAATCACAGGGTGGGTGGTATCCAGATATAGCCATGGGTCTGCACATAACCAGCTTTCTTAAGCAGGTTATCTGCTTCTTCTGGACCTCGACTTCCGGGTTTATACTGGATTGGCTTGCATTCTCCATCATCAATCCTGTGCAGCAAAGGGGTGAATATCTCCCACGCCGCCTGAAATAGGAAATCTGTCAGAGGTCGTGCTTTTCGAATAGGACCAGAGATGTGGTTAAAGAAAAGAGTCTAGTTTACCTTTAACTCATCTCTTCGGACAAAATGTTGCTGATCACCTCTTATTCTGCAAGTACCATAGCAAGCAAGTTATTTGCTTATTTCTCACCTTAAACATCACTAAACCAAAAGAATGAAGTCAAACAGGCTCTTAAACATATCAATGTGGTAAATCGGTAGGGCCAGACAATATTCCTATAAGTTTGGAAAATCGTAGGAGAAAGAAGAATCACTTGGCTCACTTGATTATTTAATGAAATATAGAGAAACCAAAAGATGCTTAAGGAATTGAAAAAGAGTACACTTATACCCATATATAAGAACAAGGGAAACATTCAGAATTGTGCGAATCATCGGGGTATCAAGTTAATGGGCCATACTATGAAATTATGGAAAAGAATTATCGAATGTAGGTTAAGACAAGTATCGAGTATAACAAAGAACCAATTTGGATTCATGCTAGGTAGATCTACTATTGAAGCGATTCACCTTTTGAGACGTCTTATGAAACATTTTAGAGCAAAAAAGAAAGACCTTCACATGATATGTATTGATGTACAAAAAGCTTACGATAGGGTATTGAAGGAGGTTCTTTGGAGAACCTTAGAAAAAAGAGGTATCCCATTGACATACATAAACCTTATAAGAGATATGTACCATGGTGCAAAAACATGTGTGAGAACTCATGATGGAATGACATACTTCTTTGAAGTTAATATTGGGTTACATTAAGGATCAACTTTAAGTCCATACTTATTTATAATTGTGATTGATGAGTTAACAAAGAAGTGTTAAGGAATGTTTGAATAGAGTCAGGAAATAAATGTCGAGTCATGTAATGCATGTGTTCACATCATTTTGAGTGCTATGTCATTTTAGTAATAGTTAATACTTATTAGGGGTAGATTAGGAAATCAAGTTAGACAAGGCATTAATAGGCGTCATTAGGGTTTAGTTATTGTTATGAGAAGATAAGGGACGACTGCACAAGGGGAGCCGATTTTGGGCATAGTGCAGATTGGATGAATGCCTCCAATCTGCTGCGTATTGTAAGTTACTTTTCATTTGATTAATGAAAGTTTTATTTCTAATATGGTATCAGAGCCTATAAGGCCTGGAAATCTGCGTTTTGTTATTTTAAAGATTATGATTTGTGTTGGAGAAGACGTCTTATTAGAATCCATCATTAACGTGGAATTTCTACACAAAGTAAGTGACGATCTGCAGTTTTTGGTTGTCTGAAAGTTGGTAGCTGTGAACAGCAAGTTAAAGGCCATGTGAGTGCCCTAGAGTCAACAACAAAACTTTGGTATTTCTGCAAACGTAGACAAAGTATTCTTATAGTGTGAAGAAAAAATATTTCAAGTGTTGCAGAATCCCGATTTCTGCCTGGTGGACTGATCATATTGTGTTCGTTGTGGATTGATCAGATTGTGTTCTTTGTTCGTTTGGAAGTAGATAGGTTATTATCTAAGTTCAACCAGATACTTTCTTGTGAGTGACTATTGTAAAAACGTTGATTTGGTGCAACAGTAAATATTCAAGAATTGGAATTACAGTTTGTTATCTTCTAGTGAAATATGAAATCGTGATCATCCATATCCACACCCTAGTTCTATTTCATGTTGATCTAGGGCAGATTTACAGATTAGCATCCAAGTTTAAAGGAGCAGACTTGATAAAAGTAGATATACTTTATGATCAATGGCTGGCAAAGGGAAAGGGATTGAAAGTTCCTCTCATAGAGGTGAACAATCTTTTTTGTTGGAAAAGATAGAAAATTTTCAAATCACGACTACTAAACTAGATGGCAGAAATTATTTGGAATGGGCTAGGTCTGTGGAACTGGCTATTGTAGCAAGGGGGAGATGGGTCACACTCTGATTCCAGAGACACATGATTCCCTATATCCTTTCTGGAAAAGAGAAGATTCTTTAATATCATCTTGGTTGCTACAGTCAATGGTTCCATCAATTGCAAAAACTTTTATGTTTTTAGAATATGCTCATGAAATTTGGTGTGCAGTTACCGAAGCCTATTACAGAAAGAAAAATATTGCCAAAGAATATGAGATACTGGAAAGAATAAGAAAATGTAAGCAAGGCACCCGATCTATCAACGATGATTATGCAGATCTCCGAGCTCTCTAGGATGAACTCCTTTATTACACGAATATCAAGTGTTCTACTTGTTATAATGAAAGGCATACTGAGATAGAAAAAAAGAAAGTATTTGATTTATTATGGAGTGTAAATCCTCAATTTGAGTCAGTAAAATTGAATATCTTAGGCAAAGAAGAGCTTCCTTCCCTGGGCACTATATACTCGTTATTAATTAGAGAAGAAGATTGCAAAAATCTTGAAAGGGATCATGTTCTTGATACAGATCAACAGGCTCTTCAAGTAAGAGGAGACAATTCTCATTTTCGTGGCAGAGGTGGACACCAGAGTTGAGGTCGTGGACGTGAAAGACCTTATTCTGATGAGAAAGAAAAACTTGTTTGTTCACATTGTGGCAAATCACATCACACCAGAGATTGTTGATTTGACCCTCCAAAATATATTTTATTCATTAGAAAATAGAAGAATACAAGAGGAAATGAAGAAGGGTGTAGGTCGGCACCCCTTGGCTGCCGCCACCTGGTGCTCACATTTTTTCACACACCCTAACCCTAATGACAACATTTTAAATACTACTAATCTAACTTGAAAGACTAAAATGCCCCTAATTAGTAACTAATAGGATTCGGGTTCCAATGGATCAGAATATGATCCATTAGGATCCAAACCGTACATAACTCACTCTAATTACATAGAACTGAACATAAAGACATTACACGACACAACATAGACTCTAAACATTCTGTCAACTTGCTCTTCACAACACGCTCCCTCAAGTTGACTCCTGAAGACTTGTAATTTTCAACTGTGAGAGTGCTTTTTGAAGGCCATTGACTGATGCTGATTTGGTGAAAATGTCTGCCAATTCATCCTCTGAGCGAACATAAACTAGATTGAAAATTCCTTTGAAAATCTTTTCTCTGATAAAGTGACAGTCGATCTTAATGTGCTTTGTCCTTTCATGGAATACTGGATTCTGTGCTATTTGTAGGGCAACTTTACTATCTGCAAAGAATGTCATCGAAGAGTTTTCTTTAAATCCAATTTTTTCTAGGAGTGAGATAATCCACTGTCCCTCACACATACCTAGAGCAATAGCTCGGTATTCTGTCTCTGCACTGGACCGGGCTACCACAGACTGTTTCTTGCTTTTCTAGGATACAGTATTTCCTCCTACACGTATTATATAGCCTGATGTTGACTTCCGATTAGTCTTCAAACCTTCCCAATCAGCATCGGAGTAAATTTCTATATCCAAAGTTGGGCGGGGAGTATATAGCAAGCCATACGTGATAGAGGATTTCAAATTTCAAATAATATGGAAAATTGTATTCATATGATGTTTAGAAGGACTGTGCATCCACCTACTTGCATATCCAACTGCAAAGCTGATATCTGGTCTTTTGATCGTTACATATATCAATTTTTCTACTAATCTCTGGTATTTTCTAACATCTTCATAGGGTTCTGTAAGCTCAAAATTATCACCCTTAGGGATTTCCATAGGAATGGAGCATATTCAGCAATCTTCAATTTTCGTTTCCTTCAGTAGGTCTAGGATATATTTCCTCTGGCTTAAGAATAATCCATTCTCTTTATGAATTATTTCTATTCCCAAAAAATAATGCACAACTTGCCTAAGTCTTTTAAAAGGCAAAAACTGAATTTAACTTTGAGATGAGAGAAGACACAACATATGGAGAATTGCTAGTGATGATAATGTCATCTACATATACTAGCACAAAAATGGTAATGTGTTCTGTAATCTGAACAAACAAGGAAGTGTCTGCATTTGGTGGCCTGAAAACCAACTTGACAAAGTGATTTGGCCTAATTTCTCAAACCATGCTCTTGGGGCCTGCTTAAGGGCATAGTAATGCTTTATGAAGCCTGCATAATTAGCTTACCATTGTCTTGTGCGTACCTTCTGGTTGCCGCATAAAAACTTCTTCTTTGAGGTCTCCATTTAGAAAAGCATTATTCACATCCACTTGATGAATTGGCTTAAGCCCTAAAGACAGTGCAATGAGTGAGGACCACCTCTGACAGTAATAGGCTTAACTACTGGACTAAAAGTCTTAAGTAAAATCAAAGCCCTCTCTTTAGTGAAAGCCTCTTAGCAACTAATCGTGCTTTTGTATTTTTGCACTGTACCATCAGGGTTCCTTTTGATTTTAAATATCCACTTGCAGCTCATAGAGCTTTCTCTGAGCGTGGTAAAGGTTCTAAAGTCCAGGTTTGGTTCTTTAGCAAGGCCTGATATTCTTTGATCCATTGCTGTTTTCCACTCTGGATGTTATCTTACTTCTTAATAGGTTTTTGATATGAGAGTAGAATCTGCATTCATAATAAACACCTGATATTCTCTGGGATAATTAGAGTAAGATACCATTTTTTCTAAGGAATATTTTGCTGTTTTCCGTTTTGCTTTTCTGATAGCAATAGGTAAGTCATCCAACTCATCATTAGAATGCTGAGAGACTTCTTGAATCTGATGTGGAACTGATTCTGGGACAGAATTATGATCGGGAGTGATTGATAGCTAATGAGCAACAACCCTCCTTTCCCCTCTGGTATACACTTGTATATTTTCTGTATGAGAAAATAGCATCTCTTCCTCTCCTTCATCATGTATACGATGTGCTTCTGCTGGTGGAAGTGACATGACATAAGGTGTCTGCATAGATGAATGATCAACTTTTGATGAATCATAAAATGAAGTATCTTCATGAAAAGTGACATCCATTGTAACATATAGCTTTCTTCTTAGTGGATCATAGCATTTATAACTTTTTTGGGTAGACGAGTATCCCAGAAAAATACATTTAATCGCTCTAGCATCTAACTTATCTCTCAATCCACGATGAACATGTACAAAACAAGTACAACCAAACACCCTTGGGAGCAAATGAAATTGTTTCTGAGAGGAACACAATAAATGAAATGAAGTATTTCCATGGAGTACACTGCTGGGCATTCGATTTATCAGGAAGACTGCAGTTAAAACTGATTCACCTCAATAGTATTTAGGAGCATTACATCCAATGAGAAGTGTCCTAGCAACTTCTAATATATGTCTATTCTTTCTCTCTGCAACCCTATTCTGTTGAGGAGAATGGGCACATGAAGTCTGATGCAAGATTTCCTGTGCTAGAAAGTATAAATTAAGGTATTGAGACATAAACTCACCCCCATTATGACTGCGGAAAACTCTTATAGCTCTCTGAAATTGAGTATGTACAAATTGGCAGTATATTGGAAGAATATTCTTCACTTCATCTTTGGTTTTCATAAGATATATCATTGTGAATCTAGTGCAGTCATCAATAAAGAAAACAAAATACTTATATCCATGCACAGATGTAGTAGAGCAAGGGCCCCAAATATCCGAATGAACAATCTCAAAAGGAATAACAGATCTGTCTTCACTTAAAGGAAAAGAAACACGATGATGCTTAGCCTTTTGGTAAGTCTCACAATTTAAATTCAAATTATTACAATCCTTAAATTTTGGCAGTAACATTCTCAGCTTACATAATGGTAAATGTCTCAATCTTTGATGCCATCGAGATATGTCCTCTTTCTGTTCCCTGATGATCACAATTGATTGCAGTGCTGCTCCTTTATGATCCTCGTAGAAATATAAGCCTCTTTTCACACTACCCTATCCAAAGATCCTCCCCGTCTGCATCTCCTGAAAGTAACACCCAGTAGAATCAAATATTATACTATATTTTTTATCTCTAGTCATAGCAAACACAGATAATAAGTTAACTGAGATATTTGGAACATGCAGGACATTCTTTAAGATACCAAACGAAGTAGTAATACTTCCTTTTCCAGCTATGGGAGTATAGGAACCATCTACGAGTTTGATATTAATGTTGTCTTAAGACAATTTATAATTATCAAAAAACTCTCTTCGACTGAGTCAGGAAAGAAAAAGGATATGCCACCGTGGCCTGATGATCACTGTGAGATGATGTAGACGTAAATTGAGAATCAGTTAGTCTGGCTTTAAGGAGTTCAATTTCTTTCTTCATATCTGCTAATGAGGTCGTACTATCATCATTCCTTGGTTTCTCTGTCTAATCACTGCTGAAGTAAGCCCTCTAAGATCGATTCTGATTCTGAAACTGAGTAGGTACCCCAACTAATTTCCAACATGTTTCCCTCGTATGGCATGATTTTCAATAATGTGAACAGATTAACTTATCCTTGTCTTCAGAAGTGGTCTCAGATCTGTCTCTTCCTCGTCCATAACCTCCTCTCCCCCTAGAAAAGGTGGGAGTAGATGTACCTTTTTTCTACGAATGTTGAAGTTTCTGATATATTCACTTTGGTTTCCTTTTCTAGTTGCTTTCTGTCCTCTTCACGAAGTAGGAGAGAATATACTGTACTCAATGGTGGGAGTTCTTCTCTACTAAGAATATTGTTCTTAACAGCCTCATACTCAGAAGAAATTTACCGTAGAAGATCAAATACTTTTCGCTCTTCAAATTCTTCATTGCGCTCAAGTGTGCAGCTTTGGCATTTGGTTTTGGAGTAAAATTGTAATTCCTCACACAGACCTCTGAGTTCTGCATAGTATTCACTGATAGTTCTTCCTCCCTGTCTACACTTCCTAATCTTTTCTATAAGATCATACTTCTTTGCAATGTTTTTTCTCTAGGCATAAGCCTCCTGTACTGCCAACCATATCTCTCTGGCTGTTTCCAAGAACATAAAGGTACTGCCAATGGAAGGTGTCATAAACTGAATCAACCAAGCATTCACCAGTGCATTTTCTTTTCTCCATCTAGAATAAAGATGATCTGTACTTGAAGTTTGAGTTACTTCACCCGTTATGTAATCCCAACGCCCCCTACCCATAATTGCCAATTCAATTGAACGAGTTCACTGGAGATAATTTTTTCCATCTAATTTCAGATTGGTTATCTGAAACCCTTCATTTTTATCTGTAGAACATTGTTCATTTGTATCACCCATCTTGGTTCTTTCCATGAATATTTCCAAGGTAAACCTTTTTTTTTTAATCACCTATAATTTAAATTAAATACACTTGAAACACGATCAAATCAGCTGTGTGTGTTTGAAATACACCAAGGGACTGAAATACCCTAAGAATCTGCTTCTCACTTCAAGAACCCGTAAACCCTAAGTTACTTGTGCATAACACTCTGTTATGTACGTCATAAAATCATGAAACACGATATGAAGAAGAAACAGAATACCGATGTAATCCACAAAATCACTAATAGAATTTGCACTTCACCGATTCCTTAATCTCAATATGAAATATGCAAATCACGTTATCTCCAATCCAATGGATAGAATCCCCTCCTTTTATAGATTCTTTCTATGATCATTAAAATAGAAGAAAACATTCAACCAAACAATCAAATAGGCTTACGATTTTGGTTGAATCCACTTAATCGACATGAGAACACTTCATGAAGGCTGAAACTTCGCGATTAGGCTCTGATACCATGTTGATTTGGCCCTTCAAAATATATTTTATTCATTAGAAAAGAGAAGAATACAAGAAATGAAGAAGGGTGCAGGTCGGCACCCCTTGGCTACCGCCACCTACTGCCCACATTTTTTCACACACCCTAACCCTAATGACAATATTTTAAATACTACTAATCTAACTTGAAAGACTAAAATACCCCTAATTAGTAACTAATAGGATTCGTGTCCCAATAGATCAGAATCTGATCCATTGAGATCCAAACCGTACATAACTCACACTAATTACATAGAACTGAACATAAAGACATTACATGACACAACCTAGACTCTAAACATTCTGTCAACTTGCTCTTCACAACAGAGATCACTGTTGGGAATTACATGGCAAACTTGATTATTATAGAAATCGCAATCCCTCAGTTCATTCTGTAGAAAGTTCAACTCAAAGCACAGATAGAATTCAAGAGATTATAAAAATGATAGAGGGTCTAGAACATAAATTATCTGAAAAATCCTCAATGATCATACAATATTATTTAAGAAAGGAACAAAATATCCATTCTTGCTGTTTATGTTGACATTATTGTCACTGGAGATGACCTTGAAGAAATATCCAAGTTGAAAATGAATCTTCATAAATTATTTGATATTAAAGATTTGGGTCGGCTTCACTATTTTCTGGGAGTAGAAGTTCTCTATTATAACATAGGTATCTTCCTAACTCAGCGAAAATACTTAATGGATCTTCTTGAAGAAACACATATGCTTGAGTGTAAACTCAGTGACATTCCTATGAAAGTAAACCAGAAATTTTTCTAAGGTGACAGTGAAGAGTTCAAAGACATTCACAAATATCATAAGCTAGTTGGTAAGCTTATATATTTGACTATTACTTGGCCAGACATTACTTATGAAGTTGGTATTGTGAGCTGATATATGCATTCGCCAACCAAGAATAAGATTGATGCAGTGTATAGAATTCTTCGATACCTCAAATAAACTTCAGGAATGGGTTTACTTTATTCAAAATCATTAAATTTGGACATTGAACTTTATTGTGATGCAGACTGGGTTGGTTCATATGATGATAGGAAATCAACTACAGGCTATGTTACCTTACGAGGCGGTAACATTGTATCTTGGAAGAGTAAAAAACAAACAGTGGTTGCAAGATCTACAACAGAAGCTGAATACAGAGCTATAGCACAAGCTATGTGTGAAGGAAAATGGATATCTTCATTGATTAGTGAACTGAGATTTTCATTTAATCATTCTATACCACTATACTGTGATAGCAGTGCAACAATTCAGATGGCCTCTAATCCAGTTTATCATGAAAGAACCAAACATATAGAAATTGACTGCCACTTCATCATAGAGAAGATATCTAATCAGGAATTCAAGCTGTTCAATCTATCAAACAGAGGAGTGATTTCTTAACTAAAGCTACTACCAGCAGACAATTAAAGGAGACATTATCCAAGTTGGGTGTTTTCAACATCCTTCACCCAACTTGAGGAGGAGTGTTAAGGAATGTTTGAATAGAGTCAGGAAATAAATGTCGAGTCATGTAATGCATGTGTTCACATCATTTTGAGTGCTATGACATTTTAGTAATAGTTAATACTTATTAGGGGTAGATTACGAAATCAAGTTAGACAAGGCATTAATAGACATCATTAGGGTTTAGTTATTGTTATGAGAAGATAAGGGACGACTGCACAAGGGGAGCCGATTTTGGGCATAGTGCAGATTGGATGAATGCCTCCAATCTGCCGCGTATTGTAAGTTACTTTTCATTTGATTAATGAAAGTTTTATTTCTAATAAGAAGTACCTTTGTGTATGTTATTTGCAGATGACATTGTGTTAGTAGAGGAGTCTAAGGAAAAAGTTAATAGAAAATTGAAACTATGGAGAGACACATTAGAAAGTAAAGGCTTTCGACTTAGTAGAACAAAGACAAAATATATGGAACGTAAGTTTGATCATTTGGTTACTTTAGAGGACAGAAATTAAAATTGGCACACATTGCATCCCCCAAAAAGAAAGTTTTAAATTCTTAGGGTCAATTTTTTAGAGTGATGGAAGAATTGATGGAGATGTTACGCATAAAATTAATGCTGGTTGATTAAAATGGAGAGGAACATCATGTATTCTTTATGATAAGAAGATACTATTAAAGTTAAAAGGTAAATATTATAGAGTAGCAATTAGACCTGCCATGTTTTATAGTTATGAGTGTTGGGCAGTTAATCATCAACATGTATAAAAGATGTCTGTGACAGAAATGAAAATGTTGAGATGGATGAGTAGTCATAAAAGAAAAGACCGTATATATAATGAGGTTATTAGAAACAAATTAGGAGTGATACCAATAGAGGATAAAATGAGAGAATATCGTTTAAGATGGTTTGGACATACAGAAAGAAAAAAAGAAGAATCTATAAGAAGGTATAAAAAACTAAATTTTGAAAGTATTAAAAGAGGTAGTGGACGACCACAAAAGTGTTGGAAAGAAACAATAAAAAATGATCTAGCTTATTGTGAGTTAACTGCTAACATGGCACATGATAGGGCTATGTGGAAACAAAGAATCCATGTAGCCGACCCCGTCTAGTATGGGAAAAGGCTTAGTTGTTGTTGTTTGTTGTTTGTTTTTGAAAGTTAATCAGGTAGTTCAAAACTAGCAAAGGCATAAAAAATCTACATGCATGCTGCAATAGCAAAGAAAGAAAGTGCAATAGTTTAGAGCATACGTGTCCAAAATTAGCCGTTCATAAGCCTCAGGAATGACAACTTCTTGATAACGTTGCCCATAAGACAAGTCGAGCTCACTTAGAATGGTTGACATCTCTAGTCCGGGTCGCTTAACCTGCGCACATATTCATGGCAACAATCACATGGAGAGTTCACATCTTTTCTTATTTGATACCACATGAAATTGTCAATACACAATTAGGACATCAAAGTCATCTTATGACCTTTGTCAGTAGTGAACCTATCCTTAAAAAAAACCAAAAAATAATACAAGAAGTCTGAATTTTTTGAAAAACAATAGACTGCCTCACTTGAATTTCATCCAACTAAACTCGACCTCACCCCAAGAGGTTTTCTAGGTCTGCTGCTGAACCCTATTGTATTGACCGAGTATGATGAATCCAGCATGATTAAAGAAAGAATTCGATGAATGATGCCTCCTCAAACAGTACATGCAATCTAAATTAGCTTATATATCGCCGATTGAATTGTTCTCAAACATTAGCATTACAAGTACTGTCACAAAACCATGCTACTAAACCATATATTTCAGGTTCCAAACAACGAGGTTTCATGGATAAAACTAGAATAGCAAATAGCATCTCAATCATTTAAGTGCTGAATATCCTCCACAGCCAATCCAGATGGAAAGCAAGATGGTAAACGCATGTTTGGATAAAGAAGCCTGCCATACAAGTAGTAGATCATCTAATGCAAAATAGGCTCATGATAAAAACTATTTTTTGAGTTGTACTCTCAAATGAAAACCTTATTATGTTAATGAGGTGTTTCAACAGTGCCAGAGTCAGTAGAGATAGCTGATGACACTTGATCTGCTGATCTCAACTTGGGTAACTTACTCATGTTTACATTGAAAAGGCAACAGAAGACCATGCTAGTTTTTGTTTGAGGAACATTGAACAGCCACCATTACGATGATCTTTATTTGTACATATATCAGGCTTGAACCTGTATAGGGGGACGACCTAGACAGGGAATTTCCAGTCTAATTCAGACAAGGATATAATCAAGAATAATAAACTTTCCATGCAAAACATGATAAATAGGTGATATATATTTGAAATGGATCGATCTAATAGTTGATGACATCCAGATCCAGATTTATACTCGCCAATGAAGGTATAAAGGAACATTCTAGAAGCACATTGAGACAGCCTACAGAGTGAATATTTTCAAAAGCAAACGTGGTTAGCTGGTGGTTGAAAAGAGCCATGCTGGATGATGCTTTTGAATATTATACTAAGGGGCTTCTTTATCAACGACTATATACACTCAGCATAACATCAAACAGGGGAAATATATTCACTTCAAAGACACTGACCAAGCAATGGCCCACATTTTTCTTTCAGATACTACAAAGTACGAACTAGTGTTTGATGATGCAGTAGGTTATTGATGAAAGCACAGGCTACCAGCTTGAGAGTTTAAATCCTAGAACATTTATACAACAGATGCTTTCAGTTCCAAGAAAATGCAACATTTGGACATTGGAAATGCAGCTCTTAGAATGAATTGCTTACTGTGAGTTTCAGGTACATGGCCTCAGAAGGTTGCAGTCGTATGACAAATTCATTTCTCCCATGCTTTTTGGCTGTGTGGACAAACCACCAACAAATAGAAAGAAAAGATTACTCAATAGCCATAACTGCTAAGAATTTGAGACAGTAAGATGAGTTACTTTGAATATAGACTAAATACATGTCGGACAAAAGTTTCATACTTCATGAATTTTCACAAATAGATGAAGATGCAGAAAACTATATATGCAAATTAGACTGCAACACTAGCAGGTTTACATATCCCAGTGAACTATGCTTTTGTGTCAGATATAGTGTCCTATATTAATTTGTAATTTGAAGTGCAAATATGCCTAACTTCCCTTGCCTTGTGGTTGATGTGTTAGCCACTTGACTTCTGAACCTCTGATACTAATTAGTAACAATCAGACTAACCAATCATTTTTGGCAGGAACCTTCACCATGAATTGACTGTTGGGGGGCTCCTTTGTATTTGTATCATCAACAGCTTTCTTATTACAACTATGCCTCATATCAATGCTAAGTGAGAGGAAACAGTATGCAAAAAACATTAGAAGGCAACCTACCCAGAACACTTTCAATGGCAACCTTCCTATGGACATCAATTTGGAACTAAATCTGCATGACCATCAGACAAGTTAAAAACATCTCAGTCAAGTCTATGCCAACCTATTCTTGCCACCACTTCTTGAGTCACTCTATGGAGGTCTTCCTCTCTATTTCTCTCTCGTAGTTTTCACTGAAGATTCCTAGGATTCTCCACTATCTGTCAATTGCAACAAACAAACAACAACTAAGCCTCTTCCCATACTAGATGGGGCCAACTACATAGATTCTTTGTTTTCATACAGCTCAATCATGTGCCATGCTAACAATTAACTCAACATAAGTTAGATTATTCTTTATTATTTCCTTCCAACACTTTTGTGGTCTTCCTCTTTCTCTTTTAACATTTTCACAATCTAGTTTCTCATATCTTCTTACCGGAGTTTCCTTTGGTCATCTTTTTATGTGTCTAAATCATCTTAAATGATTTTTCAGTCACTCCTAATTTGTTTTTAATAACCTCATTAAATATTCAGTCTTTCTTGTGTGACTACTCATCCTTCTCAGCATCTTCATTTCTGCCACATACATCTTTTGTACATGTTGATAACCATAAAGCATAGGTGGTCAAATTGCTGCTCTATATTATTTAATATTTAACTTTTGTCACATAAAAGACCTGATGCACCTCTTCATTTTAACCAACCTACATTAATTCTATGTGTAACATCTCCATCAATATTTATCACTCCAAAAAACTGACCTTAGGTATTTAAAACTTTTCTTGCAAGGGATACAATGTATACCAATCTTAATTTCTGTTATTTGAAGTAATCAAATGATCAAACTTGCATTTTCTATACTCTATATTTGTTCTACTAAGTCGAAAGCCTTTAATTTTCTCTCCATAATTTCAATTTCCTATTAACTATTTCCTCAGACTCATCCACAAATAACATTCACTAAGAAATTTCATCTTGAATATATTTTGTTAGCTTGTCAATGACCAAAGCAAATAAATATGAACTTAAAGCTGATACTTGATGTAATCCAATATTAACCTCAAAGAAATGTTATTCCTTTATAGCAAATAAATATGCACGATCATATATGACTTACCCCATCTAGTATGGGAAAAGGCTTAGCTGTTGTTGTTCATATATATGACTCATCCTTGATGTATGTTAATCCAATATCATACATGTTATTCAATCACTCTCTGTCAATTGCATTCTTCAAAATTTCTACACTTATATAACAAATTTGGGTTATAGGGGCCAAGTGAAGGCCACTGCATAAAGAGAAACTGGAAATGCTTATCATTTTAACAAGAGCTTGCAGACTCAAACTGAGGAATGTTGTGATGTCAACATAACATACCTATCATAATAACAGAAAAGACAAAACTGATAAAATAATTACCAGCAAGATCCTGCACCAAGCTCATATTACTTGTATGCATCACTAGAGCATTCTTACAAAGGCTTCAATAAATTGAGGACATGAAGTCACAACAGACATACATCCTGACTAAACCAAAAGTTTTACAAAATAAATAAACGTAGAATGGTAGAGCACCTCTAAAAATGTCACCAGGAACATCCTTGAACTGAACACGAATTTCTGCTTTCCTGGAGTTCAGTGCTTTTCCTGCTTTCAATATGAAGGGAACACCTGCCAAAAAACAACATGCATTATTTTAAGAGACTTGAGAACTCCAAATGCTCACTGATAGAGAACTATGATAGCTAGAAAAGTTAGATATCATCCATTTGGCCATAACTAAGATCAAGAACATACAAATCTTAGTTCAAAAAATATTCTCAGAATCTATCATAGTTCAAAAAAATGCAAGCACAAGTGTGTGCTCATGAACACCCCTTAAGGAAGTAGATACATAAAGATAAAGGTGGTTACCATAAAAGTACCAGAGCTATGATAAAAGTTAACTAGTTCTCAGGTTATTTCTTGCACATCCTCTCACCATATGAGAGCTCTTTGCATGACAACTTATTAACTCCATATGATCCCTGATAATTCTTGACACATGGTAACTGCAAGAAGTGCACAGACTGAATATGATGAAGCAGATACTATGCAATCTAGTTTGGAGCTTGTCTGAGATGTGGATAAATGAGAGTAGAATTGTATCACAAAATATGCACTGTAATTGGGTTAGTCTGCTGAATCCTTCATATCCACCAGATATATCTGAATTTACTGCCAGATCCAAGGAACCAGAGTCAAAGTTTAGGTCGGATATCAAGGTTTTGCAAAGGATCTGGTGACATTTTGATTAAATTGACAAAAAAAATTGTGGGAACTTTAGAATGTCACAGTTTCTTTGGACAGGTAAGGAGGATATTTCTTCCATGCTATTCTAGTTCCATTCCTTTTCTTGAAGACATAGTCAAGGGGGGGCGAATAAATCTATCATGTAAAGGCATGCAATAATTATCATAAGCGCAACAGTTTTGTAACACAAATACCTTCCCATCTTTCACTGTGTATTCGGAGAATCACAGTTGCAAAAGTTGGGGTATTAGAATTCTTTGGAACTGTTGGATCATCTTTGTATCCTTCATATTGTCCAAGAACAACATCTTCATCCTCTATTGGCATGACCGATTGAAGAACCTGGATTACATGAAATCATGAACAAAGACATACCCACAATATACATATTCAAAATAGTTGGAAACTTGAATTTGACAAGGATCCAAATTGAACAAGTAAAGAATTGACCTATTCACAGAGGAAAGAATAGTAAAAGTCAAAGGTCCGTAACAACTATACACAAATACTTTTTCTATGAGATTACAAACCTTCACTTTCTCATCTCGAATATGCTCTGGCTTAAGAGACACTGGCTTCTCCATGGCAACTAAACAGAAAACCTGAGAGACCAGCGACTATCAAAATTAGTAAATTTTGATTTCTTCAGCTAATTCTGAGATACCAGACGAGGAAACACAGAACAAACTCTCTTCCATTAAAGAATACAGAGGTACTACAGTGAACTTCGCCTTAATTGTATGAACCAAGCGATTGATCTCCTAAAATGTTGAAATGAATATTCGAACAGCCATTACATACAATGAAATCGACCACACAAAGAAATTTCAGAACAGCAGATACTAAATCGTAACTACATGTAAGAAACAACGAAAACTTGATCAAAGCCACAGATTTATCTTCATGCTGAGAATGTAGCAAGGAAAACTCTTCCTGGCCAAAATAACTGAATACCAAATTTGAATTTGAATCTTGCAATTCAACATAAGCCAAAGTTGTAAAATTATAGATGTGATATTCATGTCATATTTGAAGTGATGCTTGCAAACCTGCCACTGATTTGACAAACTAGGCTAAGGTGCAGAAAAATACAAAAACTTTGAATACTAATTGATGAGGGATAAATGTTCTAATATTTTGAACCTCTTACTTCATCATGTCATCTGTTCTACAAATTATTGTTTTATTCTCCCTGTTTCTCAACATGTGTTGCTATTTTCCATCATTGCAGGTGAGAAATTTCTATTTTCTTCATTAATATCTAAATACATCTTGACCTTTTTCCATCAATGCACAAGATGCTATTGTTAAAATATATGTAATAAGATGGGTCACTACTCACATTTATTTTTTGTTGTTTGCTTGTTGTAATAGGATGGGTTTCTAGGGCTCGTGTTTGGTAAGGGACAGCCAGGGCCATGCAGGTCCTGGCTATCCCAGCTAGCTGTTGGGAGTCCCCAATGGCCACTTATAGCCAGCTGCTGGCCCTCTTCTTACCTTCTTCTTCTTCTCTCTCTCAAATGCTGTAAATCCTTCCTCCTTGCTCTATAAATAGAGTTCTCTTATACATCAATAAGATAACTATTCTTGGACATCACTTTGACTTGTGATTTTGGCTTGTTCTTGACTCGAAACACCCATTTTCGAGTGTGTTTGTATTTGACTTGTTGGTTTGACACTTGATACGTGATCGGGTTGCTTTCAAATACGAACATCAACAATTGTTTACAGCTATATGTTTATGTCTTAGATACTTGTTCAGGCATCCAGCTACAAATTTCACATGGTCATTATTTGTTTGTGCTGTCATAGGTAATATAGCCTCGGCAGCCTTATCAAGGTTACTTGAGTTCTTTCTGTGATAAGTTATCAATGCTATAAGTGTTTACCTTTTTGTCCTATAGTACAGGAACTTAACTTGCCTATTCTCTTTCTTCCTTAATCCTCTCATCCCACCCAGGGAACACAAAAGTTCATACCGTACTTTATGTAATTTAACAATGCCATGTTTGGAGACATATTCTTGTTGTAAATAATATCATTAATAGGAAGAAAAACAACTTCCATATATCGGCAGATTGGAGGCATTCCTCCAATCTGCTCCAAAGTGCAAAAGTCGTCCCCTCTTGGCTGTCATACAACCTCTCTTGCTTATCCCCTTACTTAACCCTAATCTAAGCTATTTAACTTGAATGACTAAACTACCCTTAATCATTCTTAAGTACTACTAGATGGATATAATCTACACTAAGACTCATAATGACCCTACGACTACTATAACAATCTCTAACACTCCCCCTCAAGTTGGGTGAAAGATATTGATGACACCCAACTTGGATAATGTATCCTTTGAGTTGTCTCCTAGTAGTAGCTTTAATAAAAAATCAGCTCTCTGTTTTGCTGATTTAACATACTCCAATTTGAATTCTTGATTAGATATCTTCTCTCTGATGAAGTGACAGTCAATTTATATATGTTTAGTTCTTTCATGATATACATGATTGGAAGCCATCTGAATTGTTGCACTGCTATCACAAATCACAATATAGTGGTATAAGCTGAATAGAAGTAAATCCAAGTTCACTGATTAATGAAGATACCCATTTTCCTTCACACATGGCTTGAGCTATCGCTCTGTATTCTGCTTCAGCTGTAGATCTAGTAACAACTGTCTATTTTTTATTTTTCCATGATATAATATTCCCACCAAGTAGTGTAACATAACTTATAATTGATTTGCGATCATCTTGAGATCCAGCCAAGTCTGCATTGAAATAAAGTTCAATGTTGAATTTATAGGATTTAGAATAAAGTAGACCCATGGCAGATGTTGATTTGAGATATCGAAGAATTCTATACACTGCATCCATATGATTCTTGGTAGGAGAATGCATAAATCTGCTCACAATGCCCACTGCATAAGTAATATTTGGACGAGTAATTGTCAAGTATATAAGCTTGCCGACCAAAGTTTGATATTTGTGAATGTCTCTAAACTCTTCATTATCACCAATGAACAATTTCTGATTTACCTCAATAGGAGTGCCACTTAGTTTATAATCGAGCATGTTTGTTTCTTGAAGGAGATCCATGGTATATTTTATTTGAGTTAGGAAGATACCTTGGGTGGAATACAACACCTCTATGCCTAAGAAATAGTGGAGTCGGCCCAAATCTTTGAGGTCAAACAATCTATGAAGATTTCTTTTTAATCGTGATATTTCTTCAAGGTCATCTCCTGTAACAATGATGTCATCAACATAGACAGCAAGAATAGATAATTTTGTACATTTCTTGAAAAAAATTGTGTGATCTTTGAGACTCCTTTGGTATCCCAGATTGCATAATGCTTTATTGAATTTCTCAAATCAAGCTCTTGGTGATTGTTTCAGCCCATAAATAACTTTATTTAGTTTGCACACTTTATCAGCAGATGTTTTGATACTTATTCATAGAGGTAGTTCCATATATACTTCTTCATTCAAGTCTCTTTATAAGAAAGCATTTTTCACATCTAGTTGTCATAGATCCCATCGCTACCATACTAAGAAGTATTCGTATGGATGTAAGTTTAGCCACAGGTGCGAAGGTTTCAGTGTAGTCAATACCATATGACTGACTATACCCTTTAGCAACTAATTTTGCTTTATATCTCTCGATGGATCCATCTGCCTTATATTTAATAGTGAATATCCACTTGCATCCTACAATATTCCTATCACGAGGTAGTTTTGTGATGGTCTAAGTATTATTTTTTATAAGGGCATTCAGTTCCTCTTCTATTGCAACTTTCCATAAAGGACACTTGTTTGCTTCTTCAAATTTCGTAGGAATCTTGTGTTTCTCAGTGTTGAAATTCAGGAGTCACGTAGTGAAAGATTAAACTACAAATATCAATAACATTGAAGAGGAAACATGAGAGATCGAAGGAAGGGACAGACCTCCTATGGAGGCCCCCCTCTCTTTCTCTCTCTTTCTTAATCACAACCTCTTAACCCTAATACAACTTTCAGCCCTTATATAATGGGCTGTAAAACAAAAATTACTAAAATGCCCTTAGTACTATGGGCAATTACAATAATACCTAAAATATTAAATTTACTAAAACTGACTCTAAAATCATATTCTTCAACACTCACCATTCAAAACAAAATTTCTATAATTCTCAGAAGTATCAGCATATGAGACACAATCAGAGATAGGATACCGTGCACAAGTACGTTTACCTTTGCGAATGGTAATAGGAATTTCCAAGTCCTCTTCCACTTGAACTTGAGGATCTGAGTTAGGAGAAATATCTTTGGTAATTAGAGATTGAACCGGTTCTTCTTGAGAGTAAATAATTTTTCTCGATCCTCTCTTGTACATCAAGGTCTCCTTTGGTTCATTTGTCTTTTCTCTATAGTTATCTGCATTATCTTCTGCCTCACTAGGAATTAGTGGAAGGACATAAGGAAGAATAATATAGTTGTTAAGAGGTAGTTGACTCTCCCTAGGAAGAATAATAGGGAATAGATTCTGAGAAGGTGACATCCATGGATACATATAGTGATCGAGATTTCCACGCAGCTATTCAATAGATTACACAAGAAACAATCAAGAAGATGGGAGGGAATCGACCCATACCTGCAACCGCCCTATTCACTTTCTTCTTATTGATAAAATTCTACTCTACACAGTTAAGGGTTTCTTCCCTTTAAATACTAGATTACAATCTCTTAATTACTAAAGTGCCATTAATGAGGCTTTATTTAAAGGTACCTTTAAAAACGATAACTATAAAACCTTAATTACAAAAAATAGATTCTAGGTAATCTTCAACACTCCCCCTCAAGTTGGGTGAAAGATTGACGTTACACCCAACTTGCTGCACAATCTCTGAAGTAGATTTCTACTAATTGCTTTGGTCAACATATCTGCACATTGATGTCCCGACTGCACATATTCCAACTGAAATTCTTTTGCATGTACACTGTCCCGTATAAAGTGACAATCTATCTCAATATGTTTTGTTCTCTCATGATATACTGGATTTGAAGCTATTTGTATCGCTGCTTTGCTGTCACAAAATATAGGTATAGGTTTTTCTGCAAATAAGTCTATTTCTATTAATAAAGACCGTAACTACTTTCCTTCACACATACCTAATGCTATTGCTCTATACTCTGCTTTAGCTGTCGATCTAGCTACCACAGACTGTTTCATGGTGATTGCATGAATTGACTCACCACATCGACGGCGAAGGAGATATCTGATCTAGTTATTGTAAGATAATTTAGCTTTCCAACTAACTTTTGTACCTACACAATCAATAAAGCTCCCTTGATCTGGTAATAATTTGTTGTTCGAATCCATTGGAGTATCAACGGGTTTACGCTTTATCATGCCAGTTTCCCAAAGTATATCTAAAGCATATTTCCTTTGTGAAATCACAATACCATTCTCTGATGAGCTACCTCAAGACCAAGGAAGTATTTCGACTTTCCTAAGTCTTTGGTTTGAAAGTGGCCAACAAATGTTTCTTCAATTGAGATATTCCCTCATAATCATTACCTGTAATAACTATATCATCCACATAAACTACCGGATAAATACATCTGCCAACTAAAGAATGTCGATAGAAAACTAAATGGTTCCGCTTCGCTCTGAGTCATACCAAATTCTGCACAATGGTACTAAACTTACCGAACCAAACTCGAGGAGATTGTTTTAAACCATAAAGAGATTGTTTTAACTTGCAAACTAAGCTGACTCCCCCGAGCAACAAACCCCAAAGGTGGTTGCTCCATATATATCTCTTCGTCAAGATCACCATGAAGGAAGGCATTTTTAATGTCCAACATGATATAACGGCCAATGCCCATAGTTGCCATGGCCGAAAAAGATCCGAAGCTGAAGCCATCTTAGCTACCAGAGAGAATGTATCACCATAATCAAGACCATATGTTTGAGTGTACCCTTTGCAACTAGGCAAGCTTTAAGACGATCAAT
This sequence comes from Brasenia schreberi, assembly GCA_036023115.1. Lineage (NCBI taxonomy): Eukaryota > Viridiplantae > Streptophyta > Magnoliopsida > Nymphaeales > Cabombaceae > Brasenia > Brasenia schreberi. The sequence goes on along the minus strand of JAYKKT010000054.1, from coordinate 4,908,792 downwards.
TTGACCATCGAGTCAACCTTCACAAAAGACATATACCCATCGGCGCCAATAATTGTTTTCCCTAGAGGAAGAGGAACTAAGTCCCACATGCCATTGTGTTCAAGAGCGATCATCTTCATCAATCATGGCTTGCCTCCAACCTAGATGGGGAAAGGGCTTCACTAAAGGTTTTAGGAAGGCTGGACAAGAGGACAAGGAAGACACAAAAGCATAATAGGATGATGATAAACGATGAAAACTCGAGGTAGTTATGAATGGGATAAGGATTTTTAGTGGACCGAGTACCTTTTCGAAGAGCAATAGGAAAACCAACGGAGACTTAGGAGACTTCATGCAATCGTGGTAGTAGGGAAGTCGGTGGAGTCGGACATGATGCACTAGGATGCTCGTCAATCTCTATAGTCTTTGGAGTGGCCTCCCATGGATTGGCTTCGATAAGTGAGGAAGGGGAGTTGAGGTGGAGTTAAGCGAGCCTCTCCCGGTTGGACCTACAAAAGAAACAGAGGTGGGCCAAAAAATAGTACGTAGGTAAACAATTAAAACTCGGAGATGATACTATCATCAACGAAGAAGGAAGTACGGTGTTTCTTCAAAAAGGTGACATCTGCAAAAGTATACCAACGGTGAGTGACGGAGAATAACAACAATATCCTTTTTGTACCCTGGAATCACCAAGAAAGACACATTTAATGGCACGAGGAGACAACTTATCTTGACTAGGAGAAAGATCATGAACAAAACAAGTGCAAACAAACACACGAGGAGAAACATGATACAGGGGACCTTTAGGGACTAATAACTCATGAGGGACTTGATTATTAGAAGCGGATGAAGGCATACGATTGATTAAATAGCAAGTTGTTAACATAGCATCTCCCCAAAACGCAAAGGCATGTTTGCATGCAACAACAAAGTACAAGCAACAATAAGATGCCGATTTTTTCTTTACCACCCCATTTCTGTCATGGGGGTATGGGGAACATGTTGATTGATGCAAGATACCATGAGGCGACATAAATGATGAGAAGTCATGGGAAAAATATTCTTTTGCATTGTCACTTCTCAAGATCTTAATTGATTTGCCAAATTGATTTTGAATTTCGAATAGAAAGACTTGAATATGGAAATCAACTTTGAACGTTCTTTCATTAAGAATAATCAAGTACATCAAGAAAAATTATCAATAAAGGTAACAAAATACTTAAACCGTCCTCAAATCCTGAAAAACACAGCCATATGGAGAAAATGTTACTGAAAGTAGGTTTACTAGAAATTTTGGAATATATATCATTGAATTAAGTCTGAGATCATCTCTCTGAATTAGTCCTTTTCCTTCCATTAGAATTAAAGAACTATTTGCTACATTCACATACTGTGGAGTTGGAATCATTTCATACTGCATAAGGTTAGATTTGTTCCCTACCATATGGTCAATAGCCTCTGAATCTATTATCCAATTAGAAGAAGTTGTAGAATCTTTAAGAGTGTAGTTACCACTAATACTGTACGAAGCAAAAGGATTTAAGTCTGTCTTTGATGAATAAGTGGAAGGTTGATCATGTAGGCGTGTTTCAATCTCAGCAATCTGTTTCTTCAATTCTACCATTTCATGTGCAAGACTCATTTATGCTTTCTTGTAAGATACAAATGCCACATGACTGCCATAATCTTTATATTCTATAGGTTTTCCAATAATTTCTCAACAATATTCCCATGTGTCTCCTTTTTCCGCAGTGAGTGCATTGTAGCTTGTTCCTATCATCATAATTTTGATTTTTACCTCTTCCTCTACCTCTAGTCGAATCTCTTCCTCTCTGATAATTACTCTGTCCTCTACCAATAAATGCAGATCTCTCAGCTTGTATATATTCTCCTTTTTCTAAATTTTTCCGATCTTCCCTTAGCAAGAGTGAATATATTGTTCCAAGTGATGGTAGTTCTTCCTTGCTTAAGATATTTAGCTTGATGGATTCGTATTCTGATGAGACTCCCCAGAGTAAATCGAACACTTTCCTAATTTCTCCTTCAGTAGTTCTCTCTTTTAGACAGTGACTGCACTTATTTTCCACAAGATGTCTTTGTTCATTCCAAAGTTCTCGCAGTTCTCCATAGTATTCACTTACTGATCTTGTCCCTTGGCGACATTTTCTTATTCTTTCAATAATCTCATATTCTTTGGCAATATTCTTCTGTCTTGAGTAAACTTATTCCATTGCATATCAAATTTCTACAGCTGATTCCATATACATAAACGTTTTACTAATAGAAGGGTTCATGGATTGAATTAGCCATGAGCTTACAAGAGCATTATCCTTAGACCATCTTTGAAAGTATGCACTCCTTCCCTCTAGGGGTGGGTTCTGTCTAATAATAGAAGTTTTTCCTCTCGATCGTAGCATAAGTTCAATAGACTTAGCCCATTCTCTATAATTTCTTCCATCTAATCGGATATTTATGATTTAGAATGGTTCCAGCTTTTAATCATTTCCATATGCAGCAGATAGTGATTCCTCTTTAAATCTTTCTTCCATATTGTTTCACCGTCTTTTTATTACTTGTGTCGATGATCACAACCCTCTTTGTATTGATTTATTCCTTTCTTATATATGTACTCTGCAATTCCAAGAGGGACTGTCACCTAAGTCTGTTGCGGTTCTTCAATAAGAATTATTTAATCACTTATATTGCACTAAGAAATGACTTGAAATCTTCTTGTTGTCGATGCCCACAAATGTCAAAATATGCAATCTGATCTGCCCTTGAAATCTTCTTGTTGTCGTTGCCCACAAATGAATCTGATCTGAGCTGATCTACTTGACTTTGACGTGCAGGGATACAAAATTCTGTCTCTCGGCTGTCAATAATTATTTATACCAATTCATTTCCCAGATACTTCTGTACCAAGTCTGATTCGGAGTATAAAGAGTGCAGACTTACGTTGGAACAGATTCTGAATGAAAAGTGCAGTCTATATTGCACGTTTGCACGTTGGAATAGATTCTAAATGAAAAATGCAATCTATCTTAGACTTGCACGTTGGAAAACAAGATAACTTACTTACTGCTGTATTTTTTCAGGAACCTATGACTCGGCTGACTGCTACGATCTCATAGAAGGCTCTAATACCATGATCGAGATTTCCATGCAGCTATTCAACAAATTACACAAGAAACAATCAAGAAGATGGGAGGGAATCAACCCATACCTGCAGCCGCCCTATTCACTTTCTTCTTATTGATAAAATTCTGCTGTACACGGTTAAGGGTTTCTCTCCTTTAAATACTATATTATAATCTCTTAATTACTAAAGTGCCATTAATGAGGCTTTATTTAAAGGTACCTTTAAAAACGATAACTATAAAACCTTAATTATAAAAAACAGATTCTAAGTAATCTTCAACATATAGTTTCTTAAGAGTAGGATCGTAGCGTTTATAGCCTTTCTGAGAGTTTGAATAGCCAAGAAAAATACACTTTACAAACCTAGGATCAAGTTTATCACAACTAGGTAGATGAATATGAACAAAATATGTACAACCAAAGATACGAAGAACTATATGAAAATGTTTGGATTCCTTATCGAGACATTTCATTGGACTTTCACCCTTGAGTGCACAACTAGGCATCCTATTGATCAGATGAACAACGGTAAGAACAACGCCCCAATAGAATTTAGGTACATTATTTTGGAGTAATAGAGTTCTAGCTACTTCCAAAATATTATGATTTTTACTTTTAATAATGTCATTTTGCTGAGGTGTATAAGAACAAGAAGTCTGATGGATAATACCCTATATATAGATATTCTTATAGATGCCTGCTAATGTATTCTCCCCCATTATCTGAACGAAAAAATTTCATAGAAGTATTGAATTGGGTAAGAATGAATTTATGTACAATTGGGAAGATAGAAGAAACTTCTGATTTTGATTTCATTAAATAAATACTTATAAGACGCGTATAATCATCAATAAAGGAGACAAAATACTTCTAACCAAACAATGAAGTAACTGGACTGGGACCCCATATATCAGAATGAATGAGCTTAAAAGGTTGAGATCGCCTAGAGTCACTTAAAGGATAAGGGGCTCTTTGGTGTTTCCTAAGTTGACATACTTCACATTCAAAATGAGGTTTATTGGACTTGACTCTAAAATGAGGTAGAATATATTGAAGCTTTGACATCGGTAAATGACCAAGATGATAATGCCAGAGACGAATTTATGCATCCTGAACAGCTGCAGCTGAAGCACTATAAGAAGTTGTATACTGAAAATAGTCCTCCAGGATGTATAAGCCCCTTTGTAGTCTACCATGACAAAAGATTTTTCCCGTCTTCAGTGTAATGAAGTCTATGCTTCAATATAATTGCGGAAGATCAACGAGTGGACAATAACACAAAGTAACAATCACAAGCCCTTAGAAAAGGGAATAGCCGAGAGCAACAAGTGCATGCGAAAAGGAGAATAAACAAAGCACAAGCTTGAATAAATAATCGTTATTCATTAGCCATCAAAGGCTTGAATTTATAAGAGATTACAAGTGTATTTATAGAGAAATAAAGAGTGAAAGAGAGTGAGAGAGAGTGAGGGAGTAAAGAGAGAAGGGAGAGGGGAAAGAGGGGGGGGCCCTGGCCCTGATGGCCCACTGGGCCAGGGCCGAGCCACTCTGGCCGAGTTCTTTAACACCCCCCCTCAAACTGATAGCTCCATAACCTGAAGTTTGCCAATTAAAGATTGAAATCGAGGAGCAGGTAAGGACTTGGTGAACACATCTGCAAGTTGATATTCTGATTTTAAAACTGTAATGTCAAATTGCCTTGTAGATGCTCTTCACGAACATAGTGACAATCCATCTCTATGTGCTTTGTACGCTCATGAAAGGTATGGTTGTTGGCTATATACATAGCACTTTTGTTGTCGTAGAACATTATTGGAGGAGCTTCCAGTTGTATGCTCAAGTCTTCAAGTAGTCGTCGCAGCCAAGTTAGTTCTGTAGTAGTATTGGCCATAGCACGATACTCAGCTTCAGTGGACGAAAGAGACACCTTTTGTTGTTTCTTGCATCTCCATGAAATGAGTGAGTGACCAAGGAATATACAATATCCGGTAGTAGAGTACTTGTCATTCACATCACCACCCCAATGAGCATCAATATATGCAAGCAACTGAAATAACGAGGAGGAAGATAGAAATACTCCCTTAGTTGAGGTTTGTCAAATATAGCGAATAATCCTCATAACAACACTCATATGCACTGAGGTGGGTGCATGCTGAAACTGACTTACAGTATGAACAACATGAGCAATATCAGGCCATATTATGGTGAGATATGTAAGTGCTCCAACCATGTGTCTATAAGGTGTGGGATCACTCAGAAGTTCACCATCAACTAGGCACATCTTCTGGTTGATTACTTTTGGTGTCTCAACGACTTTGTCATCTGTAATACCTGATCTAAGAATAACATCATTAGTAAACTTAGTTTGTGATAAAAAGAAACCTCTATCATATGGGTTACCTCAATGCCAAGAAAATAGGAAAGTTGACCCAAATCCTTCATTTCAAACACATTACCAAGTTCTTACTTGATTTGTTAGATACCTGTGTCATCACTACCTGTAATAATCATATCATCGACGTAGAGCAAAAGGATAACAATACCTGCTGATGATTTTCTTATAAACAGGGTTGTGTCAGTATAACAGATAGTAAAGCCATGCAATGTCATGAATTCAGTCATTCTATCAAGCCTTGGGAGCTTGTTTGAGACCATATAAAGCTCTTTTGAGCTTTAAGACTTGGTTTCTAGGAAGATTGAGACCCGGAGGAGGCTCCATATATACTTCTTCTTTCAACCAACCATTCAAAAAAGCATTTTTAACATCTAACTGATAAATATTCCAATGATGAATGGCACATACAGCTATAAGTGTTCTAACAGTTGTCATTCTAGCTACTGGAGCAAAGGTTTCTTCATAATCAGAATAACCCTTGGCAACCAATCTAGCTTTATAACGATCTAATGAGTCATCACCATTCGTCTTGATTTTATAAACCCACCTACATCCTATAGTCTTTTTGTTTGATGGTCTAGAGACTATATCCCAAGTTTGGGCTCTAAATAAAGCATCCAACTCTTCATTCATTGCATGAGATCATTCTTGTGATAATTGAGCTTCTTTAAAGGTTCTAGGTTCCTTTATAGCTGAAATATTTGTTACTAAAGCTCTATGTCTTGGTGAAAAACTATCATATGAGACAAATCTTTCAAGAGGTCTAGAATCACGATTTGACCTTCTAAGAATAGGCATAGATCTCCTATTGTAACGTTGATCAAAGGGTGTAATAGAATGTCTGGTAATCATAGGTTCATTAAGCTCATTTTCTTCGTGAATTACCTCTTCACCTAAAATATCATTCAAGAAGGAGTAGTTGGAGTCATTAATAGAGCTATCATCATCCATGCTTTTAAAAACATATTCATTTTCAAAAAATCTAACATCTCAAGATACATAAAGCTTATCATTTTTACAATCATAACACCTATATCCCTTTTTGGTTATTCCATATCCTAGAAAAACACATTCGATGGCCCGAGATGATAATTTATCATCTTTGTCAGTATAAACAAAGCATTTACTTCAAAAAACACGCAATCTTAAATAGTTAGGGGAAACTTTAAAAAGTTTTTTTTATAGGAGACATATTTTGTAAAACCGAAGAGGGCATCCGATTAATTAAATAGACTGCAGTCTGCCCAAAAATTTTTGGGAACACCACTTGACAAAAGCAAAGTTCTTGTGGTTTCCAAAATATGTCTATGCTTTCGTTCGAAAACACCATTTTGTTGAGGAGTCTTAGAATAAGAAGTTTGATGTATAATCCCAAACTTATTGAGGTATTTTTGAAAATCCTTTGACATAAACTCTCCTCCTGAATCCGATCTAAAAATTTTGATTTCTCAATCAAATTGATTCTTTACAAGATTATAAAAAATAACAAAATTTTGAAAGACATCAGATTTTGCTTTTAAAAGATATACCCATGTATACCTAGTAAAGTCATCTACAAAAATAACATAATAGGAAATACCTCCTTTAGACAAAACAGGTGCCGGACCCCATACATCCGAATGAATTATTTTGAAGGGTCGTGTTGTAACATGTGTTTTGTTTGGAAATGGGAGATGTTACATTTTACCAAGAACACAATCTTTGCAAGAAAAAGATTTCTTAAATTTCATTCCAAGGGGACATTGATACAATTTTTGAGCATTAAGATGTCCAAGTCTCTTGTGCCATAAAAGAGCATCATTTGTCAAAACATTAACATATCCTATACTATGCAAATAATCCATAATGTAAAGTCCGCCCTCTCTATGGCCACGCCCAATCACCTTCTTCGAGAGGCGGTCCTGTACAATATATTCGGTGGATGAAAAGGTTATAACACAATTTTGATCCAAAATTTGGGATACGGAAAGTAAGTTTAAATTTAGTTTTGGAATAACACTAATTTTGGGAACTTCAAAATTCTTGTTTTGCAAGTCACCAATTTTATCAACGTTTAATTGTTTACCATCCGTCGTATAAACACACGATAAGAGTTTTTGAACACATGATTTTAGGATATGTTCATTACAAGTCATATGAAATGAAGCACCTGAATCAAGAATCCAAGAGATCATACCTTGAGTTTCTTTTGTTGAAGATGAGCAAGCCACACAACCGTTGCTTTTTCCTTCATTTGGGCTTCAAGTTGTTTTAATTTTTATTAAGTGCAAGAATGGAAAAAGATGAAGCATGTTCTTCTACTACGGCCACCTTCTTTTTCAATTTTGGGCAATTTGGCCTTATATGCCCGGCTTCTTTACAATGATGGCAAATGATGTCTTTTCTTCCTTCTTCACTTTTGAAATGAGGAGGTCGGTAAGCCTTCATATTTGCTCCGGGTTTTGATGCGGCCAAGGCGGTGTCTTTTTGAAGTCTTGCTTCATTCATTCATGTTTCCGCCATTTGAAGATCGGTAAGAATCTCTTCTTTTGTAGGAAAATGTTTTCTATGAATGAGTGATGATCTTACCCCTTCAAATTCTTCCCGGAGACTTCTTAGAAATTGATATACAAAGTCCTCATTGTCTTCACATTGTCTCTCACTAAGACATTGTGTACATTTCTTTTTGTAACCATACAATTGATTCCAAACATTGGAAAATTCCTCAAAAAATTCGTTTACCCCTTTATCTCCTTGTTTAAGTGAGACCAATTTGTCTCTTAATGACATCCTATGAGCCACATCGCTTTGAACATGGGATTTTTTTAAATATTCCCATGTTTCTTTAGCATTAGTGAAATCGGCCAAAGTGTCCCTAGTGTGCTCGTTTACACCCATAGGATTGTTCTATGACCTCCTTCATATTCCTCTTTTTGTTCGAGTGTGGCATTAATAGAGGGTTTTTCTTTTGAACCACTTACATAGCCCCATAATTTTTTGAAATACAAATAGTTTTCTATAAATTGGGCCCATGTTTTATAGTTCGAAGGTATTAGACGAAAATTGAAACCCCCTTTATCATCCATAGTTCAAGGAGAAAGAAACTAAAGAGGTAAACTTATAAAATATGATTGGCACGCTTCCCGAGGCAATGAACAATACAAAATACGATTCGCACACTTCCCGAGGCAATGAACAATACTCCCACGATCGAAAAATGACTCTAATACCATGTAATGAAGTCTATGCTTCAATATAGTTGCGGAAGATCAACGAGTGGACAATACCACAAAGTAACAATCATAAGCCCTTAGAAAAGGGAATAGCCGAGAGCATCAAGTGCATGCGAAAAGGAGAATAAACAAAGCACAAGCTTGAATAAATAATCCTTATTCATTAGCCATCAAAGACTTGAATTTACAAGAGATTACAAGTGTATTTATAGAGAAAGAAAGAGTGAAAGAGAGTGAGAGAGAGTGAGGGAGTAAAGAGAGAAGGGAGGCCAGCCCCCAACGGCTACTTCACTAGCCATTGGGGACCAGGGCCCCCAACGACTAGTGGCCCTAGGGGCCCTGGCCCTGATGGCCTAGTGGGCCAGGGCCGGGCCACTCTAGCCCAGTTCTTTAACATTCAGATCATAAAACAAATATCTAGTAGGATTAAAGGTTACACTATATTTCATAGTACAAGTTAATGAACTACTGAAAGTAGATTTATAGGAAAACTGAGAACATGATAGACAAATTTTAAGTTTGAAAAACATGTGGGTACACTTCTCTGTCGAATCATATAAGAGTATGAACCATCTACTAACTTAAATTGCTCCCGTTTTTTAAGAAGTCTGTATTCTGAAAAATATGATGACTCTCCTATCATGTGATTTGTAGTACCTGAATCAATTGTTCAAGTTATTGAATTAGAGAGAGAAGTTGTTACCCTTCACAGTATAAGTCGCCTATGCTACTATAGCCTAAGAAGAAGATGGTTGAGAATGTTTGGATAATTTTGTTTCTAGTCCTTCTATCCTTTTAATGATCTCTTGAATTCCATATGTACTTGGAGTTGGATTTTCTGCAACATGAGCAGAGTAGTTTCGATTTCTAGAATAATCAGGTCTGTCATGTAATTCCCAATAGTTCTCTCTAAAATGCCTTAATTTGCCACAATGTGAACATACAAGTTTTTCTTTCTCATCAAAATGAAACCTATCACGTCCATGTCTACGAATTTATTGTCCACCTCTTCCACGATAATGTGAATTTTCTCTCATTGTTTGAAGTGCATGTTGGTCTATGACAGAGATGTTGTCCTTCTGAAGGTTTCTGCGATCTTCTTCACTAATTAATAGTGAGTATACTGTGTCTAGTAAAGGAAGTTCTTTTCTGCCCAATATATTGAGTTTTATTTACTCAAATTCTGAATTTACACCCCACAATAAATCAAATACTTTCTCTTTTCAATCTCAACATTTCTTTCAGTGTAACAAGAAGAACATTTTATATTAGTATAATAAAGAAGTTCATCCCAAAGTCCTCAAAGATCTGCATAGTACTCACTGATAGAACGAGTTTCTTGTTTACATTTTCTCATTTTTTCCAAAATCTCGTACTCTTTTGCCACATTCTTTTTTCTATAATAAACTTCAGAGACTACACACCAAATTTCATGGGCAGATTCAAGAAACATAAAAGTTTTTGCAATTGATGGGATCATAGACTGAAGTAACCAAGATGATATTAATGCATCTTCTCTTCTCCAAACAGGATATTCTGCATCATGTGTATCTACACTCAGTATTTGACCCATTAGGTGATCCCATCTCTCCCTAGCGATAACAGCCAGTTACACGGACCTACACCACTCCAAGTAGTTTCTGCCATCTAACTTCATTGTTGTAATCTGAAAATTCTCTACTTTTTCATTTGTGGCATGTTCAGGTATCACGAAAAAGGGTTTTCAACCCCCTTTCCTTTACTTGCCATATATATGCAATTTTGAATAATTGTACCTATAGCAACTAGTTTTCTTGAAATAAAGTCTAATCTTCAACACAAAGAAAATTATGATTTGAAGTAGGATGTATTCACATCCAATCGGCCTGCCTTATGTGTCAACACCAAATTAGCATGCACCTACCTATATTCAAATCCAATCGGCCTGCCTTATCGGTCTTCAACACCAAATCAGCCTGCTTGTATTCAAATCCAATCAGCCAGTTTGTTGCTTCGATGGAATCAGAGAATCGAAGTAATGACTAATAAAAAAAAACTTAGAACCGTAGCCTGCCCTGCCACGTCTGTCTCCTCAGATGTGGTGCATAGCAGAACTTGTGGTCGTCTGCCACTTAGTTGTCACATGACAAAAACTGATATTGGTTGCTCTCTCTTCGGCAATAAATCTGATTCTTTTCAAGCAAGAAAACACAGATTTACCGGCCTTATAGGCTCTAATACCATGTTGTAAATAATATCATTAATAGGAAGAAAAACAACTTACATATATCGGCAGATTGGAGGCATTCCTCCAATCTGCCCCAAAGTGCAAAAGTTGTCCCCTCTTGGCTGCCATACAACCTCTCTTGCTTATCCCCTTACTTAACCCTAATCTACCTATTTATAAGCTATCTAACTTGAATGACTAAACTACCCTTAATCATTCTTAAGTACTACTAGATGGACATAATTTACACTAAGACTCATAATGACCCTACGACTACTATAACAATCTCTAACAATTCTTCCATTTTGTAGCCAGCCACTCAAACCTTTTTTCTACTTTCTTTCTCTCTCTCTCTCTCTATATATATATATATAAATGTTTCTCCTTCATTGACTTCTATAAATAAAGTTCCACAGGAATTATTTGGTTATTGGAAACAAAAATGGAGTGAAGTACACGAATGAGTACATGCGTCCAGAGAAGATACCTAAGCATTTATAAATCTAAGCTTTCATAGCCAAACTCATTTGACAATCAGGCATCAATGCGCATTTTTTTTTTCTCATAGCGGAAAACCCAAGTTTTGAGCTTATGTATCCAGACTAAAATGCTTCAGACGGAAGACACATTAGCTCTTGCATTCAAAACTGTCCATCCTTGACACAATTTCAAGCAAAAGAATGTTGAGAACCAATCATATGCCTGGTGCAATTAATTGGCATAATGTTTATACAAGATACTCCATGTTTCAATCTAAATCTTCTTCAACCTTATATCTGGGAATAACTTTCATCATTCCATACCCCAAGTCAAAATTCATACCTGCAGCAAATGATTTTGGATGATATCACGGATGATTCTGCAAGCAATCAAACTTAAGGAATTACTATTTGAAGGCATCATCACTGAAACTGATTTTATAATGGATGTAATTAAGAGACATTCTCATAGAAACGTTAATTGCCAGACACTAGGTTAAAGTGTAATTTCGTTAATGTATTAGTTTTCCAAGGTCCGACACAAACTAAGGTTTGATGTGCATAAGTTGAGGAGAAAGAATCTTTAATGTCATTCAAATCTCAGACATTCAGTGGAAAATGACCAATGGAAGTGGGCACCATCATATCCATAAAAAATCTTTGGAAGTCAATGCATTGATTTCAATGTTCCCTGTAGCTCATGTATGCATGTGCACACACGCTTGTGTATCACAGAGGATGATGCTTACCCATATTGATCAAAATATCCACCACGGCCTTCAGTTCCAAAATCCTCCCTGAAGACAATCTGTGAAGTAAGAGAAAGAACATAAGTTAATATGTCATGGAAGCAGCATCATGTCCAAACCAGATATGAAGCAGAGTTATTGTATCCTAACTGTATATTTCTGAAAAGAAACGGAAAATTTATTTTCATTTCTGTGTATTGTCTCAAATCCAGCATTCAAAATGAAAAAAGGAAGCATAACCAAAAGGGAGCTAAGGAGTTCTAACAGTCGCATACTTTCCTTTAAAGAATAAAAGGATCACATGATAATATCTAGAGATTATGTGAAGGAGCAGCATTCTGTATTATCATGAGTGGGAGAAAATCCAAAACTTACTAAGATATCATGTAAAATGTGACATAATATGGAATATACATTAACTCTGACTGTAAAGGATCTATAATGTGATGTCAAAATTAACAGAAAGCATTTTTTATTTTGAAGAAACGAATAAAAGGAATACAATTGCATAATAAGACAGAAAAGGTACTAATAAAGAGTGGAGGAGAGTTCCCATGAAGATCATTTACCTGTACATTGTCTATGTTATCACGATTCCAGAGTGGCATAAACAGACGATTGGCAAAACGAAGAACCAACTGCAAGTAATGAAACGTTAGTGCCATGAGGTTTGGATTTATCCAACACATCAAATTCTTGATGTGTACAATACCAGGTTCTGCACCAACTCTTTTCCCAAGTAGTGATCAATACGATAAATCTGTTGTTCATCAAACAGCTCGCCTAGCTGAGAACTCAGTTCCTCTGCACTGGCCAAATCTCTACCAAAAGGCTTTTCAACAACCACTCTAGTCCAACCACCTTGATCAGCTGGAAAAAGAAAAGAAAGACTTTACACCTGTCATGCTAAAGGAAGGGGAACTTCAAGTTCCTTGTTTGAAGTTGTAGTACATCCAAACTGTGCCAGGCACTGTGGCTGAAAACTGGTCATGCGTGGACAAACTTGCAAAACATGGAATGTTATTCATTCAGATAACACTAAAGTAAGTTTTGATATGTACCTTCCTATAAGTGAATCTTCTTGATAAAACTGGAGACTTTCAAGCATTACATAAGAAAACGTCGTTGGTGCTTTCTCAACATTGACTAAAATGCCTATGCTGTGGCAAGTGATGCACGAAATAACTGCTCCACAGAAACCGCAGTTATACATGCATGCAAATACATAATACATGCACATTAACCCTTCGAGAGTATCTTGACTGTGACTGCAAGGACTATTTCCAAAGGCCAACTTTGTACCCATTAGCAACAAACCTAAAACCATTAGAAAAGATATCCTGGATTCATATGTGACCTAACTTCAAAACCTGGTAAGGACCACAAAAATCTTTTGGGAAATTTGATTTTCTTACTTTTATTATAAATTTATAAAAAATCATCCAAAATACACAAGTTAAGAATCTAGGAATTGTATTACCTTAATAACTCAAAATATACAAAAATCTGATAATTAAGTTCCCTCAAGAATCATACACAACATAAGACATGATAAAATCATGACATTTTCCTTGAAATGCAGTACTACAATGCTTTTTAAAATCACAAAATACCAACAGAAATTGAGACAGACGTTACTTTTAAAACATTTTGGCAGTATTTGTATGTATTGACAAGTGATATCACTGCAACATGAAAGTTAACAATGAAATATCCTCTGTTCTGCTGTCTTTAGAAATATAAACTATCAATCAACATGGAAAAGGATGGGAACATAAAACTAAAGTCTGAATAGATTTTTTACAGATCTGAAGTCCGGATAAACTAAATTATTAAAATACAGAAATATCATACACCTCATCTAATTCAGTTCAGCCTCTACTTCACAGATCAAAGTGGTCATCAGAGGCTCACCTCTATTCATGCAAAAATGCTTTATCAATTTGCAGACAGGTGGATATACTGATGGTGGAAGTGCAAGATAGAAAAGTCTTCTGGAAGATCCTTCATGACTCTTCCTCAAAGTTTCATGCTCAGAGATTTCCTTGTCTAGAAGGATGAAACCTGACTCATCATCATATGAACCCTGAATGTATTTGATCTGTAAAAAATTGACACCCAGATGATCAATGCTGACATCAGACCAGATAAGGGGAAATCATATAGTTGCAAGGTTCTATACCATATTCAGAAACTGTTGAACCACTTCCAAGGACCCGGATGAATCTCCACTCCCACTTTTAAGATATCTGTCATTTCATGAAGTAGAAATCAATTAAATTGTATTACAGCTGAAAATGAATCGATATTGCAAAACGTAGTTTGAATGAGACTATAATCATCAAACAGAGCTTGAATGATTGAATCCAACACTAAATATTTAACGAACAGCACCAAAATGAAAGAATTTTATATTTAGAGCTCTCAATTCTTTGAAATGAAAAGATTAAAAGTGAAAAAGATGCTTAAAGACAAAGGAGGAAACCTCACCCACGTATACGACTCCTTAACTCATCATCTGAAAGCTTTGTCCTTGCATATCCAAAAATGTGAACTTCATTTTGTTGTAGGAAGCCCTGCATAAGAATACAGAGTCTTTTAGGAGAGCTTGTTATTCCAACAACATCAACAAGGACTAATGCAGATACTTATACATGAAAAAGAATTAAATTTTGCATCATAAGCACCAACATCAAAATTCGGCATGGTGACATAAGAAACCAAGAGAATGTACCATAAATCAGGATATTTGATACAATGAAAATATAAAATAAAGAATCAACAAAGTGTTAAAGTATGTAATAGGTATGGGTCAGTAGGGCCCGTAACTATCTTAGCCTGGCCGGGCCACTAGGGCTCGGGCCAGGATCCCAAGGCCCCAAACTAGCCATTGGCCCACTCTCTTTCTCTTGATCTCATTATGCTATATTTTCTTCTCATCTTGCTCTATAAATAGAGCTCATTCATTCCTTAATAAACATGTTGTTTTGCATCATTTTCGATATTTGGTTTGACTTCTTGAGTGTTTTATCATTTGACTTATTTTGCGTATTGGTGGGTTTATCTCTTGGCGGGTTTATCTCTTGGCGTTTCTTGAATTGTGTGGTTGACGATTGGTTAGGATTCTTCAAGTGAATTGAAGAAGTGTATTCTTATATGGTATCAGAGCCTACTCAAAAGAATATTATCGGACACGGCTGCATTCGGAAGCATGCCCAACTTTATGCAAGTTTTGTCTCTTTGTCTTTGATATTCCAAGGTTGAGATAATCTCAAAAAAATTGTTTTTGTGAAAAATGAAAGGTAAAAATGAAGTGTTTTGTTGTTTGCTTCTATCGAAGTTGGGTGAAAAAATATTTGTTACCAAAAGATTATTGAGATTACATTGATGATACTATACAAGAACCAAACTTGAAAATTGATGGGGTTGATAAAGATGATATCATCACGGACCAAGAAAATTACAAACAAATTTTTAAAATATGAGAAAAATGAATGAAAAATTATTTGGATTATTTGTCAAAATGTATATGAAAAACTTTGTAATAAAATAAATATCTTTGAAAATTCATTTGAAACATGAGAGTATTTTTTAAAAATCCATTCTAAAGATGACTTTGTTTTTCAAATTGATTTGATGAAAAATTAATAATGTTTAAGTAAGGCAACTTAAGTATTAGGGATTATCACAATAACTTTTCATAATTATGTAATCAACTACGAAGTTTTGACAAATATGAAAAACTCTAAAGAATAGATGAATTTCAATAATACATAGATAACTAATAATTTTTCTTGTTTATGTGGGGTCTAAGAGAAGAATTTGAAAACATAAGATCCACTTTAATTCATAGAAGACTGATACCCAAGGGTGATGGGTTCCTCGCCGATTAGTTATGGAAGAAACTAGATTGAAAAACCTTAATGTTTCATTCTTGCCACTTCTACATCGGGAGTAAATCTAAAGACATACAAGCCACCATATGTAAAGAATTTTCAAGGACAAGGTAGGACTATCATAAGAACCACGACTCAATGGCCCAACAAGAGTATTATTTGTCACTATTGTAAGGAGAGCGGGTATATCAAGACTTATTGTCCCCTTTTAATGAGAAAAATAAACAATGATTGCATAGTACATTTCAAATAAGCATACCCGAGAATGTGTTATGCATAAATTCTCAAGGTATGTCTTAGTTTTTATATTAAGGTGCGTCTTTTCACATGATACATAGAAAGAGCTGTTTGAATTGAAAAACACTTGCCAAAAGACTTCAAATAATAATATTTTTACGGCCGACAATACAAGACTCAAAGTAAATAAGAATGAAAGTTTAAAAAGTAAAGATTTCAAAGTACTCAATGTAAACCTTATACCAAAACTCAATCTAAATTTACTTTTTGTTGCTCAAATTTGTGATAATGATTGTATAATCACTTTCTCATCCGAAAATTGTATAGTATTGGATCACCTATCGAAGAAGTGATTCGACAATCCCATAGAGAAAGTGAATTATACAAAATGGATAACTTGATTGTACCAAATTTTGAACATTGTGGAGTAATTCATGACACAATTCTTTGGTATAAAAGATTGGGTCACTTGAATATGAACAAGTTGTGTAATAATGTATTAATGAAAAATAATAAAGATAAAATTTTGTTTGTAAAGACTGTATTCTTGAAAGATTACATGATATGCCCTTCAGTGAGAGACATTTTATTGCAAATAAACCCTTTAAATTGGTTTATTCTCATGTTTGGGGACCCACTCATATTGTCTCTAAAGGAGGAGTAAGATTCTATGAGACTTATATTGATGATTTTAGAAAGCTGAATTGTGATAGGAGACGGGCCACTAGGGGGCCATTGAACTTGGATTAACTGGCTTGGCCACTAGGGCCAAGGCCAATTAGTATTGTTGGCTCCAACTAGCCGTTAGGCAGCTCCTCTCTTCTTTCCTCTTCCCAATGTAAAAATTGTATTTCATGCTCTATAAATAGAGCCTTTCTTCATGAATAAATTAAGCCCTTGGTGGTTACTTTGTATATAGATTTGATATTGAATAAAATGAATACAGGTACATTACTTATTTATTTACATATATACTTCTATATTTCTCTTAAAATATAAATCTGAAGTATTTAAAAGTTTTTTGACATTTTATAGTATGATTAAGAACCAATTTAACACCACCCTTAAATCTTAAGATTGGATTCCAAGGGTGAATATATGTCAAAAGAATTTCAAAACTATTTGAAAACACATGGAATTTTATACTAAAAATATTATATAAAAACCACAACAAAATGGTTTAGCCGAATGAAAACATAGACGCATTATAGAAACTACTAGAACTCTCTTGATTGTTAGTTGTTAGAAAATGATGTATTTTATATTTTTGTAATTTTATTTTTTATGTAAATCATTAATCATGTAAGGTAGCTGACCCCGTCTAGTATGGGAAAAGGCTTAGCTGTTGTTTGTATTAATCATGTAAGGCAAGACTGGGCCCCTTGGTCTTTCGGGTCCTGCCTCCAAGGCCTAGCCCACTAGGCTACTAGTGCCTGGCCACCAAGGCCATAGGGCCAGGCCTAGCCGTTGGGGCCCAACGGTCACTAGGCCCCCAACGGCTAGAATATCTAGCCGTTGGGGGTTGGATACTAGCCCCCGTGGCTGACCCTTGTTATTCCTTTTTCCCTTCTACCTCTAGTTTACTCCCTCTCCTATAAATTTGTCTCTTATGTAAATACTTTATAAGCCTTCTGTGGCTAAATAATATTCATTTTCATTATATTGTGTCATTGTTGCATACACTTTATTATAACATTTTTCTAAGGCTTTTGTGTATGATATTTTGAGGTGATATTCACCGATCTTCTACTGCTACATTAAAGCATCATCTTTGTTACATGGTATCATCGCCTTGCTTCAAAGAAATCGAGCACATTGAGAAGTTTGCTAACGTGAGGAAGTTCACAACTCTTGACATTTTATATTTCGAAGTAAAAGTAACTTCAAAAATTTTGTTTATTTTGGAAATTGAAAGAAAAGAATGAAGTTTTGAAATAAAACAAGTTTTTTTTAATATTCTTGATGGTAATCATGTTGTCTTCAGTGCATCATGAAATTTCTAAAAGTCTTTGCATCCCAATTAATTTTAGTTGTTGTTGATAGTTGCTATCATTTATTTTAGCAACACCATCCTTTTCAAAATAAGCATGCATGATTGCTTAATGTATGTCCTTGGTGATATACAATTTTAGTTATTCATTCTTTTTGCTTAATTCTTGACACTTAGTATCTCCGATTTGTTATAGTCTTAAAATGTCTAAGTAAGACATGTTTTTTTTATTAGACATTTTGAAGGTGTGTTTTAAGACTTTATCCTAAAGCTTTAAAACTTAAAGTTTTATTTAGAAGTATATCATACTTTTCTTGAAAAACCTTCGTGTTAGACATCTTAGCCGTTGTGAAACTTCATGTTTATTAATGTGCTCGGGAATCTATTTTCAGCTCATCATGTAATATTTTGAGTTATATACTCACAAGTATTAGCACTGCTAATTTTTTATTCCAAGCACATAGTGTTCGCATAGTATGTATTGCTCAGATAATAAACATATCCGACCACTCGATCCAAGTTGGCTTCACTTGTATTCATATTCAAGTTCATTCAGGTGTGTTCTTTCCAACTTACATGCAACTT
Source organism: Brasenia schreberi (assembly GCA_036023115.1). Taxonomy (NCBI): domain Eukaryota; kingdom Viridiplantae; phylum Streptophyta; class Magnoliopsida; order Nymphaeales; family Cabombaceae; genus Brasenia; species Brasenia schreberi. The sequence goes on along the minus strand of JAYKKT010000054.1, from coordinate 4,889,923 downwards.
TATTTATATCAATTGTTTATTGTCATGATATAAATAAAATTGTGTTTTGATAATAAGTTGTAACATTTAAATGATTTTTCAACTGGTTCATTCAAATACATCATTTTCTAACACCCCCCTCAAACTCACGGTACCATGACCGAAAGTTTGCTAACTAGAAGTTAAACGTTGTCTATTCATTGGATAAGTAATTGGGAGGACAAGGTATATGATCAGTCATAAACAATAACAACTTCGTGAGTTTGTAATATCAATTATAGCCATGAATACATCCTTATGCTTCTTTCTTTACATCTTTTCTGAAAACATAAAAGTCACATTAATTCCATATTATGGCAATTTCATTCTTTTAATGTAAAACAAATCTTTAATGAAGTAAAACCTTTTTTCAAATAAATAACAACCCATTGATCGTCTAAGTAAGATTGTCTATAACAAATAATTTTATAAATCACTACAATATGGAGAGGGTCTCCGCATTTTGAATATGGACGGATGCGGAGGGGTAAGGAAGCTAGTCCTAGATAATAAGATTTGTATTGGTTCTTGGAAGATCGAAATATTATCTGGTAAACTAATGGAGGTGGTAGATACTATGATTGAGAATATTTACAGGAGACAAAATAGGTTGGAGGAAAAACAAAGGAGATAGAGGATACAGGTTTTAAATTATGGTACTCAGGTAAAGAAAAGGCTCAAATGGAGTTGGTATTATCATAATAAAGATTTAAAGGATAGTGTAGTAGACATATAATGATATGGTGACCGAATCATGACATTGAAATTAGTGTTAGGAGCAGAGGTTTTGAATATAGTTTGTGCTTATGCACCCCAAGTAGGACTAGAAGATAGTATAAAGACAACTTTTTGGAAAGAGTTAGATAAAGTGATTCAAAAAATTCTACAAAGGGAGATGATTTGTTTAGGAGGAGATTTAAATGAACATATTGGTAAAGAGGCATTAGGATATCAAGGTATTCATGGAAACTTTGGTTTTGGGGATATAAATGAGGAAGTTAGAGAGATTTTAAATTTTGCTATGGCATTTGATCTCTTTATAGTCAATACAATCTTCAAAAAACGAGATGAACATTTAATTACTTATAAGAGTGGCTTATCACAAACATAAATTGATTACCTTATTTATAGAAAAAATATAGTGTTATAAAGATTGCAAGGTAATTTTAGGGGAAAGCTTAACCACCAAACATCGAGCTTTTAGTTATGGATTTACAAATAAAAAAATGGACAAAGAAGAAAAGAGTGCATCGAGCGAGAAAGAAGATATACTTAAAACAAAAAGTCCTTCAAGGAGATGTTTGGAATTATGTTGGTACACCCTGTGATATGTGGAACAATATGGATATAAATATTAGGAAAGTGGTGAAAGATGTGTTAGGTGTATCTAAGGGAGGTGTACCGGCATAAAAAGAAGCTTGGTGGTGGAGAGAAGTTGTGCAAATAAAATCAAGGCAAAGAGAGCATGTTACAAATTACATTATGCTAAGAAAACTAGTGAAACTTTAGAGGCTTATAAGAAAGCAAAGAAGGAAGTGAAAAAGGCCGTGAGTGAAGCTAAAATTTGGGAGGATTTATATAAAAAACTCAACTCAAAAGAGGGTGAAAGAGATATTTTTAGGATGATATAATAGATGGAAAAACTATTTTTATAAGCTTTTTAATGAAAATAAAGATGTTAGTATTAGCTTATGAGAGTTAGCCAAATCAGAAAAGTATATAAACCACAATTTCTACCGATGTATTCAAAAGAATGAAGTCAAAGAGGCTCTTAAACATATGAAGGGTGGTAAATCGGTAGGACCATACAATATTCCTATAGAAGTTTGGAAAATACTAGGAGAAATAGGAATCACTTGATCTGAAATATAGAGAAACCAAAAAAATACCTGAGGAATGGAGAGCGAGTACACTTATGCCCATATATAAGAACAAGGGAGACATTTAAAATTGTGTGAATTATTGAGGTATAAAGTTAATGAGCCATACTATGAAATTGTGGGAACATAGGTTAAGACAAGTATCAAGTACAACAGAGAACCAATTTGGATTCATGCTAGGCAGATCTACTCTTGAAGTGATTCACCTTTTGAGACGTCTTATGGAATATTTTAGAGCAAAAAAGAAAGACCTTCACATGATATTTATTGATCTAGAAAAAGCTTATGATAGGGTACCGAGAAAGGTTCTTTGGAGAACTTTGGAAAAAAGAGGTATCCCATTGACATATATTAACCTAATAAGAAACATGTAAGATGGTGCAAAAACATGTGTGGGGACTCATGAAGGAATGACAAACTTTTTGAAGTTAATCTTGGGTTACATCAAGGATAAACTTTAAGTCCATACTTATTTATAATGGTGATTGATGAGTTAACAAAACATATTCAAGATGAAGTACCTTGGTGTATGTTATTTGCAAATGACATTGTGTTGGTGGAGGAGTCTAAGGAAAAAGTTAATAGAAAATTAGAACTATGGAGAGGAACATTAGAAAGCAAAGGCCTCTGACTTAGTAGAACAAACACACAATATATGGAATATAAGTTTGATCATTTAGTTACTTTAGAGGACATAAAAATTAAAATTGGCACACATTGAATCCCCCAAAAGGAAAGTTTTAAATACCAATGCTGGTTGGTTAAAATGGAGAGGAGCATTAGGTATTCTTTGTGATAAGAAGATACCATTAAAGTTAAAAGGTAAATATTATAGAGCAGTAATTAGGCCTGCCATGTTTTATGGTTCTGAGTGTTGGGCAGTTAATCATCAACATGTACAAAAGATGTCTATGACAGAAATGAAGATGTTGAGATGGATGAGTGGTCATACAAGAAAAGACCGTATACATAATGAGGTCATTAGAAACAAAGTAGGAGTGGCACCAATAGAGGATAAAATGAGAGAACATCATTTAAGATGGTTTGGACATATAGAAAGAAGATCAAAAGAAGAACCTGTAAGAAGGTTAGAAAAATTAAATTTGAAAAGTATTAAAAGAGGTACAGGACGACCACAAAAGTGTTGGAAAGAAACAATAAAGAACGATCTAGCTTATTGGGAGTTAACTGCTAACATGGCACAAGATAGGGATCTGTGGAAACAAAGAATCCATGTAGCCGACCCCGTCTAGTATGGGAAAAGGCTTAGTTGTTGTTATTGTTGTTATATAACACATGCAATATTGACTGACTGAAATCATGGTGGGGCATGACCCGAATCTGTCTTGTGCCAAACCTATCAGTTCAGGGTTTAGTGGCAAAAATAAGGATGTCCAATCAGAACGTTATTGTAAATTGGATACACATTAGGGAACTTTTAATCCAATTCAGATCCAGTTGGTTTGTCAATCCAAACCTGAAACCTGACATCATGATAATTGCCAATTTTAACAAAAACGTGATCATGGATCTTAAGATAGCGGGTTCAGGTCAAAAAAAAATGTTTGCAGACATACTTTGAGAATAGGTTGATAATGCTGTGGCCATTGCAGAAAAAAGACAGAACAATCGACTCTCTCTCTAAGTTATTGTAACAAGTACAGATATGTACAAATACTTTGAGCTCTTGATCATGGAGGCAGAATGATATATATATATATATATGTATGTATATATATGTGTGTGTATTGACTAGCCACCAAAGAGCACAAGAGTGAGAAGATGAATTCACATGTATAAAAGATGTCTGTGACAAAAATGAAGATGTTGAGATGGATGAGTGGTAATACAAGAAAAGACCGTATACATAATGAGGTTATTAGAAACAAATTAGAAGTGGCACCAATAGAGGATAAAATGAGAGAATATCGTTTAAGATGGTTTGGACATATAGAAAGAAGATTAAAAGAACTATACGAAGGTATGAAAAACTAAATTTGGAAAGTATTAAAAGAGGTAGAGGATGACCACAAAAGTGTTGGAAAGAAACAATAAAGAATGATCTAGCTTATTGTGAGTTAATTGCTAACATGCACACGATAGGGATCTGTGGAAAGAAAGAATCCATGTAACCGATCCCGTCTGGTATGGAAAAAGGCTTAGTTGTTGTTGTACTACAATATGCCTAAAGGCCTTGGTATAGCATACAAGCCTTAAGGTTAAGATTAACTTTAAGGACGAAACTCGAACCCAACCAAATCAAACAAGACCCAAGGTTGATAAGTCATAATTTCAAACGTGATTTCATGATTCTAAGAATAAGACTATGATAAAAAAACAAGTTTGAAAATATCATTCTTATGGAATCTTTTCTACATAAAGCAAGAATTCTTGCAACACATTTATCAAGATAGTAACAATTGCATTTTCAAGATTAACTAACCTCCAATCCTTAATCACAGAGGTCTTCAACAAAAGGCCAACAATAGGGAGGCATTAATCACATGAAAATGTAACTTTTAAGATGATAAGTTATCAAATAACAATAAGTGCATCTTCGAACAATGATTACGTTTCATCAAAAGGCCAACAACGTGAAGCACCTTAATCACTAAGGTCTTTAACAAACAATCAACAACATAAATCTTAATCATGCCAAGAGATGCAACTTATTGTTTAAAACACACTTTTGATCTAATAAACAACTTTGGAAAACATCCAAAAATTTCAACCTGCCCCCAAGGCTTGGCCCACGGGGCCACTAGTGCATGGCCACAAGGCCAGGACTAGCCATTGGGGGCTGACTACCAGCCCCCTTGACTGGCTCTTATTATTCCTTTCTCCCTTCTACCTCTAGTTCACTCCCTCTCCTATAAATGTGTCTCTTATGTAAATATTTTATGTTTTTTTGTGACTAAACAATATTCATTTTTGTTATATTGTGCTTTTCATACGTTTTATTATAGTCTTTTTCTAAAACTTTTGTATGTGATATTTTAAGGTGATATTCACCGATCTTCTCCTGCTATATTGAAGCATCGTTTTCATTACATTAGTAAGGTACCAAAATTCTTTTGAGCGAAAGCTACCCTTACCACCATTTATCTAATAAATAGAATGTCTTATTCTCAACTTGGTAACGTTTCTCCTTTTAAAAATTTGTTTAGACTTCCTCCAAATTATGAAACATTAAGAGTTTTTGGTTGTGATATTTTATTTATATGGATAAGAATGGATAAGAACGATAAATTATCTCCTAGAGCTATAGAGTGTCTTTCTAGATTACGACATTGACAAACGGGGTTATACGTGTTTTGATCCTAAAGAATATAAACTTTATATATCAAGAGATTTGAAATTTTTGGAAGACAACTACTATGGTTCTAACATTGAACATAAAGAAAAATATACTTTTCTAAATGACTTTGCAAACTTAGAAGATGGTGAGAATGAAGATAGAGAAGAAACCATTGATTTGGGGTAACAAGATGAACACACATGTATGGAAATGAGAGAAAACAATGAGCCTCGTGATACTATAGAGCCTTTTTCTTTACACTATACTAGTAGAAGACCTAGAGACAAGAAAATATTAGACTACCACCTAGAATCCCAAGGCCCCACAAAGATTTGTGTCCTATATGTTAAAAGAAATATAAAATTTTAATTATTTTTTATTTATATAAATCAAGGTCATTCAATCCTGGTGCAAGGGCTAGCCAGAATGACTACTAGCCGTTGGACCAGGCCCAATGGCTAGTCCACCTAGCCATTGGCTGGTTAAACCCTTTTTCGAACACTCTCTCACTCTCCTCTCTTCTTTTCTCTTTTATAAATTCTCCAATGTACATCTCTAGATTAAGCCTTTTTGTAACTATTGAACAATATTGATTTTCATTATTATTAGTGTTTTTATCTAAGTCACAGAGACACCTCTAGGAGGTAGAGTGTCGGCCTTGACACGGGTGCGACACTAACACTCTGTCATGTAATTACGATACGGTTAACGTGTTGAGAATGAGAATGGTTGCAGTCAACGTGTCGGAGTTCATTTTCGTCCAATTTCTTTAGGTTATATGTATAAAAGGCTCGACCACTTCTTATGTTCTTCACCCGGCTTCTTCATTAACACGTCTGCACACTCGGCTTCTGATCCCATTGGGAGAACAGAGGACATGAAGGAGTTGTTGCCAGGGTCAAATGTACCTTCCGAAACTTCATACTTGTAGTCACATAAGATGTCGGAATCCTGGATCAAGACGAGTTAGGTCTCATTGGAAAATGTACGAATGTCGTGAGGAGAGAGAGGAAGAGGAAGGGGCACAGGTGAAGGAAAGAGACTCAAGGATTCTTATACCTATGGCCTTCGATATCCGAAGGAGAGAGAAAGAGAGGGAAGAAGCTCGCTGAGAGAGAGAGAGCGTGGAGGGAAGGACGGTTCTCGAAGAAAAATAAGAGAGAGAGAGATCTTCACCTTCTTAACCCACTTTTTGCTTGGTTTGTGAAGTCTCGCATTTCCCAAGAACTTGAAAGATGTTGTGATACGCTCGTTCAGATGGTGGAAAGGGAAAACCAAGAGTTTGATAAAAGAGAGACCGGCGAGGATTTCATTCATAGCAGCCCACCATGTGGGATTCTGGTTTGCTTCTTCAAAACTCTTGGGCACTTGAGTATTTTCTGCATTCATCACAAATAACTGGTATTCTTTTAGAAAATTAGTATAAGATACCATATGATGTAATGGATATGTAGCAGTCTCACGTTCTCCTTTTCTCAATGTAATAGGTAAATCATCATAAATGTTAGAAGTATTAGATATTACCTGAGGAGGTGAATGAACTCTTTTAGGGTGAGGATCTTGATTCAGAGTAGCATCTTGGCTATCCATTATAACTTTCCTTTCTCCCCTCGAGTAAGTTTTTCAATCCACCTCTTTTTCTAGCATGTTTTCCCGAGTATCCACATCATTTACTGGAGTTTTCTCTGAAGGTATGATCGGCAACAGTATAGGAGACTGACTACTAGCTTATTGGTTGTCCTTGTTATCATAAAATGGGACTTCCTCATGAAACGTCACATCCATGGTGACAGCATCTTCTATTCTCTGTGTCATAGCATTGTATCCTTTTTGGGTAGAAGAGTAACCCAAAAAAATACATTTAACTGCTCTAGCATCAAGTTTGTCTCTGACATTTTTATATATATGTACAAAACAAGTGCAACCAAAATTTTTTAGAGGAACATGAAATTGTTTTTGACTTTGACATAAAAGGTGAAATAGAGAATTTCCATTAAGAACAACACTAGGCATACGATTTATAAGATAGACCGCAGTTAATACAACTTCTCTCCAAAAATATTTTGGCACGTTATTTTCAATCAATAATGTCCGTGCCACTTCCAAGATATATTTATTTTTCCTTTCAGAAACTCCATTATGCTGTGGAGAATAAAAAAATGAAGTTTGATGTAAAATCCCTTTACTGAGGAAGAATGTGTTCAAAGTGTTACTCATATACTCTCTTCCATTATCACTCTGTATAGTTTTTATAGGCAGCTGAAACTGTGTATGAATAAATTCACAATAAGTTGGCAGAATATTTCTAACTTCATCTCTAAATCTCATGACATAAACCATAGTGAATCTGGTACATCATCTATAAATGAAACAAAGTATTTATATCCATGTAAAGCAGTAATAGAGCATGGTCCCCAAATATCTGAATGCACAATCTCAAATGGTTTTAATGATCGAGTTTCATTGATAAGAAAGGAGGTACGATGATGTTCTGCCTTTTGACAAGTTTCACATCTTAAAACAAAATCATTACAGTTTTTAAACTCTGGTAACAAAAATTTTATTCTAAAGAGTGGTAAATGTCCCAATCGTTGGTGCCATAAAGTAAGATCTACTTTTTGTTTTTCTGTAATAAGAGTAAATTCATCTCGACTTATGCTAGTCTTCTCGTAGAAGTATAATCCTTTCTTTGTACTACCTTGACCACATATCCTTTCCGTCTTCAGTTCCTGGAAAACATAATGAGTAGAATCAAAGATCACTGAGCAATGTAAATCTCTAGTCAATACATGTATGGAAATTAAATTGACTGAGAGGGTAGGAATATGTAGGACATTATGTAGAGTTCTGAGAGATGTAACTATACTCCCTTTCCCAATAATAGGAGTGTTAGACCCATCTGCCATCTTGATTCCAATATCTTTCTGAACTGGGAAGTAGTCCTCGAAAAAAGATTTGGTTCCCACTATATGATCTGTAGCACCCTAATCAATAACTCAAACTTTGAAATTAGACATAGAATGGTTACCCGTCGTCATAAACGAGAATGGATATGCCATGGTAGAATGGGAATCTGTGGTGGAAGATGTGGAGGCCTTCTGCGATTATGCAAGTCGAGACTCTAGTTCATTTATCCTCTTTTGCATTTCAATTATTGAGTTCTGACCATCCTCTATTGTACTCTTCTCATGTTAGTCACTAAAGAGAGCCCTAGTTGACTGGGTTTTGTCATATATTGGCCGACCAATCAACTGCCAACAGGTTTCACGTGTATGCCTTATTTTTCCACAATATGTACATGAAAGTTTATCTTTATCATCTGATGACTGCTGAATTCTTTCTCTTCCTCTACCATATCCTACTCTACCTTTAAACCGAGAGGTAGAATTTTGATTCCTTATTACGAAAGTTGCAGTTTCAGGATTGTGAATTTTTCCTTCTTTTTCCAAATGCTTTCTGTCTTCTTCCCTTAGAAGTAGAGTATAAACTGTACTCAATAAAGGAAGTTCTTCCCTACTTAGGATATTATTTTTTACAGCTTCATAATCAAGTGAGATGCCCCATAACAAGTTAAAGACTTTCCTTTCTTCAAATTCTTGAGGTCTTTCCTTCATACAATTTTAACATTTTGTCTTATAATACATCGATAACTCTTCCCACAATCCACGAAGTTCACCATAATATTCACTGATCGGCTGCCTTGTCTACATTTCCTAACTCTTTCAATGATTTTATGCTTCTCGGCTATATGCTTTTGTTGTGCATATGCATCTTATACTGTCAACGAGATTGCATGAGCTATCTCTAGAAACATGAAAGTTGAGCCAATAGAAGGAATCATTTACTGTATTAACCACACACTTACCAAAGCATTTTCTCTACGCCATCTAGAATATGTCGAATCAGTAGGGTCTGGTGCTAAAATTTCTCCCGTAAGATATTCCCATCTTCCTCTTGCCAATACCGCAAGTTCAATAGATCGTGCCCATTATAGATAGTTTTTTTCATCTAATTTGATGCTTGTAATTTGAAATGTTTCGCTCTTGTCAATGCTGGACATTTCTGCACTTTCCAACATTTTCCCTTTTTTAGACATGATTGCGCTCTCTTACTCTAGGTCACAATCTCAAGTTTTTCTTCACTTTTCTTTTTTGAATCTTTGTCGAATCTGATGTAGCACAACTTCCACCTGTTTTCTTGATCGTTTCTTGAATAAACTTCAACCCTTAGGGCATAAACACTGCTCCTAACTAACCGTAAAACCAATCATATGGATTAGGCTCTGATACCATGTAGAAACTCTTACACATAAAACAAACAATGAAAAACAATCAATAATATCATAAAAATCTGAGTTACAAAGGATTGGAGGTCGGCGCCACACTCTTGGCAGTCGTCCCCTTTCTCTCTCTCCTCTTTCACGTTAATGACTAGGGTGTAGGGTTTTTCATTTTATAGTGGCTTCTAACTTGAATTCCTAATATGCCCCTACTTAATAAAAGTTACACCATAGAGCTCCTATTGGATCTATATCCGATACGGATCCAATAGGAGCAGAGATCCATTTCTTCTTTTTTCTTCATCAGAATAAATCATTCTATGGGTTGAAACAGTCTCCTAGGGCTTGGTTTAAAAAATTCAGTGTTCTTAGCTTTGGATTCAAAAGAAGTGTAAGTGACCACACCTTATTCATAAGAAAGGTAAGAGAATTATCTTATTCGTTGTATATGTGGATCATATAATTATTACTGGCAATGATGTTCAAGGAATTATATCTCTAAAGAAGAAGCTACACAGTCTATTCAACTTGAAAAATTTGGGAAAGTTACATTATTTCTTAGGGATTGAGATCATTAGAAGAAATAACAGCTTATTCTTATGCCAAAGAAAGTATATCTTAGATTTATTAAAGGAGACCAAGATAGAAGATTGTCGTATTTGAACCACAACAATTGAAATAAAAAAGGACCCAGTGAGTACAGCAGATGACTCATATGAAGATGTGGGCAGGTACCAAAGAATAGTGAGAAAACTTATATATCTTACCATTACCAGGCCATATATCAGCTTTGCAGTGAGATACGTAAGCAGATGGATGCATTCTCCTAAAAGACATCATATGAAGTTTGTATTTCATATCATAAGATATCTTAAATCTTTTATCACTCACGGTTTGTTGTATTCACCGAATCATTCTCTAGTGATCAAAATTTATATTGATGCTGATTGGGTTGGTGCTACCAAAGATAGAAGATCTACATCAGGCTACTTATTAAGTGTGGGAGGTAAGATAGTGTCATGAAAGAGCAAGCAGTCAGTTGTTGCTAGATCCAGTGCTCAAGGAGAATATAGAACAATTATACTTGGGATGTGCAAAGGCTTATAGACTCTATCTCTTATGAAAGAAATTGGATTCGGAAGAAATACTCTAGTAAAATGTTTTATAGACCGCCGAGTAGCTTTACAGATTGCATCTAATCCTTTATTTCATGAAAGAACCAAGCATATTAAAGTTGACTGCCATTTTATTCGAGAGAAATTAGTTGAAAGGATTTTTTATCTTACACATGTGCGATCAGAACAACAATTAGCTGATATATTTGTTAATGTAATAGGATAGCATCGACCATTAGGGCCCGTGCACCATTTGGACATCCCAACTACTAGTGCTGGCCGAACAACACTAGTCTCTTGTGTTCTTTCTCTTGCCTCCAATGTACACTTTGTAAACTCTATAAATACTCTAATACATCATGAATAAGATATGTTGTCTTTGCACAACTTTAGCTTTGTGTTTGACTTGCTTTCGCATTCATATTAAGATATTTGTGTGTGATATTCATATTTGGATGATTTGAGCTCTTGGCACTTTGACAAATCGGTTCGTGGACGCTTCAACTTTTGATTATCGACAATAATTTACATGGTATCAGAGCCTCAGATTGAAGAAATCGAGCACATTGAGAAGTGTGCCATGAGTACAAATTTTGACAAATCATATCAAACTTGAGGTTAGTCTAAATCTTTTGATTTTGCATGAAATTGAAAGCAAAAATGAGACATTTAGATGCATCATTGACTTCAAATGCTATCAAAGTTGGGTAAGGACCATGAAAAAATATTTTTTGTCAAAAGATTTTTGGAACTATATTGATGGAACAATAAAAGAACCGATTTTGAATATTGATGGTTTGAATGATGATGAGATTGTTAAAGCTCATAAAAAATATAAGCAAGACTTAAAATTATGGGAAAAAATGAATGCGAAAATTACTTAGATTATTTGTCAAAATCTAGATGATAAGCTTAGAAATAAAATTAGTGCTTTCGAAAATGCATTTGAAACTTGGAAATATTTGAAAAAACTTCATTCTCAAGATGATTTTGTCTTTCAAATTGATTTGATGGAAAGAATGATAATGCTTAAACAAGGAAATTTAAGTATTAGAGGAGACTCATTTTCAAAATTATGGACTCAACTTAGGAGCTTTGATAAATTTGAAAAGCTTCAAAAATTAGATGAATTTCAAGAGTTTTTGGACAATCAATATTTATTTTTGTTCATGCGTGGGTTAAGAGATGAATTTGAAAATATTAGATCAAATTTAATACATAGATAACCTAGACCTAGAGGAGACTTGTTTTTGGCAGACTTTGTTATGGAGAAAATGTTGAAAAATATTAATGTTTTAAAAGAAGCCGTTATTGCCGCCTCCAAACTGGGAGTCAACATGAAGACATAAGCCTCTGCATGTAAAAAATAATGGATCAAAGAAGCCTATGGGCCCGTGGCCAATCAAGGACACCATTTATCACTATTGCAAGGAAAGTGGGCATATCAAAACCACTTGTCCTCTTCTTCAAAAAAAGTTTGAAAATGTAGGAGCCGTAAGAAAAAGGAGTTTTGCCCAACAACATTAAGGCATACATAGAAGAAATGTTTAAGGAAAAAGCAAGCATATCTGGGAATGCTCTCTCTACCTCTCAAGGTATGTCTTGGTTTTTAGATTCGGGTGCCTCTTTTCATATGACTCATTGTGAAAATTTCTTAAATGAATCTCATGATACCAATGGAAAACATGTTTTTACGACCGATGATATAAAACTTGAAATTAAGAAAATAAGAAATTTCGAAAAAGAAAATTTTAAAATAAAAAATGTAAGCTTTATACCTAAACTAAATTTAAACTTGTCGGTTGCTCAAATTTGTGATAATGGTTGTATAATCACTTTTTCATCCAAGCATTGTGTGGTGCAGGATCACCTATCGAAGAAGGTGATTGGTCAAAGCCATAGAGAAAATGGACTATATAAAATGGATTATTTGGTTATGCCAAATTTTGAGTATGCTAATAAGACCTTAGATGCTAACCTTTGCCATAAAAGACTTAGACAATTAGATTTGCAAAAATTATGTAACATTCCTTTGATGAAAAAGATTAGAGAGCAAAAGTTTGAATGTAAGGATTGTGTTCTTGAGAAGATGCATCATCTCCCGTTTGGTGAAAGGAACTATGTACTCAACAAATCTTTTGATTTAATACATTCTAATGTTTGGGGCCCTGCTCCCGTTGTTTCTAAGGGGGGAGTTCAATACTATGTGATATTTGTAGATGACTTTACACGTTTTACTTGATATATCTTTTAAAGCATAAATCAGAAGTATTTGAAAAATTTATAACTTTTTGTAACATTATCAAAAATCAATTTGGAGCCACCATTAAGATTTTTAGATCGGATTTAGGAGAAGAATACGTGTCAAATGAATTTCAAAAATTTATTGAAACAAATGGGATCTGTCATCAAAAGTCTTGCACTAAAACTCCTCAACATAATGGCTTAGCTGAGAGAAAACATAGACACATTATAGAAACATGCCAGACTATGTTAATTGCAAGTAATGTTCCTAAATTTTTATGGACAGAAGCTACTCTTACTGTAGTTTATCTTATAAATAGAATGCCTTCATTCAATCTTGAAAATATTTCTTCTTTTGAAAAATTATATAATATTTCTCTTTATTATGAAAGACTTAGAGTTTTTGGATGTAGATGCTTTGTTTATATAGATAAAAATGATAAACTGTCGCCTAGGGCTATTGAATGTGTATTTCTTGGTTATGGCATAGACAAAAAGTGTTATAAGTGTATGTTTCTAAGAATGTAAAATTCTTTGAGAATGATTTCTACTATAAGTCTAAATCCTTAGAAAATTCTGAATCTTCCATATCTCAAGATTTTTTTGAACTAGAAGAAGACGATGATTATGACTCTGAAGCTTCTCAAGATATTTCTCTTGAGAGTAGTGATGTTCCGAATACAACTATTGATTCACAACCCATTGTTGAGCCCTTTCCATTACATTATACACAACGTCATAGAGAAACTAATGACACATGTTTAGAACCCAGGGTTTTAAAACCTCCCCAACGTTTTGTTTCCTACAAGTAAGAGAACCTAAGTTTTATCATAAGCCAAAGGTATTCCAGAATAGGAAGATGCTATGAGGGATGAACTTAAAGCCTTAGATAAAGCTTAGACATGGACTGTTGTACCCATACCAAAAGCTAAAAAAGTTATTGGATGTCAATGGGTCTACACAATCAAAACTCATAGCAATGGACATATTGAGAGATATAAGGCCAGACTGGTTGCAAAGGGTTATGCCCAAGAATATAAAATTGATTATGATGAAACATTTGCCCCGATTGCTAGGATGACCACAATTAAAATTCTCATAACCCTTAGTGCCATTAGGAAATGGGATATATATCAACTTGATGTTAAAAATGTTAAAGATTGTTTGAATTAATCGTTTAGTGTCAATCGTTAAGTGTCTTATTGTAATGAAGCTATGTGTCCTTTTGTAAGTTATGTCTACTTAGTAGTTATTAGAAATACTTAGGGGTATTTTAGGAATTCAAGTTAGAAGGATTATAAATAGGTTAGATTAGGGTTGAGCCATTATGTTAGAAAGGCTGGCCGGCAGCCACTATTGGGACTCGTGACTGCGGTTTGGGGCAGATTGGAGGTATGTCTCCAATCTGCCGTATTCTGTAAGTAATCTCTTCTTATTTTCAATTAAGATTATTGCAATAAAAAATACCTTTCTGAATGGTTACTTGACTGAAGAAGTTTATATGACCCCTCTTCCTCATTTTAATATTCCTCATGGTCATGCTCTTAAATTGCAAAATGCTTTGTATGGTCTGAAACAAGTTCCCAAGGCTTGTTTTGATCGATTTGAAAAATTCATGTATTTGCATAATTTTATAACTTGTTATACTGACACTGTTTTGCTTGTACAAAAGACAGAAACATGTATTGTTATTTTGCTATTATATGTGGATGATATGATATCACTGAGAGCGATGAAACAAGGATTAAAGAGGCTAAACATAATCTTCACCAAGAATTTGACATGAAAGACTTAGGCCTCCTTAACTATTTTTTGGGCATTGAAATTACTAGAAACAGTTGTGTGTATTTTTATGTCTAAATTTATAAATGATATCATTAAAAGGTCTGGTCTCACAGATAGCAAAATAGTAGACACACCAGAAGTTCTAGGTACCAAGTTAAGATCCATGGTAAAAAATTAGTTGATCCCACTCCCTATAGACAACTCACAGGTGCCCTTACCTATCTCACTATTACCATATCGGATATCTCTCATACAGTACATACAACTAGTCAATTTCAGTAGGCACCAACTTCTGTTCATAAGAGTGTTATTTTACATATCATTCGATATATCAGAAATACTTCTAACAAGGGGGTTTTCTTAACTTCTTAATCTCTTGATTTATCTGTATATACGGATGCTGACTGGGGTGGAGATGTCAACAACAAAAACTCTACAACTGGCTTTTGTGGTTTTCTAGGTGAATTACTTATCTCTTTGAAGTGTAAGAAGCAGCAGAAAGTGTCGCTCTCGTTCACTGAAGCTGAATATCGAGCTATGGCTACTGCGGCCACAAAGATCTCTTGGATTACAACTATTTTAGGCGATATGGGAGTTACTTTACAACATCCTGCCACCATGTATTGTGACAATAAAAGCGCCATGTACATTGCCTTTAACAACACCTTTCATGAAAGGACAAAGCACATTGAGATGGATTGTCATTTTATTCGTGAAGAATGTTTGAACAAAAAAATAACACTGTGTTATGTTACATCATAGATGTAGCTAGTTGATTTCTTCACCAAATCTCTCTCGGACACTCATTTTCAATTTTTGTTGGACAAACTATCGGTATATACACCGTCAGTTTGAGGGGGGGTGTTAATGTAATAGGCTGGCACAGGACATTAGGGCCCGTGCACCATTTGGACATGGCATAGGGCCACTAGGGCCCTGGTCATAGCCGTTGGAATCCCAACGGCTAGTGCTGGTCGAACAACACTAGTCTCTTGTGTTCTTTCTTTTGCCTCCAATGTATACTTTGTAAACTCTATAAATACTTTAATACATCATGAATAAGATATGTTGTCTTTGCACAACTTTTGCTTGGTGTTTGACTTACTTTCGCATTCTTGTTGAGATATTTGTGTGTGACATCCATATTTGGATGATTTGAGCTCTTGGCGCTTTGACAAATCGGTTCGTGGACGCTTCAACCTTTGATTATTGACAACAATTTATAATATTGACTAAACCAGTTACAGCTTGCGGCTTAAAGAGAACTTTAGACAAGTTGGGAGTTATGAGTATTCAGGCCCCAACTTGAGGGGGCATGTTGAAAGAAAAGAGGAAACGGATCTCTACTCCTATTGGATCCATATCTAATCCAATAGGAGCTCCATGGTGTAACTTTTATTAAGTAGGGACATATTAGAAATTTAAGTTAGAAGCCACTATAAAATGAAAAACCTACACCCTAGTGAAAACGTGTGAAGGAGAGAGAGAGGGGGCGGTTGCCAAGGGTGAGGCGCCGACCCTCAATCCTTTGTAACTCTGAGTTATATGATATTATTGATTGTTTTTCATTACTTGTTTTATGTGTAAGAGTTTCTACACAACCCTTTAAAGAAACTTTGACCATGTAAGGGATCACCCTTGCATGGCCGGTCCCAAGCCCAGATAAAGGAGGATTGCGTTAGGCTTTCGACAACCAACGTAAAACTTTGTTGGACTTATTTATCATGGATTCTGTTGGAAACGTGGTTGCGCAACGGATAATCAATAATAGAAAACATCAACGGAGAGAAAAAATATGGAGATAGGAGAAGGGGGCGGACCTCCAATGGAGGCCACCCCCCTCTTTCTCTCTTTCTTAATCATAGCAACTTAACCCTAATTACAACCTATCAGCCCTTATATAAGAAGCTGTAAAACATAAAATGACCAAAATACCCTTACCCAAAATACCTTTACGACTTTGGATAATTACAATAATACCTAAAACATCAAATTTACTATCCTAAAACATCAACCTTACTAAAACTAACTTTAAAACTCATATTCTTCAACACCCTCCTCAAGTTAGGAGTGAGATACTTTGAACTCCAAACTTGCCAAAAAACTGGTTCTTTCTTCACCACACGTGCACGAGCGATCTCTTTGAGGCTACTGTAAAACGACTTGAACAATAAAGAACACATGGGTAGCACACGACCCTTCTATGGGTGTCGGTTGCTCCCTCTCTCTTTCTTCTTCTCCATAAAGTGATTCGGGCTACACTTAAAAGTAATGTTTCTTCTACTCTTGAGAAGAACTGATCTTTTGTGATAGGAGGTACTACTCCACCGTACATATTTCACATGGCTTTTTCTGCACCCCTTCACATGGTGGCTGTAGCCGGTGTGTTGGTTAGGTACCCTCTCTCTACCCCTCAAATAGCAGAATACAGACATCTGCTTATACTAGTCAGTTTGCGCCCTTCATGAAGTTGATTTGAGATATTGAAGAATTCTATACACTGCATCCATCTAATTTTTAGTTGGTGAATGCATATATCTGCTCATAATCCCAACTGCATACGCAATGTCTGGTCGAGTAATGGTTAAATATATAAGCTTACCCACTAGCTTCTGATATTTATGGATTGTCTTTGAACTCTTCACTGTCTCCCTTAAAAATGTTCTAGTTTACCTCCATTGGAATGTCACTAAGTTTACATTCAACCATTTGAATTTCTTCAAGGAGATCCATTAGGTATTTTCGCTGAGTCAAGTTGTCAGAATAAAGAACTTCTATGCCCAAGAAATAGTGAAGTCTGCCCAGATCCTTAATATCAAATAATTTATGAAAGCTCATTTTCAACTTTGATATTTCTTCAAGGTCATCTCCTGTAACAATAATGCCATCAACATAAACCGTGATATTTTTGTCCCTTTCTTGAAGAATATTGTATGATCATTAAGGCTTCTGTAGTATCCCAAACTACACACTACTTTGCTAAATTTATCAAACCAAGCTCTTGGAGACTGTTTCAACCCATATATTGCTTTATTGAGTTTACATACTCTATTAGAAGATGACAAATTTCTGGTCATTCCTGGAGTAGTTCCATGTATACTTCTTCATTTAAGTCTCCCTGTAAGAAAGCATTTTTAACATCCAATTGCCATAGGTCCCATCCCAAATTTGCTGCCATACTAAGAAGTATTCTGATTGATGTAAGTTTAGCCACAGGTGCAAATGTTTCTATATAATCAATGTCATATGACTGACTGTATCCTTTAGCAACCAATCTAGCTTTATATCTCTCCATTGTTCCATCTGCCTTATATTTAATAGTAAGCACCCACTTACATCCTACTGAATGCCTATCAGAAGGCAATTGTGTGATGGTCCATGTATTGTTTTTTACCAGTGCATTCAATTCTTCTTCAATTGCAGCTTTTCATAAGGGGCACTTGATTGCTTCTTCAAACTTTGAAGGAATCTTTGGTTTTTCAGCATTCATAATGAAGGTTTGATAACTCTGAGAAGTATTGACATATGAAACATAATGAGAAATTGGATATCTTGCACATGCACGCTTACCTTTGCGAATAACAATAGGAATCTCAAGGTCACTGACCACTCGCACTGGAGGATATGATTCAGGGGAAATCTCTTTAGCACATGGTTCTTCTTGAGTGTACACAATCTTCCGCTGTCCTTTCTTGTACGTCAGAATCTCTTTGGATTGCTGTTTGTTCTCACTCTAGCTCTCAACTATCTCAGGATACTCCCCCTCACTAGGAACTAGTGGAAGTACACAAGTAGGAGTTGTAGAAGAGTCCAGTGAAGGAGAATAATAAGGGGTAAGTTCAAAGAAAGTAACATCCATGGAAACATATAGTTTTTGAAGCAATGGATCATAACATTTATAGCCTTTTTGAGAGGTCGAGTAGCCCAGAAAAATACACTTATCGGACTTGGCGTCAAGTTTATCACGATTAAGAAGAGGAATATGTACAAAACAGGTACACCCAAATGTACGAGGAACTAGATGAAATGGTTTGGAGGCTTGATTAAGAGTATGAATAGGACTCTCCCCCTGAAGAGTATTACTGGGCATTCGATTTATAAGATAAACAGTAGTAAGGACAGCGTCGCCCCAATAGAATTTGGGAACATTACTCTGAAGGAGAAGCGTTCTGGCAACTTCCAGAATATGACGATTCTTCCGTTCAGCAAGACCATTCTGCTGAGGCGTATAAGGACAGGTAGTCTGATGAACAATGCCCTGGGCTTCGAGATAATTGGCTAACTGAGTCCCAACGTATTCGCCCCCATTATTGGACCGAAGAATTTTAACAGTGGCATTGAATTGAGTATAAATAAATTTATGCACAATGGGAAAAATGGATGCAACTTCAGACTTCGATTTCATTAAGTAAACGATGGTAAGTCGAGTACAATCATCAATCAAGGATACAAAATACTTATGACCAAACAAAGAGTTGACTGGACTAGGACCCCATATATTCGAGTGAATAAGTTCAAAAGGATGAGATCGTCGAGAATCACTTAAAGGATAAGATGCCCTTTGGTGTTTCCCAAGTTGACATACTTCACATTCAAACGGAAATTTATTGGACTGGACTCTAAATTGAGGAACAACATATGGAATTTTGGACACTGGGAGATGACCAAGACGATAATGCCAAAGATGAAGATCTGCATCTGGAACGGGTGTGGCGGAGACACTGTAGGAGGTGGAAGGCTGAGAGGAGTCTTCAAGAATGTATAATACTTTCTGTAATTTACCATGTCCAAAGATTTTTCTCGTCTTCAGATCCTGAAATACACAACCAGCAGGATGAAAAGTCACACAACAATTCAATGTACGAGTTAAAGAGTTGACGGAAAGAAGATTGAGCAGAAAACTGGGAACATGATATACTGATGATAAATCTGAAAGACATGTAGATACACTGCCCTGTCCAATCATATAAGTGGAGGAACCATCTGCCAATTTAATGGGTGCCTGATCTGTAAGAGTCTTGTAAGTTGAAAAGTACGAGGAGTCGCCAACCATATGATCTATAGCCCCTGAATCAATTATCCAAGTTTTTGACGAGAAATGAGAGAAGTGATTACCCGTTACAGTATGTGTAGCCTGAGCTATTGTAGCGTGGTTAGGGGGAGCAGAGGGTTTTTCAAAGAATCTCTGTTCAAGACCTTCTATTCGTTTGAGAATCTCCTGAATACCATCAGTGCTGGGAGTGGAACATTCTGCAGAGTGGACTGAGGGATTGCGATATTTATAGTAATCGGGTTTACCATGTGATTCCCAACAATGATCTCTGGTATGATGCGATTTTCCACAATGGGAACTGTCTTCTCTAACCTGAAGTGCATGCTGATCTGGAGTAAGAATCTGATCCTTCTCAAGATTCCTACGGTCTTCTTCTCTGATTAATAATGAGTAAACAGTGCCCAAAGATGGAAGTTCGTCTCTGCCTAAGATATTCAATTTGACTGATTCAAATTCTGGATTCACACCCCACAATAAATCAAATACTTTCTTCTTTTCAATCGCAGCCTGTCGTTCATTATAACAAGTAGAACACTGGATATTTGTATAGTAGAGCAGTTCATCCCAAAGACCGCGAAGATCGGCATAGTATGTACTGATAGAGCGATTGGCTTATTTGCACTTTCTGATTCGCTCCAGAATATCATATTCTTTGGCAACATTCTTCTTTCAGGAATAAGCCTCGGCGACAGCATACCAAATGGCATGGGCAGAGTCTAAAAACATAAAAGTTTTAGCAATGAATGGAATCATTGACTAGAGCAACCACGATGAGATTAAGGCATCTTCTCTTTTCCAGGTGGAATAAAGACTGTCATGTGGCGCTGGAATAGAGGATTGACCCATCAAATGTTCCCATCTCCCCCTTGCTACAATAGCAAGTTCCACAGAGCGTGCCCATTCCATGTAATTACGTCCATCCAGTTTAGTTGTGGTAATCTGAATATGGTCCATTTTTTCAAAAAACCAGAGTGTTCGCCTGTATGAGAGGAAAGGTCAATGCCTTTACCCTTTTCAGCCATGGAGGACTAAAGGGAAAGGAAAAAAAATCAGCAATGATGAGTGGGCCAAGGCTGGACTGGATAAGGAATCAGTCATCACAACATGAGCACACTATGGCATCCGATGTAGATATACAATCATGGCTTGTCCACAAAGGGGTGAGAGCCTGATCATGCGCATAACATTTCTTATATCTTCTTTATCAAATAACTTTCTTCTTTGCGGAAGCAACAACAATCTGAATGTGACCACTGTCCAGGGCTAAAGTAAACTGAGTGCTCTCATCCCTAACAATATCTGTAGATATGGGTGGCAGAACAACGTCTGAAGACGTGAAGAAAGACAAAAATGCCTGATAAGATGCTGGTGGCGCAGGATACAAGAGCAGTCCACTTGGGCGCAGGATAAAGGAACAGGCCATAACAAAAAAATCCGTGTGAAGAGAGGGCAAACAAGGGGATGCAATGTAAACTGCAAAATCTGAGGGCTAGGGTTCACAAGTTCGAAAATCCCAAAGAAAAACGCCTGACATCTGATACCATCTTGAGAATAAACTTAGTCTTATTCAACATAAAATGAACTTACATTGGCTTCTCCTGTGCACTCGTCCCCCTCTTCTCTTATCTTACTCTATCTAACCCTAATCACCTATTAATACCCTATTTAACTTAATTTTCTAATCTACCCCTACTAAGTATTAACTATTTCTAAAATAACATAGGACTCAAAATAACAAAATGACATGAGACAGGACATTCTTTTACACGACTTGACTCTCATTACATGACACGATGACTTCCCTTAACAGATTTCCCATGGGATCCCCATGTCTTCATGATGAAAGAGAAGTACTTCACATGCAGTTAGTTGTCCATCCCCTCTCCTAGATTCCACTACTCAAATACGCCAACTCGAATAGTATAAATCGACTCGTCATGGTTTGTTTTGTCTTGGTAAGGAGGGGTATGGTACTCCCTTCGTTACACAGTAATAAGATCCTCCTGCCCGAAATCGGTCGCTGGTATTTGTCTCTCTTTCGTCTTCTCATCCGAAATTCACGAAGTGCAACTTCGCACATGAGCCTCAATTGAACCGAAGCTCTGATACCATGTTGGAGGCCGCCCCCCCTCTTTCTTTCTCGTGGATAATCAATAATAGAAAACATAACGAAGAGAAAAAATATGGAGATTGGAGAAGGAGGTGGACCTCCAATGGAGCCCCCCCCCCTCTTTCTCTCTCTTAATCACAGAAACTTAACCCTAATTACAATCTATCAGCCCTTATATAAGGAGCTGTAAAATATAAAATGACCAAAATACCCTTAGTACAGAAAATTACCAAAATGCCCTTACAACTTCAGACAATTACAATAATACCTAAAACATCAAATTTACTATTCTAAAACATCAATCTTACTAAAACTAACTCTAAAACTCATATTCTTTAACAAATTCTATAAATTATGATAGGGCTCTATGGAAACAAAGAATCCAAGTAGCCGACCCCACCTAGCAGGGGAAAAGGCTTAGTTGTTGTTGTGCTTGCTCATTAATATATTTGTCAACAACTCATGTTGCCGGTATCCTTTGGTGCATTTGATCAATCAAAGATGAGAATGTCGCACTGGTCAAACATTGGGGTTGATCTTGTAAAATTCATAAAGAGTTCACAAGATTGAGCACACTAATAAGAGTTGTTCATAGTTATATTATGTTTGAATATAACTACTGAAACTAGACTAGACTAGTCCATAGGGCTGCTATTATTGAACTTCTCCCCTTGTTTTGGTAACAGAATCCAGGGCCTTCTCCAATGAATGGTACACTTTCTTTTTCTTACAATTGATGACATCAAATTTTTATTTTGCATGCCTTCAAAGATCATATTCTTCCTCTCAGGTTCCTTCACTTAAGGGTAGTGAATCAGGGCCCAAGTTCTTGACAAGCAAGTGACCTTGTAAAAGAAAGAGGAGAGAAAGCCCTTATGTTCTTTTATGCATACTTTTCTCTTTTAGGAACTCCATCACTAAGTTATACAATAAAAGGATGATATAGAAGAAAGTCTATGAGGAAATGAGTCGCAAACTCTCCCCCAAGTTTTGGTAATACAACATCAACTAAGTCTTTTCCCATACTAGATGGGATCAACTACATTGATTCTTTGTTTCCATAGATCTTGATCATATGCCATGCTAATATCACTCCTAACATATTCACCATCTTTATTGTTTCCTTCCAACATTTTTATGGTCTTTCTCTTCCTCTTAACATATTCACCATCTAGTTTTTCATACTTTCTTCCTGAGACTTCGTTTGGTCATCTTTTCATATGTTCAAACTATCTTAAACATTATTATTTTTATTTTATCATCTATTAATATCACTCCCAATTTGTTTCTAATAATATTATTACATATATGATCTTTACTTATGTGACCACACATCCATATCAACATCTTCATTTTTACACGAACATCTTTTGTAATGTTGATGATTAACTTCCCAATACTCATAATCATGAAATATAGCTGGTCTAATTATTACCTTATAATATTTACCTTCAACTTTAGTGGTATCCTTTTCACATAGAATATCTTATACACCTCTTCATTTTGACCTACCTATATTAATTCTATGCATAAAATTATCAATTTTTGATCACTCAAAACTAAGCCTAGGTATTTAAAACTTTTCTCATGTGTGTCAATCTTAATTTCTATGTCATCTATAATAACCAAATGATCAAAGTTACATTTCATATAATCTATCTTTGTAAACACAACCAGATATTATTGAAAGGAACTTTTTAACTTCCAGTTTTCCATTGCATTCGTGCAACAGATGATAGCATAGAAAGGGACACTTGTTGAAGAATATATGTATCTGTTGTTTTTAGTGTTAGTTTTGTAATTTCTTATATTTGAGTATTATTGAATTTCCCATAGTACTAAGGGCATTTTGGTCATTTTATGTTTTACAACCCATTATATAAGGGTTAGACGTTTTGTATTAGGGTTAAGAGTTTGATTAATAGAAAGAGAGAAAGAGAGGGGGCGGCTTCCATTGGAGGGCCTGCCCCCTCCTCCGATCTCCCATTTTTACTCTTCATTTTTCTTAGTTTCTTATTATCGATTATCCGTTGTTCTTCCCACAAAGTCCAACAACACTCAACATGCATATTTACTTGAAAATAGGCATATCATGTCCCAGATTTTCAAATTGGTTTATCATTTATTTCCATTGGCTACTTTCTTAAAACCAACTAAACAATTAGCTCTCTGGAACTAAACAGAGGTGATCTGTCCTATGTACAGATATGAAGAAAAACAAACAAGTGTTAAACCTGTTACAACTTGAAAAATGCAATAGAACACACTGAAGTATCTTGTGAAGATCGGAAAAGGAAAAGTAACGAAGAAATACACAATGCAACACATCAATAGATTCCTATTAAAAAAAAGTCCAATTGGGAAGAGGCACATAAGATGCATCTATCTTAAGCTTATGTTAATCCTCATCTGTGAACAAGCAATCTCTTAAATATAGAATACTTCCTAAGCCCTTCATGTTTGACATGAAAAGTTCGTGCACACAGGTGCATAAAAAAGTTCAACGTTTTGTAAGCAGTGTCAGGAAGGATACTTGATGCAATAGATAGTACGAAATCAGTAGAAGTATCACTTGTTATATATTGTGAAGGAAGCATACCTGCTTGAAAAGATTGAAAAGAGCTGGAAAAGTCTTTTTCTTGGCAAGGTCTCCGGAAGCACCAAGGACCACAATGGAAAGGCATCCTTTTTCTGCCGATTCTATTCTCTCAGAAGCAGATTCACCTTTGACAGAATCCCCATCAGAGAAGAAATCATTTCTCATTGTCCCAGTTCTGTACTCCATAGCAACAGTGGAACTGGCACTCGAACTCCCTTGAGATGATGAGAAATAAATTTATCAGATACTTAAACTTTTGGGAGAAAGTACAAGGAAAATTTCACGTGAACTGATTGAATTGAATGCTACATTTGAGCCTAGTCTATCAAGTAAGCGGATATATGAAGGAGGACCAGTCATCATAGTTCTAGAGAATATGTTCATTAATGGACAAAGTTTACCCACTTCTTACCTTGAGCAGGACATGCAGTTATGACTAATAACCAATGGAAAGAAGACAAACTACACAGATGGATCAGTACAATCAAACAAGATGAATTTACTGACAAAACCAAATGGATGGAAGAGCCTGAAGAAAAAATATCTCTTTTTAGGTGCAACTACATGCAACTTGATCTGCTCTACAGCACTTCAATGGTTTAACCAGTGATGTCTCAGACATCAATTTGATAATGTAGCCAGCCCAAGGAATCAAAGCCTCTGCCTATATAATATCTACTATTGTAAACCTTCTGTATATCTTTCTATTTCAGAAACAACCATGCCATTCACCATGTAGACAAAGACAAAATCTGATCGACCCTGTGTCTTTTCAGGCATTGGACCTGCTGCACTGAATCCCGAATAAGTGGATAGAGTTCATGCAGAGTTCTTTATATTAGCATGTGAATCAAGGGTTTAAGAAATGCATCACTATCTTTAGCAGAAACATGCAAAATGAGAAAATAGGATACTATAACAGCAGCAAATTTCCGAGAAAACTTACAAAACCGAAAAATAATGAAAGATAACTCAACTAATTAAGTTTATGTAATATAAGTTTCTACTAACTTATTTAAACCAATATTAAAAAAAAATTGTGTATAACAAAAGATGCTCATCAAAGAAGACAGTTTTTGCAATTAAATGTTAAGACATTCCTGCTCTTTGAAATGAAGTAATAACATGTTACACAAATGTTATTTACAATATTTCACATTTGCATGGTTTAAGTTCAACAATTGAATGACCATGTTTTTAGCAGGAAATCTCTATTCTAATTTGTGTTGACTTAGAATTGAACCTTCTTGACTCATCTGGTGATTATTTTTACATCTAAAGTATCAGCCCTTATTTACTGATACTACTTCTCTATGGCATCCATAGAGCTTGCTTCTCAATACTTGGTGAAACATTATCTGGTCATCTGCATTTACTGTACGCTTTTCTTTTCCGTGAAAGAAAAGATAGAAACATGTGACAGTGTTCCCCCGAGAAAAACAAGCTTAGCATTACAGGTTCATTAATATGAAAAGGTGCCACTTTCAACCTGGCACAAGAGATTTAAATGCCACATCAGCAGTATTTGGGTTGTGATGTCCGACAGCATAGAACCATATAGAGAGTACCATCAACTCGAGTGACTGATAGAAACCGGTTCACAACTCTCACCCTGATTCTTCAGATTATGAAGATATTATGCAGAATTTTAATCAAAAATCACCAAAACAAGGCATTCAAAAATCATTCATTTGAATCTGCAATTTTATAAGTCAAACTTTCACAAGATTTCAAATTTTTGCTTGCAACTTTCTTTTGCTCTTTTCCTTTTCTGTGAAAATCTTTTGGGCAGACAACTCTTATCAAATTCTATCAAGCAAGCACTGAAGTTCTTTGCAACGAGAGAGACCCACGTAGCAGGCTATGATGCTACTTAAAATTACATTAATTTCATAATCTGCATTAAGAATCAACACCAAGCATCAACTTGTGTCAAAATATAAACCAGGCAAAAGGCACGGCCTCTAGACAGAGCAGACTACCAACTCACACCTTCTGTACTAAAATTGATATCACCGTCAAACCCAAAATCTAACAGTAAAAAGAAAAAATAGTTGAATTTCACAACCACCAAACTGAACAACAGATCTTCAGATCTGTCAATCGTTGTGAAAATTCTTAATTAATTGAAGAACTATTTTCTGGTGATCTGTGGCCAGAATTTCTAGTGCTATATCGTTGACCTTTCCTGCAAAGGAGAAGAAGTAAAGAACTAACCACAACATAAATGATCAGGACACTTAAAACACAAAAACGAACTACAGATCATTCCAAAAGAAGAATCACAGCAACCAACAACAACAAAAAAAGCTTGCCTCAAGAATTGAAAAATGAACACGAAACTCGACAAAAGCAAAGCTTCAGACACAAGCAAAGAATGGACTCTTTTTGTGCTTACCCCACGAAAAAACGAAATTGGTATTCTCCTCCGAATCTTTTCCCTCACTCTAATATCGGGTAGCTTATTTATTTATAGACAGATCGATCGGAACGGAGGGACACCTCCTGCCGTGTTGCTACCAAGTAGCCGCCCCGGTTGAACGTTGCCACCTACAAACGGAATTTTAGAGGAAGATTCGCCCCTGACTTTTCTCCAAATGGCTGATCTATCCCCTTTCTTTTGTATCTGTAATGGGGGTTGGTTGGGTTAGGTTGCTCTTCTTCACTACGAATCGAGCCGTCGAGTTATCAAGCTTGGTTGCCCGAACTTAACTTACCTTGTAATGAGTAAGATTCGATTCAAGTCAGTCAGTCATTGTTCTTTTGGTTCGAATCGAGCTGCCGAGTGCTCGAGCTCGGTTTCCAGAATTGAACTTGGCTTGTAATGGGTAGGCTCAACACACATAACACACGAGCTTCTCTATTTGACCAAATAAGCAAAAGGAGAGTACTGAAGATGGCATGCTCATTGCCAGTCAATCGAGTTGAACTTACTTTTGGATATGTTTGTTTATTCTAATCCATGATTGTATTTATTTAGCAACAATAAACCTACGCGTTGTGTGTGTGCATGCACAAAAATATCATGCCTTAGTTCCAGTCTTACCTTAATTTTTTTCCTAAGTACTTGACGGGTATCCGTGGCTCAAAGGATCTCTACTAATCCAGTTCAACTCGGGTCGGCCTACTATGAGAGGACCAACCCTGGTTTTGTACATTCACAACATTCGAACTCGAGACTTCAGTTGAATTAGCCTTCAGAGATGGGGTCTGTAGGTAATTTACACAAAGTTATGTGCTTGATTAACTTACGCCATGCATGACCTCAATACGATGAACATATTTTGGAATTAATAAATTCCAAGTTAAAAAAGGCATTTCTTGATTTTTTTTTACTTTGAAATTCATGGTTTGGTGGGCTTCCGAAAAGTAGATTTTAGCAGTAAAGTTTGCCGGTGGTAAATGTCCATGTTACCCATGATCTTCTACTTTAAAATAGAGAATAGAAGCAGAAGATTTTGTGGGCAATTATATCATTTGCACAGGCTGTTGACCAATCAAAGCAGGTCCACCTGATTCGCTGTTGGTAGGTATCACCGTCTCCTACTGTACTGGATCCAGTACCATGATCCAGTATACTACAGCTAGTTGCAACACTAGGGATGGTGTGGGGAGGGTTTATACTCCTCCCCTCCCCGCCCCGACGGTCAACCCGCACGCACCCCTCACATGTTCATTACAATCCGCCCCGCTCCACCCCGCTTCAACCTATAAAAATATTTTTAAAAAATCTTATTTAATATTATATTTTTATATAAAATATAACTTTTTTAACTGTACTTTATATTAATAAACTAAAAGTTATATATAATTATATTTATATGAAAATACATATATATATATATATTATATAAAATATTTATAAATATATATATAGCAGGGTGAGTATACCTTGAACCCGACCCCACCTTGCCTCCCATGTGGGTCTTACAGCTGTAGGGCGGGGATTTTTTACTTGAAAATCCGCCCCACATGGTGAGACGGGGCGAGCAGAAATTGCCATCCCTATGCAACACGGACAAGCAAAGCAGTTAATTGGATTTCGCACAAAGAACAAAAGCTCGCATGACTAGGGAGTTGGCTCACGAGTTGAAGATCATGAGTTCGATACATGAGGCATGCATAAGAGTTCGGGCCTTCCCCATAGTACCAAAAAGAAGAAGCAGTAGGTGCATTTGGATACTGGTCAAACAAGTCTGGAACCCTATGAGGGTATGTTTTTTATGACATGACGAAGGCTTCAAAGTTGAAACAAGGTTGCACTCAGAGCATTAGCTCAACGGCAAGATGTTGTCGTGCCATTACAGCTGATGGGAGTTCCACTCGCAGAGAGTACATGTATGGGGTGTGTATTAGGCTCTGACCTCCTCTTGTAACAAAAAAAAAAAGTTGAAACAAAGTCAAAGGACCGACATCTCAACACTTAATTTAGTAATCCCACAATTGACAAAGGGATGATACCCTCTCCCCACCATTTGTGAACACTTCGAACCGCCCAATTTGATCTAAGATGGCGGTCAAATCATGTTCGCTAATCTTTTTCCTTCTCTTTTTAGGATAGACATGACTTTTTGAAGTCTACTCAAGGGTTTCAACTCGAATCAAACAAGCTCAGGAATCAACTAAAATTCGGAGCCAATCAAATTGGATCCAAAACCAGGTCGAGAACCCAGGACCACCAAGCTTTGTTCTAATTACTTCTTTCATGAAACTGGAACCAACAGTTTTACATTTTTATTTTTTTCAATTTCAATTTTTTTTAGTTTAGACAGTTTACAACTCAAACCAAAACCAGAGTCTAAACCGATGGTTCTAGCCGAACCAAAACTGGTCCGACCCTAATTCGTTTTTAGTTTCTGGTTCCTGGAATGCCCGAGTAGGAACTGGCGGTTTAGCCGAAACCTGCCATTTTTTGAAACAACTTTAATGGCGGAGACTGACGAGGAATTAGACCAGAGTAGAGAGAGTAGAGAAGCTGCTACAGTCGGATCAATCTGTAGCAGAGTCGTGGAAACACTTCTTTATTTCATATTTTGAACCTTAGCTTCATGGAGCAATATGCTACTGCTAGAACATGGAACAATTGAAATCTGAGATCAAAACACTATGTATAGATGGTATGAACTGCCTAAACAAGAATTAGGGAAGGGTGAACAACCAGAACCTATTACTCACCACATCAAACAACAACTAAGCCTTTTCCCACACTAGACGGGGTCACCTACAAGAATTTAGTTTTTCTATCATTCTTACCGGTTCTTCTTTTGATCTTCTTTCTATATGTCCAAACCATCTTAAACGATGTTATCTCATTTTATCCTCTATTGGTGCCACTCCTAATTTGTTTCTAATAACCTCATTATGTATACGGTCTTTTCTTATATGACCACTCATCCATCTCAACATCTTCATTTCTGTCACAGACATCTTTTGTACATGTTGATGATTAATTGCCCAACACTCAGAACCATAAAACATGGCAGCCTAATTGTTGCTCTATAATATTTACCTTTTAACTTTAATGATATCTTCTTATCACAAAGAATACTTGATGCTCCTCTCCATTTTAACGAACCAACATTAATTCTATGTGTAACATCTCCATCAATTCTTCCATCACTTTGAAAAATTGACCCTAAGTATTTAAAACTTTCCTTTTAGGGAATGCAATGTGTGCCAATTTTAATTTCTATGTCATCTAAAGTAACTAAATGATCAAACTTACATTCCATATATTTTGTCTTTGTTCTACTAACTCAGAGGCCTTTGCTTTTTAATGTTTCTCTCCATAGTTCCAATTTTCTATTAACTTTTTCCTTAGACTCCTCCACTAATACAATGTCATCTGCAAATAACATACACCAAAGTACTTCATCTTGAATATGTTTTGTTAACTCATCCATCACCATTATAAATAAGTATGGACTTAAAGTTGATCCTTGATGTAACCCAATATTAACTTTAAAGAAGTTTGTCGTTCCTTCATGAGTCCTCACACATGTTTTTGCACCATCATACATGTCTCTTATAAGGTTAATATATGTCAATGGGATACCTCTTTTTTCCAAAATTCATCAAAGAACCTTCATCGGTACCTTATCAAAAGTTTTTCTAGATCAATAAATATCATGTGAAGGTTTTTCTTTTTTGCTCTAAAATGTTTCATAAGACCTCTCAAAAAGTGAATCGCTTGAACAGTAGATCTGCCTGGCATGAATCCAAATTAGTTCTCTATTATACTTGATACTTGTATTAACCTATGTTCGATAATTCTTTCCCACAATTTCATAGTATGGCTCAATAACATGATACCTCGATAATTCATACAATTCTGAATGTCTCCCTTGTTCTTATATATAGGTATAAGTGTACTCGCTCTCCATTCCTCACGTATCTTTTGATTTCTCTATATTTCTAGTCTTGTGAGCCAAGTGATTCCTATTTCTCTTAGTAATTTCCAAACTTCTATAGGAATATTGTCGGGTCCTACCGATTTACCACCCTTCATATGTTTAAGAGCCTCTTTGACTTCATTCTTTTGAATACGTCGGTAGAAATTGTGGTTTATATACTTTTCTGACTTGGCTAAATCTCCTAAACTAATACTAACATCTTTATTTTCATTAAAAAGATTATAAAAATAGTTTTTTCATCTATTTCTTATATCATCATTTGCCACTAGATTTTTTTCATCATCGTCTTTTATGCATCTAACATAATTAAGATCTTTAGTTTTCTTATCTTTAGCCCTAACTATCCTAAAAATATCTCTTTCACCCTCTTTTGAGTTGAGTTTTTTATATAAGTCTTCCCAAATCTTAGCTTTTGCTTCAATAACGGCCTTTTTCGCTTCATTCTTTGCTTTCTTATAAGCTTCTAAAGTTTCACTAGTTTTCTTAGCATAATGTAATTTGTAACATGCCCTCTTTGCCTTGATTTTATTTTGTACTATTTCACTCCACCACCAAGCTTCTTTTTGTGCCGGTACACCTTCCTTAGATATCCCTAACACATCTTTCACCACTTTCCTAATATGTATAGCCATATTGTTCCATGTATCACAGGGTGTGCCAACATAATTCCAAACAACTCCTTGAAGGACTTTCTATTTAAATATATCTTCTTCTAGCTTTTGAGGTTCCACCATTTAGTTCGAATAGCTCAATGCACTCTTTTCTTCTTTGTCCATTTTTTTATTTGTAAATTCATAACTAAAAGTCAATGTTGGGTGGTTAAGCTTTCTCCTGGAATTATCTTACAATTTTTACAACACGCTCTATCTTTTTTCTACAAATAAAGTAATCAATTTGTATTTGTGATAAGCCACTCTTATAAGTAATTAAATGTTCATCTCACTTTTTGAAGATTGTATTGACTATAAAGAGATCAAATGCCATAGCAAAATTTAAAATCTCCCTACCTTCCTCGTTTATATCCCTAAAACCAAAGTTTTCATGAATCCCTTGATATCCTAATGCCTCTTTACCGACATGTCCATTTAAATCTCCTCCTAAACAAATCATCTCCCTTTGTGCAATCTTTTGAAACACCTTATCTAACTCTTTCAAAAAAGCTGTCTTTATACTATCTTCTAGTCCTACTTGGGGTGCGTAAGCACAAACTATATTAAAAACCTCTGCTCCTAACACTAATTTCAACGCTATGATTTGGTCACCATATGGTTGTATGTTTACTACACTCTCCTTTATATCTTTATTTATGATAATACCAACTCTGTTTCGAGCCTTTTCTTTACCTGGGTACTATAATTTAAAACATGTATCATCTATTTCCTTTACTTTTTCTCCAACCCATTTTGTCTCTTGTAAATATAGAATATGAATCTTTCTCCTAATCATAGTATCTACCACCTCCATTAGTTTACCGGATAATATTTCGATATTTGAAGAACCAATACGAATCTTATTATCTAGGACTAGCTTCCTTACCTCCTGCATCTGTCCATAATCAAAATGCGGAGACCCTTTTTGAAAATTTTTCACTACATTTGGGTGGTAATGTAGCGGGACTAACTTCTTTACCCACATCCGTCCATGATGTGGGAACCCTCTCTGCAATTGATTCACTACATTCGAGCGAAAATGTAGTGGCTCTTGCTTACTTCTTACTGCATTCGGGCTCTGCAGCACGTCGTTAGGCGGGGACGCCCCAAAGCAATGCTCATAATTTTTGTAATCCATGTTATAAAAATCTGACGAAGTTTTACGCTCGTTGTCGGAAGCCTAACACAACCCTCCTCCTTCATCTGGGATTGGGACCGGCAATGCAAAGGTGATCCCTTACATGAGCAGAATTACTCACTACATCAAACAATTTGTGATATTTTTTCAAAGCTGTTCACAATTGAATTAGAATGTGATGGCGCATGTTCATGTCAATAATTGTTTAGGGTTTTTAGGTCATCTTGGGTATTTTTTCTTTCTTATTTTTATGATGTAAAACATAAAAAACATTCTTTTCTTTTTTTGTTTTACAAGAGAAAGCCGAAGCCTGACACATATCGACACGTACACCCTCTAAAAATCGAACTCCCTACCAGTAGCAACGGTATAGAGCGCTCTGCTCTCGATGCTAAAACTGATAATGTTTAACGCTCAGCGTGGCTCACTTGCATCGGAGATATTCTAATCTCCCGCTCTCAGCGATGCAAGTGAGCCAAGCTGCTGACGAGTTACTTGAGGTTGACATTAGAAAAACTCGAACGCAATTCAATCTTTTCGAGCTTGAGTTTCTTGCAAGGCAAGGTCAAGCTTACTAGTACTCACCTTGATTTCATTGTGAATCTATTTGAAACCTAAAAGTTTTATGTACTTGGGTTGATCCACATTTATTTGAGCAATTCATGAGTTCAGTTGAGCTCGATCTCGAGCCGAGCTTAATTGAGTCAATCTTGGTTTTACCGAGCTCAAAGGACCCTATCTAACTGAGCCCGATGGAGTTGCTCGACCTTAATTCAAGCTTGACCCTGAAGATCGAAGCTTGTTAGCATTTCCTTATTGAGCTTGCTTGTACTTGAGCTCGATTAGACCCCTAATAGTATATGAAGATTTAATCTTCAAAATTTTGTTGTTTCATCGATGTTAATTGTGCTGCTGCACAAGGAGGACTGCTCTCCTGGCTAGGTTGTCAACTCAAAAGGAACCTTCAAGTTCAAGAATACGATGTACAGGGGCATAAACATTTAGTAGGTTCTGGCCAAGCTCAGGTTGACCCAAAAAGGGAAGTGCTTCTCACGAATGTTTTATGAGAAAGGTTAATTCCTAACGGTAGACATGGCCCAAACCGTGTAAGTAGTTGGTGGCCACTATCGGCCCCAATAATAACATCAACAATGAAATGCGGGAAGAAGGATTCTCTTGCCGGATTTCATGAGTTGTCTTTTTAAAAATGTAAAATTTATTCAAAATTGATTTTACCTTTTGAAAATGTCTTAAGCATCTCTCGGATGAACAATAATGACCTTTAAAAAAAAGAAAACCTAAAGAGAAAAACTCTGAAAAAGAATAATATATATATACATATATATATATATATATATATACATAATATAGATGATAATATATATATATGTATATATATATATATATATACATATATATATACACATACATATATATACAACAGAAATATACAGAAAAAGTATGATACACTATTGACTTCTTCCTCGTAAAAACCCTTTGAGGGTAATCTTGTCCCTCTCTCTCCTATTTTTCCTATCTCATTACCAGACCCTCGACTGTCATTGCAGTATCGGAACCAAGAGAACAAAAAGAAAAGGAGCAAAATTGAGGTTGACGATATCATAGAGAACAAGACGAAGAGGTGTGAAACCCAAGTCGACCCCAAACACTTGTATCAGAGTCTCTGTTTAAGCCTTCGGCGACTCCTTAACAAGTACGTTGATTATGAAAAAAGTGAAAATGATGACAAAAGCATTAAAACAATGTTAGAAATTTTTTTCTGTGTAAGTTTTTACTAATAAAAAAAAGAGCTAGAAGGAGAAATTGAAAAGAATAAAGTTGTGTTAGAAGTGATATTGAAACAGACAACAACCAAAAGTCGCTCATCAAAGGCGATCATAGGTTTGAAAATACACAAACGGCTTGAACACCGTAGAGATCAGGTGAAGAGAAAGAAAGGTCATACCAGTGACTACTAAATCGTCGATGGTCTCCTCTCCTTTCCTTTATTTTTCTCTCCCTCTTAGCCGAACCGGAGGAACAAAGGCTAGGCAAAAAGAACAGGGAGAACAAAGGTCAGGCAAGAAGAACAAGAGGATCAGAGACTAGGGAAGCAGAAGAAAAGGAAAAGCGGAGGCCAAGCCAGCGATGTAATCGCAAATGAAATTACTATTTTACCCTTTTACGAAAATCCAAATTATGAAATACCATGGGATAATCTAGATATTTTGAGATAAAAAAACTTATTTACCCTTATACAAGTGAAAAGTCTTTTTTGCCTTCTAACAATTAGTAAAATTACGAAAAACCTAGATATAGTTTTACTATTTGTCCCTAGTCAATTTTAGGTATTACAGAACCTGAGATTTATAACTCTCTTAATTTCATAGATTATTAGTTATGTATAAGTTTACCCTTGTACTTTCTCAAAAATATCAAGATCACTCTTTTTTCTTGTTTTGTCCCTAATTTTATAATATTTCTAGAAAGATACCTTTGTATTAAATAAACTGCAGTACAATGCCTATACATATTTACAGTTCAGTACCTAGGATTTGTTGATATTGCATTTAGGTGCCTGATTATTTTTCTATGTTGATTCTTTATGAAATGTCTTATGTCAATCCATCTGATGTATGTTTTTATGTTTTCTATCTAAAAATGTACAAACCCTCTGCTTATTGTCTCTGCCAAATTATTAAAATTTACTTTTAGAATTTATATATATGAATTGGCAAGGACGAAAAAGTTAAATCCTAAATTTTCAAACTTTGAAGAGAAGAATTTCACTGGCCTTCTTTAGAGAGAGTTGATTATGTACTTAGGAAAACAATATTATCCCATACTTCATTTGCAATAGATGAAGAAAAGTAAAAGTATAAGACATTTCTAATAGATAATACTATAGTCAAGACCATAATATTAACTTGCATGGAAAATTACTTGATTAGGGTCTTCAAGGAATATGAGATTGCTAAAAAATTATTTGATTTCTTAACCACAAAATATGATATTACAATTAAGTTGCATTTACAACTACTCCTTCAAAAATACAATTCTTATAAAATGAAAAAAGGTGATAATATAGTTGAACATATTAACCAAATGTTAGTAATGCCTATGAATTCACTTGTAGCAAAGTCAATCATTCCTAAACCAATGTATATATCTACGATTTTAAACTGTCTACCCCTTCCTAGAATATAGTAACCACAACACTTATACTTGGATTAGATTTTACTCTTTTAGAACTCCCATTAAAACTAGCAATTGAATAAGCACATATGAACAAAAATAAAAGAAAAATGTTGCTAGTTGCTCAAGATGACTTAGGGTCTAGCTCCAAAAACAATCAGGATAAAAGAAAACAAAATAAGAAATTTAACAAGAATAAAGGCAAGACGGTCAAAACTTTAAGAAATCGTAGGAATTCGCTTCTTAGGTAAAGTGCTTCAACTGTGAGAAGATGGGGCACTACAAATGGACTGTCGCAACAAGAAGAATAATGCTGGAAATAATCAATGGCGTGACCCAATAGAAAAGCAGGACCTAATCTATATCATTTCTAAGTGTGTCGATATGAACCGCCCCATGACTGATCGATGGATCAACTCTTGAGCAACCTAACATATTTTAAAGAGCAAAGAGAATAATGAATATGAAGGAATATAAGTCTGGCGAGCATCAGGTATATATGGGGAATAATACATTTTCTGATATTCTTGGATTGGGTCATTTATAATTTTTGTATAAAACACACCAATTGTACTTACTAATGTATTAATTGTACCTACTATTATGAGCAATCTTGTATTAGTCCCTACCTTGGTAAAGAAAAGTTTCAGGTTAGGTTTGTCCTTGGCAAAGTCATTGTTGAAAAGCATGACATGATAGCCTTTTCTAGTTTATTTGATGCTTAGTATGAATTGTTCAAACTCAATATAAATGAAAATTAAAGTTATTCTTTTGCTTATATTGATAGTCTCTATGTAATTGATGTGAATAAATGACATAAATGATTGAGTCATATAAGTTTAAAGAAGTTTAGAAAATTAACAAATTTTAACATATTGCCTAGTTTTCATTAAAACACTTTTAATAAGTATGAGACCTGTATACAAGAAAAAATACTAAAAAATAATTTTCCAAAGAAGTGATTAGGGCAACAACCCTATTAGAGATTATTTACACTGATTTATGTAGACCTTTTAGAGTAATATCATATCGAAGAAATATTTATTTTATAATCTTTATCGATAATTACTCGAGATATACATATATATATATACATCTTAACACATAAATCTGAGACACTTAATCATTCAAAGAATATAAACAGAAAGTTAAAAACCAATTGAGGCATATAATCAAAGTCTTGAGAATGGATAGAGGTAGAGAGTACACCTCTGTAGAATTTTTAAAATTCTGCAAAAACTTTGGTATTGCAAAGCAAAATACAATACCTAGGATACCTCAAAAGAATGGTATAGTAGAGAGATATAACAAGACCTTATTGAATATGATAAGGTCTATGCTAATAGATGCTTCTCTGCAAAGAATATTTTGGAGAGAAACGATAAGTATAATTGTATATATACTTAATAAAGTACCATGTAAAGTTGTATTTTCTATATCATATGAGATGTGGTTTGAAAGAAAATCAAACTTAGGTCATCTCAAGAAATAAGAATTTATTGCTCATGTAAAGATCATTGATCAGTCTAGAGATAAGCTAGATAGTAAGTCACTAAGATTATATTTATCGGATATCCTAAAGGATCTAAAGGATATCAGTTTTACAATAAGTACCATGGACTAAAAGAGAGAAGAGATATTGAATT